>UESW01003843.1:1290664-1578309 GCA_900491605.1 Calamus simplicifolius | reverse complement strand
AACTCGGCTGTAATCTAGGGTGATTATAGTGTGGACCCAAGTGAATCTTGGGAGTGGACGTAGGTGTTGGATACACCGAACCACTATAAAATCTTTTGTGTTTGCAGTGTCTCATTGTCTCTTTATCTATCTCTATCTTACTCACTGCACTTTATAGTTATCTTGCATTTGCCCTCTTTAATCTCAAGCAAACTATTTTAAAAAGGGGCTAATTTTTTAAAGAACCCAATTCACCCCCCCCTCTTGGGTTGCCATCTGGGCCAACAGTAATGCCATTTGGACTAAAGAATGCGGAAGCCACTTACCAGAGGCTAATGAATAAGATCTTTGAAGATCAGATCGGATGCAACATTGATGCAGGGCGATATTCAAAATGCCTGCAACTCAAGAATGATCTAATCTGCGAGAAAAGAATTCGTCCAGGTTTGGTTCGAATCTTGACAAGAAAAGGGGAAAATTTTGAATTTTGATCACTCTCAATCCGAAATTTAAAGAAAGAGCAATTGAATTTTCAATTCAATTGTTTTGAATCAGAAAAAAAAAAGAAAAGAAAACATTCATCTTTATTCAAGAGGAAAAAAAAAAGGAAATCTAAAAACAACGTCTTTCTTCTCTTCCTCTGACGGCCGCCCAAAACCAACTTAAATAAGAGAGAAAACCCTAACATCATAAGTTCAGAAAAATTACAACTATGCCATTAAAAACGAAAACAGGCCCAAAACTCCTATCAGACGAGCCCGGATGGCCAAAATCCACAGCAGCTCATCGCCAACGGCGATGACTTTGAATCAGCAGCCCGTTTCCATGTGACTATCCAAGTTTGAGCCCAGTCCGACACAGTAGCTGACCGGATTCTATTGACCCCAAAGTGTCAAAACGAAGTCGGGTCAATTCCGTACACTCGGCCCAAACATGTAATTTCAAGCCCGTTTGTTTTGCAACCTCTTGGACCTTCGTAGACTACCTGGCATGGGCTTCCCTGAAGTGGCCTGCTGCCCCTGGGTTGCTGGTACAGGAACATCCAAGGACTGGTTCGACTGACCCGAACTCTGGTCTGAACTGATGTCCTCATCACTCTCCCCTTCCTCTGAAAAGCTTGACCTCAAGCTCGAGTTCTCTCCTGCATAAGGGGTCAGATGCCGAATGTTGAACACATCCGAAATGAAGACATCATCTGGTAACTCAACCCGATAGGCATTGTCACCAAATTTCTCCAATACCTGGCATGGACCTATCTTCTTCGGCTTGAGCTTCGTTAAAGCTCCCTGTGGATACCGCTCCCTCGGTAAATAAACCCATACCAAATCGCCCACTTCAAAGGACTGTTGCCGACGCTGCTGATCTGCTTTCGCCTTGTATTTGGCGTAAGTCTGCTCCAATTTGGCTCTAACAGTAGCATGTATCTCCTGCAAGTCAGACACTCTATCTTCGACCTTCTGACTCACCTTCTCTGGCGACTCAACTGGCAGAACATCCAAAGGACCTCTTGGCAAGAACCCAAACAGTATCTGAAACGGAGCAAACCCTGTAGAACGGTTCACTGAAGAGTTGAACTCAAACTCAATCTTCGGCAAACACAAATCCCAGCTCCTGAATTCATGCACATTTGCCCGCAACAGATTACCCAAGCTACGGTTGACAACTTCAGTCTGTCCATCCGTCTGAGGATGATAAGGACTGCTGAATTTCAACTTTGTGCCCAACTTCTTCCACAGCTCTCGCCAGAAGTGTCCCATAAACTTGCTGTCCCTGTCTGACACTATGGATGCCGGTATACCAAAATGTCAAACCACTGAAGCAAAATATAAGTCAGCAACCTTTGACGCATCAAAAGTGGTTTTGCATGGCAAGAAACACGCCACCTTACTGAACCGATCCACAATCACCATAATCGAATCCAGTCCCCTTGCTGTCCTCGGCAATCCTACAACAAAGTCCATAGAAACATCTCGCCATGGTGCCTCTGGGATAGGTAAAGGCGTGTACATACCTTGGTTCGTGTCTGTCCCCTTCGACTCTTGACACAACCTGCACCTCTTCACAAAAGCCTTGACATCTCGGTCAAGACCAGGCCAATAAAACCGCTGCCGAATCAACCAGGCTATTTTATCCCTTCCGAAGTGACCCTGGTTATGCAGTTCCTGGATGATCAACACACGAAGAGACGTATCAGGAACACATAACCAGTTACCTCGAAACAAATATCCATCATGGAGAACGAAATCAGTTCGCTCCCCCGCCTCAATTTTGGCCAAAATTTCCTTGAAGTGCTCATCCACACGAATGTCCTCCCTTACACTCTCAAAGTCGAGAGTGTACACATGCATAGCGTCAATCAACAAGCTCCGCCTACTCAAAGCATCAGCCACTCTATTCAACGTACCAGACTTGTGCTTGATGCTGAAAGTGTATTCCTGCAAGGCACTCACCCACTTCGCATGCCTTGAACTCAGTTTATGCTGACCCTATAAGAACTTCAGCGCCTGATGGTCTGAATACAGTACAAACTCCCGCTGAATCAAGTAGTGGCGCCAATGCTGCAAGGATCTCACAATGGCGTACAATTCCAGATCATAAACCGAATAAGCCAGTTTAGCTCCTCCCAGCTTCTCACTGAAGTATGCGACTGGTCTTCCTTCCTGGTTAAGCACTGCCCCAATTCCAGTCTTCGAAGCATCACAATCCACCTCAAAAACTCTATCAAAATCAGGAAGATCCAATAAAGGAGCTTCGGTCAATCTGACTTTCAGCCCATCAAATGCCTCCTGTGCGGCATCATTCCACCCGAATCTGGCTCCCTTCAACAATTCCGTTAAAGGTGCAGCCAGCTCACTGTACCCCTTGACAAACCTGCGATAAAACCCTGCAAGACCCAAAAAGGATCTCAATTCTGTCAAGGTTGAAGGTACTGGCCATTCCACAATTGCATGCACCTTATTCCTATCTGGGAGAATCCCCTCTCCAGTCACAACGTACCCCAGAAAAATCAGTCTCCCAACCATCCAAATGCACTTCTCTAGGTTAGCAACTAACTGGTTCTCACGTAACACTGACAAAACCTGTGCCACATGGCCCACATGCTCTTCGGTTGTCCTGCTGTATATCAAAATATCATCAAAGTAGACAATCACAAATGAGCTAAGAAATGGACGTAAAACCTGGTTCATTACGCGCATGAACGTGCTCGGCCCGTTGGACAACCCGAATGGCATTACCAACCATTCATACAGCCCTTCCTTAGTCTTGAAGGCTGTCTTCCATTCGTCTCCAGGCTTCATCCTTATCTGATGGTACCCACTCTTCAAATCAATCTTCGTGAAGACCTTAGCACCACTCAACTGATCAAGCATGTCATCCAACCTCGGTATCGGGAACCTGTACTTCACAGTAATTTTGTTAACCGTGCGGCTGTCGACACACATGCGCCACGTACCATCCTTCTTCGGTACCAAAAGGGCTGGCACCGCGCACGGGCTAATGCTCTCCCGTACGAACCCCTTGTCCAAAAGTTCTTGAACCTGCCTCCTCAATTCCTCATGCTGCTGCGGTGTCATCCGATAATGAGCCTTATTCGGCAACACTGAGCCCGGAATAAGGTCAATGCCGTGCTGAATATCTCGGAGAGGTGGTAATCCAGCCGATAGCTCCTTTGATACAACATCTCGGAATTCCTCCAAGATAGACACCAACTCCTCAGGAATCATATTTGGCCTTTGCTCCTCTTCCACGCCGAAGTCTCCTGACTTGCTCACCAAAGCAAAACAAACATCCTCTCCATCCAAACTCGCATCGAATTCTGTGCTTGGTAAACAAATTACTGTATTCTGTCCACTCACTTCCTGAAGCGGCTTCAAAATAACTTTCCTCCCATCTGGACGCAGCATATAACTGTGGGTGTACCCGTTGTATACTGCCCTATTATCAAACTGCCACGGACGCCCCAGTATGATGTGAGTAGCATCCATTGGAACAACATCTGCCTCAATAGTTGTCTCGAAATGAGGACCAAAACACAGTGACAACTTACACCTTCGGCTGACCTGAATGTCTGCATTTCGGTTCACCCAACCGAGCTTATATGGATGTGGGTGAGGGTCTGTCTGCAACCCCAGCTTCTTCACAGCCTCCTCTGCTATCACATTCTCCCAACTGCCGGAGTCTATGATAACACGACATGTCTTGCCAGCCACAAAACATTTCGTTGTGAAGATGTCATGCCGACGCCAATCCTCATCTGATCTCGGCGCCAGACACATTCTTCGTATCACCAAGCTCACCCCTTGAATATGGTCCGGATCAATAACACACAGCTCATCATTAAATTCCTCATCCTCAGGGAACTCTCCTCCATTTTCGTCCTCCATATAATCCTCCATATACAACTGAGCTCGCGCCTTGGGGCATTCATTGGCATAGTGCCCCAAATTCTGACACCGATGGCACCGAATGTTAGCCCTGTTGCTGCCCACTCTTGCCTGAGAACCTGAGGTTCCACTCGACCCTGTTGGTCTTGGAGGTACTGATGCCTGCGGCCTCGCTACTGGAGGTATAAATTTGCCCCCTGAATTCTGCCCTGAACTCTGGCCCGTAGTAAAACCCCCTCTGCTCTGAAACCCCTTGTTTCTCATCAAGCTCTTTTCCACTGCCAGAGCCCTCATATGCGCATCTCCTACGCTATCAATTCGATGCACAGCCAGTGCATCTTGGATTGGCAGCCGCAAGCCATGAAGATACATGGCTATCAATCTCGGTTCAGCCTCAATCAACCAATTTCGTGCAACCAATCGATAAAATTCAGTTGTGTACTCCTCGACGCTCCGACTACCTTGCGTCAAACCATGCAACTTCGAATACAAAATCTGCTCATTGTTTGGAGGCAAAAACTCCCTGTTCATCTCCTGCTTTAGCGCTGCCCATGACGCTAATGGAGGTCTCCCATCCATATATCTACGATAGTGCTGCGCATGCCACCAAGCAGCAGCCCTATCTCTGAATCGAATTGTGACAAGCAGTACCTGCTTGTCTAAGGGCACCTCCTTCAGACGAAAAACATCATCGACCTGAAGGGTCCAATCTACATACTCGTCTGGGTTAATTCCTCCTTTAAACTCTGGAATTTCGACCCTGAAGCCTGCTTCCCACCGATTCTGATTTTCAAAATAGGGAGGTTGATCGACATACCTTGGAAGTCCAACATCAGGCCTCTGTTGCCCTCTTCGAATTGGTGGTGCCTCCAGATTTTCGAAACCCCTCTCCCTACCTTCATCAATTTCATCACGCTCCTCCACGCGAAGGGGTTGGGCACGATTCTGCACCTCCAGCCGCGCCATCATCGCCTGCATGGTTTGCATCATCTGTTGCATCACCTGGTGCTGGTCTCGCATGGCGTCTTGCATAGCATCTCTCACGGCGTCTCTCAGGGATTGATCATTATTCTTCTGCTCCATTGGATCAAATTTTGATTAGGGTTGATATTTGGGTTTGGAAGGAATGGATCAAGATGGTAATGGAAGGAATGGATCAAGGCGGTAATGGAAGGAATGGATCAAGGCTCTGATACCAAGTTGATGCAGGGCGATATTCAAAACGCCTGCAACTCAAGAACGATCTAATCTGCGAGAAAAGAATTCATCCAGGTTTGGTTCGAATCTTGACAAGAAAAGGGGAAAATTTCAAATTTTGATCACTCTCAATCCAAAATTTAAAGAAAGAGCAATTGAATTTTCAATTCAATTGTTTTGAATCAGAAAAAAAAAAGAAAAGAAAACATTCATCTTTATTCAAGAGGAAAAAAAAAGGAAATCTAAAAACAACGTCTTTCTTCTCTGCCTCTGACGGCCGCCCAAAACCAACTTAAATAAGAGAGAAAACCCTAACATCATAAGTTCAGAAAAATTACAACTATGCCATTAAAAACGAAAACAGGCCCAAAACTCCTATCAGACGAGCCCGGATGGCCAAAATCCACAGCAGCTCATCGCCAACGGCGATGACTTTGAATCAGCAGCCCGTTTCCATGTGACTATCCAAGTTTGAGCCCAGTCCGACACAGTAGCTGACTGGATTCTATTGACCCCAAAGTGTCAAAACGAAGTCGGGTCAATTCCGTACACTCGGCCCAAACATGGAATTTCAAGCCCGTTTGTTCTGCAACCTCTTGGACCTTCGTAGACTACCTGGCATGGGCTTCCCTGAAGTGGCCTGCTGCCCCTGGGTTGCTGGTACAGGAACATCCAAGGACTGGTTCGACTAACCCGAACTCTGGTCTGAACTGATGTCCTCATCAAACATGGAGGTGTACGTGGACGACATGCTGACCAAAAGCATCCATACCACTGATCACATTGCCGACCTGGCGGAAACCTTCGGCAACCTCCGTCGGTATCAGATGAGACTGAACCCCCGCAAGTGTGCCTTCGGGGTAATACCAGGCAAGTTCTTGGGTTTCATAGTAACGCAACGTGGGATTGAAGCAAACCCTGACAAGATTCGAGCCATTTTAGACATGAGGTCTTCGGTTAACAAAAAGAAAGTCCAACGCCTGACTGGAAGGGTGGCAGCCTTGAGCCGTTTTCTGTCCAAGTCCGCAGAAAGATGCTTGCCTTTCTTTAAGGCACTGCACTGAGTCAATGGCTTTGAATGGATGAGGGAGTGCCAGGAGGCCTTCGATGGATTGAAAGAGTTTCTATCCACCCCGCCAATGCTGTCCAAGACGAGGGTTGGAGAAGAACTTATGTACCTCACGGCTTCTCCCGAAGCTATCAGCTCCATGCTGGTTCGCATAGACGCCGATGGGACACAAAAGCCAGTGTATTACATCAGCAAGGTGCTTCACGATGTAGAGACTAGATATTTGAGAGTCAAGAAGATTATCTTCGCGTTGATTGTTTTCGCTCAGCGCCTCCGACCTTATTTTCAAGCTCATCCAATTGTGGTAGTCACAGACCAACCACTTAAGGTGATCCTCTCTCGTCCTGACACCTCTGGTCGGCTGGCAAAGTGGGCACTCAAGCTGAGAGAATTCGACCTATCGTTCTGTCCCAGGTCGGCCATGATGTCTCAAGTCTTGGCAGATTTCTTGGTCGAATGCACTTGGGCTGAGGAGCAACCAGAAGAGTCCCATGCAAACCCCTTGGGTCCTGGAACCGAAGGAGGGGATGACTGGATCCTTCACGTGGACGGAAAGTCAAATTCCCAAGGGAGCGGAGCAGGCCTCATCCTGGCTAGTCCAGACGGAGTTGTAACCGAGTACGCCCTCCGTTTTCTCTTCCCGGCCACCAACAATCAGGCTGAGTATGAAGCCCTACTGTCTGGGATAAGATTAGCTCGATAGCTCGGAATGAAATGCCTTAGAGTATTCACTAACTCCCAGCTAGTTACCGGCCAAATCAGAGGGGAGTACGAGGCGCAGGACCCTACTATGTCCAGCTACTTAAGTATGGTGCAGTCACAAGCCTCTCCCTTAGCCCACTTCAGCGTCAGCTACATTCCTCGAAGGGAGAACACCAGAGCTGACGCACTGTCCCGACTAGCCATCTCAGCCGACAGGACTTTGGGAAGAACCTTTGTAGAACATCTGGAAGCCCCAAGTATTGAAGCAACAGAAGAGGCCCTACCAGTCGAGCAGGAGCCCTCTTGGATGGACGCTTATATTCGGTATCTTACCGACTGCGCCCTCCCTGAAAACTCGACTGAGGCTAGGCTACTCAAGCGGTGGGTCCCGAAGTTTCTAATGATGGGCAAAAGCTTTACCGGAGGTCATTCTCATACCCGGTCTTGAAGGGAAAACTTGCTTTTCCTATGCACAGAATCTCAAGGTGGAAAGCATGTAATTCAAATTTAATATTCACATTGAATATAAATTAAAGCATATTAGCAGATCTGAAATTTAAGAGTATGTAAAATAAGTTTAAAATAATACCTCTCGATGCGGAAGCTGTAGATGATGAACGTAGCAGATCTGATCTGCAGAGAGAAGTTCCTCTTCGTGCCTTGCAAAAGCCGCACGCGCCGCTCCTCTATATCACACGCACGCCTGATGTATGTAGACAGGAGGCAGAATCCTAGAACAATGGAAGTAGAACTCTTCTCCCTAAGAAGAGACAATCTCTTCTTGATTGGACTTCTTGCTGACTTTCTGTGATTGCAGACGATCAGCTTTTCACAGAAAGATCTTTGTCAATTTTCTTCTATGCTCTGTTCCCCTTTTTGCTTCGTATTTTATACACACCGTAACATTTTACCCGATGAAATACGACATTGAATATGCATTGAAAACGCGTGTAAGAGCCCTTTAAATAAATGCCATTACGTGAATACCTTCACCGCATTAAGTCCGCAGCCACCTCATCAACGCGTCCCTCAAACGCATCGAAAGAAGTGGAACGGCTTGAATTAATGCGTGGAATCAAGCCAACCTAAGAGGAAACGTGGAGTGATCGGTTCCTTGAGCATCCTCCCGTTAATATATCAATAACTCTGTTGCTTGGCTGTTATAACTAATGGATGATCACATATGAAATCTCAGGAAGCACATATAAGATTTCATCAATTAAAATGTCTTAATGTTAACATAATTGAACCAATCAATTCCGTTTAAAGTCCAAATTCAAATCCGAAAGAAGCTACTCGTAGCTCTTGAACCATACTTCACATTGGGCCTATCCGAGCTCCAATCCAAAGTGATTTATGAATTCAAAATTCATAAATAAACTTTCAGAGGCTCTATTGGAAATTCGGATCGAACCACTTCGAACCCGGATCCAAACTACTCTGTTATCAGACCAACCATTGGTCCATGGTTCAAATTAACTTCATACCAGATTCATATCATGTCCCAAAATTCTATTTGAGTTACTGACTAACTCAAATCATCCTCGAAGTAGGTGCTACCGCTAATGCCTAGTGTTAGCTAGACATAGCCAGAACGAACCCCGTATGACCCATCTGATTTAGTCCCACTCAAATCAGTGATCATGCCTGTGTACAATTCATCAGACTATGTGCGTGACTCCATAGGTTCGAACCTAAGCTGGTAGCATAGGAACGCTTCCTATACTAATCGATGTGACCATCTAGCCATGGTTTTCGACGTCCGGATAGATCAAATTTGTACAAGGCAACATTCAGGAACCCAGGCTATTGTTGCCGCATAATTCATCCCCTTGTCCTAGTACTCAGGGCGAATACGGAGTTAACTGCCAACTCCGAGTAAATCACTCAAGTATGTTTCAATGCAATGAATTTTGTGACACCTTACAAAGATTACCTTGGCCAAGGTTTTGCTAAATTGAAACATAGTTCGAGCA
The DNA here is from genome assembly GCA_900491605.1 of Calamus simplicifolius. Taxonomy (NCBI): domain Eukaryota; kingdom Viridiplantae; phylum Streptophyta; class Magnoliopsida; order Arecales; family Arecaceae; genus Calamus; species Calamus simplicifolius. The sequence goes on along the minus strand of UESW01003843.1, from coordinate 1,569,001 downwards.
CTCTCTCTAACACTTAGAGTGGACAATCCCATCTTGACTCATCACTGACCCAATAAGTACTTGACTGCACCAAGCAACCTTCCGTCACCGGATTAGAAATCCGGATGGTCCAGTGCCTAAGTACAGTGAGTTGCTTATCAAGTCAACATGATAGTCTCATGTCAAAGGGACACTTATACCCATTGCCTTTCTATGAGTTGCTCAAGGCAGTAGAGCACTCAGCAGAGGTGAGTCACTGTTCAGTGAATGTACTCCTACACTCACCCGCATGTCATACCAGTGTTATACACTCTTTGGTTTAAGAGAACAAACCAACCCATATGACATACAACGACCTACACTTGATTACGTCGTTGTCCTCCGTAACAACGTATCATTTGGCCGTGAACAGATTTAAGAGTTACTCAACAATTCCTCCATTGTCGAATACATGTAACTCTAAGGATTACAACATATTGGAATTCTACTGGAAGATGTAAACTATATGCTGTACTGCCAAAATAAATCATGTTCATATACATCAACTCATAACCGTCTACAAGCTAGACGATTGGCTGTAGGACACATTTCCTTACAACTCCCACTTGAACTATAGCCAATCGGAACAGTATCTAATACCCATCTTCCACTTGTGTTCATTGAACTCCTTGATTTCGAGTGCTTTAGTCATTGGGTCAGCTAGGTTTTCCTTTCCGTCGATCTTCTGAAGGTAGATGTCACCTCGTTCCACGATCTCTCGTACAAGGTGGTAGCGGCGCAACACATGCTTGGTTCGTTGATGTGACTTTGGCTCCTTGGCTTGGGCAATCGCTCTCGTGCTGTCACAGTATACTAGGATGGGACTCTCCAGGGCAGGTACCACTCCCAGCTCACCCAAGAACTTTCGTGGCCATACAACTTCCTTTGCTGCATCTGATGCTGCAATGTATTCATCTTCGCATACTGAATCCGCCACTGTGTTCTGCTTAGAACTTTTCCAGTAGATTGCTCCTCCATTGATGGTAAAGATAAATCCGGATATGGTTTTGTTGTCATCTCTATATGACTGAAAATTGGAGTCAGTGCACCCCACTAGTTTTAAGTCAGGTTCTCCATAAATGAGCCATTGGTCCTTAGTATTTCTAAAATACTTAAGGATGGTTTTTACCACCTTCCAATGTGCTTTACCTAGGTTAGACTGGTACCTACTCACTATCCCTAGTGAGTGTGCCACGTCTGGTCTTGTACATGTCATAGCATACATGATAGAACCCACTGCCGAGGCATATGAAATTCTACTCATGTACTCTCTCTCCTCAGGAGTTGTCACACAATCCTTCTTAGAGAGAGTAATTCCATGGCCTATCGGAAGATAGCCCATTTTTGAATTATCCATGCTGAACCTCTTCAGCACAGTCTCAATGTATATGAACCGGGACAATCCCAACAACTTCTTAGATCTATCCCTATAGACCTTCATCCCTAAGATGTAAGAAGCTTATCCCAGGTCTTTCATGGAGAACTGAGACAACAACCAAACCTTTATTCCCTGTAGAGCAGGGATGTCATTCCCAATCAAGAGAATGTCATCCACATACAATACAAGAAATACAACTATGAAACCATTTGCCCACTTATACACGCAGGGTTCTTCTTCGTTCTTAATGAAGCCATAAGTCTTGATACATTTATCAAAACATTTATTCCAACTTCGAGAAGCTTGCTTGAGTCCATAAATGGACTTATGAAGCCTGCATACTTTTGACTCGTCTATGGATGCGAACCCTTCAGGCTGTATCATATACACCTCCTCTTCTAGCTCTTCATTTAGAAAAGCCGTTCGGACATCCATTTGCCAGATCTCATAGTTAAAATGTGCAGCTAGTGCAAGCATAATCCGAATGGACTTGAGCATTGCTACAGGAAAAAAAAGTCTCATCATAGTCAATACCAAAACTCTGACGATACCCCTTAGCAACCAGACGGGCTTTATAGGTCTCCACCTTCCCATCTGCACCCCGTTTCCTCTTGAAAATTCATTTACACCCTATGGGTTTTACCCCTTCAGGTGGATCAACTAGTGTCCATACACTATTGATCTCCATAGATTCCATTTCGGACTTCATGGCCTCTAGCCATTTCTCAGAGTCAGATCTCTGCAGCGCATCCATATAGGTGATTGGGTCCTCATCGTTCTCATCGAGTTCGATGGGATCCCCGTCATGGACCAAGAAACCGAAGTATCTGTCCGACTGATGTGGTACTCTACCAGATCTCCTTAATGGTACCTCAACGGGCTTCGGGTTTGAACCAATCAAAGCCGGTTCCATAGCAGTTTCTGAGTGTAAAGGTACTTCTCCTTGTTAAACCTAATTAACATTAGCCTTAGCATTTCCAGTAAGATACTCCTTTTCTAAAAAGGTGGCTCTCATACTGACTGAATAACTTTTGCTCTTCAGTGTGGTAGAAGTAGTATCCTTTAGACTTCTTAGGATATCCAACAAAGAGACATTTGTCAGACCTTGGTCCTAGCTTATCTGTCAACAATCTCTTGACATAAGCTGGACACCCCCAGACCCTAAGGTGTGTGAGCACCGGCTTACGCCCCGTCCATATATCATATGGAGTTTTAGCAACAGATTTACTAGGGACACTGTTAAGAATGTAACAGGCCGACTCAAGTGCGTAGTCCCAAAAGGAGATAGGCAAACTAGCAAAGCCCATCATGGACCGAACCATATTTAATAGGGTTCGATTCCTCCTTTCAGACACACCATTTAGCTGGGGTATCCCTGGAGGTGTCCATTGAGAGAGAATCCCATTCTCCTTTAGATATGTCAAAAACTCATTAGAAAAATATTCACCTCCTCAATCTGACCGAAGGATTTTAATATTCTTTCCAGTTTGTTTTTCTACCTCACTATGATATCGTTTGAACATTTCAAACGATTCAGATTTATGTCTCATTAGGAAGACATAACCGAACCAGGAGTGATCGTCTGTAAATGTAATGAAATAGCTAAACCCTCTCATAGAGGCAGTATTCATAGGTCCACAAACATCGGTATGTATGAGGCCTAGAATCTCATTGGCTCTTTCACCTTTTCCAGTAAAAGGTGACTTGGTCATTTTACCAAGAAGACATGATTCACAAGTTTTAATTGATTCACAATCAATGTTATTGAGGATCCCCTCTATGACTAACTTGCTTATCCTGTTCTTGTTTATATGACCTTGCCTACAGTGCCAAAGGTACGAGTCATCGACATCATCTATTTTGGGGCGTTTATTTAGAGTGCATAATAAATTAACAGGCTATGATAGAAGGTAAATTCCATTGCTCAATTGTCCACACATCACTGATACATCATTCATAATGATACTTAAAATATCTTTCTTTATTGAAAAATCATATCCTTTAATAGCCAACTGGCCTACAGAAATGATATTAAAAAAAATGCAGGACAATAGTGACATTCACTAAGCAATATTTTACTAAATTCAAAATAAAGCTCCATGACTCCCACGTCAGTACTGGAACTCGGTTTCCATCACCCATGTTTAGGAATCTTTCACCTTCTTTGAATCTTCTACTAATTCGAAGCCCCTGCAAAGAATTACAAATATGAATTGGACTCCCGGTATCTAATACCCAATTAGTAGTATTACAGATAGAAAAATTATAAGGTGTTATCATATAAATACCTTGTCCAGCAACTCCTTGCTGGTTTTTCTTCTTAAGCCTGTTTGGATCCAGGGTTGCTATGTACTGGGGACAGTTCCTTTTCCAGTGACCCAGCTTCTTGCAGCAGAAGCACTCTGCCTGACTTTTGTCAGCCCTCTTCTTCTTGGTCTGACTAGGCTCAGCATGTTGCACCTTCTTTCTTTTATTTTTCTTCTTCACCCCTTTCTTAAGGTGTTGATGACCTACCCCCGAACCTCCCACCAAGTTCACTGACTTCTTTTGAAGCTGGTGGTCTTTCTCAAAAGTCTGCAGTAGACCCAGCAAACCATGATAGTTTACTGCAGGCTTTGTCATTCTATAATGACTAAGAAAGTCCAGGTAGGAGCTAGGCAGGGAGTTCAGTATGACATCCTTCCCAAGTTGCTCATGCAAAGGAAATCCAAGTTTGCCCAGACGTTCTATCATCTCGATCATGTACAGTACGTGATCGGTGACAGAAGTCCCATCACGCATACGCGCGTTGAAGATGGCACTAGACATTGTACCTTTTAACGTCGTCTGGCATCCCGAAAGATTCCTTCAACATTTGTAGTATTTGTTCCGGTTGGGCCTCCTCAAATTTCCTACTGAACTCATCATTCATAGAAGCCAGCATTATACAGCGCACTGTGGTGCAGTCATTGGTCCACTTTAGATAAGTGTCCCTGGCCACACCTGGCATATTAGGGGCTGGCTGCTCAGGTGCAGGATCCATTATCACATAAAGGATCCTCTCATGCTCTAGGACTATCCTAAGCCTTCGATACCAGCTATCGAAGTTTGGACCTGTCAGTTTATCACTGTCCAACAGTGACCGAAGCGACAGATTTGTAGACATTTCTGAAAGGAAAACCAAAAACTTATTAGTATACATGATTTATTTAAACCTATAGACTTGGATTATAGTTTAAGGCCCTCCTACTATTTTATTCAGGTTGGTGGCCCCTACCTCCAATCCGAGAAATTACTCCTAATTTCTTAGTGGGTACTAGAATCCCGTAGACTACATATGAGCCCAACTTTGGCCGGCCCACCCACTTGTATCTAAAGGTAGGTTCATAACCAATTGTTTTCCAAACAATTTCTAGTAATTTATTTTGCCCCAGGTTGCACCCCAATCGGCCTTTGGGCCTCCTATTGGGTGTCTTGGTTAGATCCAACCATTAACATGACATGTTCAAGCTTCTAACCAAGGAATTGGTCAAGCCCGACTTTGGCCGGCCCACCTGACCATCGTTGAGAGAGTTGCATTGAACCATCATAATATGAATGATAATTCTAAAGACCAGATGAGTACCAGGCCTTTGGGCCTCCAATAATCATCTTAACCATTGGACTCATTATCACTCTCTTAATGGGAGGCTATGACCTAATTATCCCCATAATTTAGTCACTTTAGGGACCTAATAATTTTAGAGGGTTTGATTAATTTGTGACACATGAATGACATGGACCAATTTAAGTATTCTCCCACTAAACCATTTGGTTGGGTTCATTAATTTGGTCCATGGGTACCTAAATCAGTCAAACTGATTTTCCTTAAGAAGCATGGGTTAGCTCAAGTCAATAGGCTAGTCTAATTAAGTGCTGGGACCACTTAACCAGGCCGGCTTGATCAAAAGGCCGAGTTGCGCCATTAACCATTTTGCCTAGACACCAGCTAATAATCAACTAGCCAGGTGAGAGGTAGCCACGATCTTGATTAGAACCTTTCTAGACAATAAGTAGTTGATCAAACCCAATTAAATTTGCCTGAAGACTTGGGTGTCCACTGAGCCCCAAATCAAGTCCATTTAGATGTATGGACTGATCAATCCAATCTAATTAGATGGATCAAAAGAAAAGACCTAACTCAACATTTGATTAGATTCAATTTTTTTAATTTAGTCCAATTCATCTAACCTTAGGTCTAACCCAATTAGAGAACCTGATTCATCCTAACCCAATTAGCCTATGATTTATGATCATGTCTTAAGGTCTTTAATTCATAATTCTAGATCTTAAGTTAATCCCTTTTTAAATTTGAACCAATTTCAATTTTGAGTTCTAATTTTAAAACGTTTTCAATTTTTTTTTGTAAAACATTTTTACTTTCATCTGTTCTGTACATCCGTTCATGGGTTCTTTCACAGTGGCACCCCTACACGTCATAGAAAATCTTTCTTGAAAAAGAAATAGAGGCTATGAAACCTCCCTATGACTGGACTGCCTAGTGAATATACCCAATCCAAGATATAATTTAACACAGCATGCAAGATCTACATTATATCTACATCTAAAACATATATTTAATCATCATTAAATAACTTTAATATGTTCTCATCATGCAAAACATTTTAAATCTACTATAGATCTAAACTAATTATAATAAGATATACTTTAGATCTACATTAGATTATTTATGCATAATATTATCGGATCTACTATGCTTATACATGCATTCCTAAGCCTTAACCTGGCTCTTATACCATTTGAAGGGAAAACTTGCTTTTCCTATGCACAGGATCTCAAGGTGGAAAGTATGTAATTCAATTTTAATATTCATATTGAATATAAATTAAAGCATATTAGCAGATCTAAAATTTAAGAGTATGTAAAATAAGTTTAAAATAATACCTCTCGATGCGGAAGCTGTAGATGACGAACGTAGCAGATCCGATCTGCAGAGAAAAGTTCCTCTTCGTGCCTTGCAAGAGCCGCACGTGCCGCTCCTCTATATCACACGCACGCCTGATGTATGTAGACAGAAGGCGAAATCCTAGAACAATGGAAGTAGAACTCTTCTCCCTAAAAAGAGACAATCTCTTCTTGATTGGACTTCTTGCTGATTTTCTGTGATTGCAGACGATCAACTTTTCACAGAAAGATCTCTATCAATTTTCTTCTCTGCTCTATTCCCCTTTTTTGCTTCGTATTTTATACACACCGTAACGTTTTTAACCGATGAAATACGACATTGAATATGCATTGAAAACGCATATAAGAACCCTTTAAATAAATGCCATTACGTGAATACCTTCACCGCATTAAGTCCACCTCATCAACGCATCCCTCAAATGCATCAAAAGAAGTGGAACGGCTTGAATCAATGCATGGAATGAAGCCAACCTAAGAGAAAACGTGGAGTGATCGGTTCCTTGAACATCCTCCCGTTAATATATCAATAACTCCGTTGCTTAGCTGTTAATGGATGATCACGTATGAAATCTCTAAAAGCACATGTAAGATTTCATCAATTAAAATGTCTTAATATTAATAGAATTGATCCAATCAATTTCGTTTGAAGTCCAAATTCAAATCCGAAAGAAGCTACTCATAGCTCTTGAACCATACTTCACATTGGGCCTATCCGAGCTCCAATCCGAAGTGATTTATGAATTCAAAATTCATAAATAAACTTTCAGAGGCTCTATTAGAAATCCGGATCAAATCACTTCGAACCCGGATCCAAACTACTCTGTTATCAGACCAACCATTGGTCCATGGTTCAAATTAACTTTATACCAGATTTATATCATGTCCCCAAATTCTATTTGAATTACTGACTAACTCAAATCATCCTCAAAGTAGGTACTGCCGCTAATGCCTAGTGCTAACTAGACATAGCCAGAACGAACCCCGTATGACCCATCTGATTTAGTCCCACTCAAATCAGTGATCATGCATGCGTATAATTCATCCGACTATGTGCGTGACTCCATAGGTTCGAACCTAAGCTGGTAGCATAGGAACGCTTCCTATACTAATCGATGTGACCATCTAGCCATGGTTCCCGACATCCGGATAGATCGAATTTGCATAAGGCAACATTCAGGAACCCAGGCTATGGTTGCCGCATAATTCATCCCCTTGTCCTAGTACTCAGGGCGAATACAGAGTTAACTGCCAACTCCGAGTAAATCACCTAAGTATGTTTCAATGCAATGAATTTTGTGACACCTCACAAAGATTACCTTGGACAAGGTTTTGCTAAATTGAAACATAGTTCGAGCACTCTCTCTAACACTTAGAGTGGACAATCCCATCTTGACTCATCACTGACCCAATAAGTACTTGACTGCACCAAGCAACCTTCCGTCACCGGATTAGAAATCCGGATGGTCCAGTGCCTAAGTACAGTGAGTTGCTTATCAAGTCAACATGATAGTCTCATGTCAAAGGGACACTTATACCCATTGCCTTTCTATGAGTTGCTCAAGGCAGTAGAGCACTCAGCAGAGGTGAGTCACTGTTCAGTGAATGTACTCCTACACTCACCCGCATGTCATACCAGTGTTATACACTCTTTGGTTTAAGAGAACAAACCAACCCATATGACATACAACGACCTACACTTGATTACGTCGTTGTCCTCTGTAACAACGTATCATTTGGCCGTGAACAGATTTAAGAGTTACTCAACAATTCCTCCATTGTCGAATACATGTAACTCTAAGGATTACAACATATTGGAATTCTACTGGAAGATGTAAACTATATGCTGTACTGCCAAAATAAATCATGTTCATATACATCAACTCATAACCGTCTACAAGCTAGACGATTGGCTGTAGGACACATTTCCTTACAGTCTTCAGATGCGTCGGCCCTGCGGAAGCAGATTATATCTTGCAGGAAATCCATTAGGGCATATGTGGAAGTCATCTGGGAGGCAGAGCCCTGGCGTACAAAGCCCTCCGGCAAGGATATTACTGGCTGACAACGAGGGAGGATGCGTCTGAGCTCATCAAGAGATGTGATAGTTGTCAACGTCATGCCAACATCCAGCGGCAGCCGGCGTCCCAGCTGACCCCCCTGGCTGCACCTTGGCCCTTCGCCCAGTGGGGTATGGACATCTTGGGACCGTTCCCTCCAGCCTCAGGTCAATGCAAATTCCTGCTGGTAGCCGTCGACCATTTCTCCAAGTGGATCGAGGCCGAAGCACTCGCCAAGATCGCTGAGGGCAAAGTGAGATCCTTTTTCTAGAAATCTGTAGTATACCGGTTTGGACTACCGCACACCCTCGTCACTGACAACGATCGACAGTTTGATAACACGGCCTTCCGAGAGTTCTGTGCCGAGCTAGGCATCCATCAGCGGTTCACCTTCATAGGACATCCCCAGACCAACGGCGCGGTTGAGGTAACTAATCGCATTATTCTTCAAGGACTTAGAGCCCGGCTAGATGACTGCAAAGGGCGGTGGGTGGAGGAGCTCCCCAATGTACTGTGGGCCTACCACACGACGCCGCAAGCCCCTACCGGAGAGACTCCCTTCAGCCTAGTCTTCGGGTCTGAAGCTATTATTCCTATGGAGATAGGTGCCCCGAGCCCCCGGACGGAGTTGTACAGCGAGGGGGACAACCCAAATCAGTTGTGGACCGACCTCGACCTAGTGGAAGAACTACGAGACCAAGCACGACTCCGGATGGCAGCTTACCGACAGCAAACGGCCAAGTATTACAATGCTCGTGTCCGCCCCAAGGCATTCTTGCCAGGATACCTAGTCCTCCGACGAGCCGAAGTTTCAAAGCCGACTGAAGGAGACAAGCTAGCGCCGAAATAGGAAGGACCCTATCGAGTCGCGGAGGTACTCCACCATGGAGCGTACAAATTTGAGGGGCCGAATGGGAAGCCTCTCCCCCGCACTTGGAACGTAGACAACCTACGATGGTACTATCAATAGCTTGTTAATGTCCCTTAGTTAAGCATGTCTGCTAGAGTAATATTCATTCTCACTAACCCGTGTCTTTGAGTGATCCTAGTTCTCATTTGAAGCTCGACCCCGCATCGGCACCTATAGCCAGACTCTGCGTCGACACTTGAAGCCCAACTCCGCGTCGGCACCTGAAGCCCGGCTTTGCGTTGGCACCTAAAGCCCAGCTCTGCGTCAGCACCTGAAGCCCGACCCAGCGTCGACACCTGAAGCCTGACCCAGCGTCGCACCTGAAGTCCGACTTCGCATCAGCACCTGAAGCCCAACTCCGCATCAGCACCTGAAGCCCGACTCTGCATCGGCACCTGAAGCCCGAACCCGCATCGGCACTTGAAGCTCGAACCCGCGTCGGTACCTGAAGCACAACTCAGCGTTGGCACCTGAAGCCTGACTCCGCGTCGGCACCTGAAGCCCGACTCCATTGGTGCTTGAAGTCCGAACCCGCGTCGGCACTTGAAGCCCGACTCAGTGTCGGCACTTGAAGCCTGACTCTGTTGGCACTTGAAGCCTGACTCAGCGTCGGCACTTGAATCTCGACTCCGCATCGGCACACTCGCTCAACTCCGCGTCAGCACACTCGTCCACTTGAAGCCTGACTCAGCGTCGGCACTTGAAGCCCGATTCAGCGTCAACACTTGAAGCCCGACTCAGCGTCGGCACTTGAAGCTTGACTCGTGTCGGCACACTCGCTCGACTCTGCATCGGCACACTCGTCCGACTCCGCGTCGGCACACCCACTCGACTCTACATCGGTACACTCGCTCGACTCCGCGTTGGCACACAGGTTCAACTCCGCTGGTACCTAAATCAGCTCTCAAGCTGAGGTACTAACGCTTTCTAGCCCGGTCTACTGGTTAACCAACAGCGTATCAATGTTTTTACTCCCTATGCACTACCGGCTCTGACATCGTCCTACGATGTATGGTCGGATCTTCCTCCTAAGCCATTGGTCCTTGGTAAACCAAGACGTTGGCTATACTTGTCTACGGCTTTGGCCTCGGCTAATCTTCAGAATCGGTTCACATCAACCTAATCGCTAAAAAACTTGCTACGACACATCGAATAGGCACTATGGATCAAAAAGATTCATTAATAGCAAAGAGTTTACAAAATTGCCGATCAAATCGGACTTGATACAAAAAGAAGAAACTCAAATTCCCTCGAGGCCGTAGAGTCTTTGGATTTTCTCTTTACAATCTTGGAAGCCGCCCTCGTACGCAACTGCAGTTGTCTCGGCCAATTCCTTGTCAAAAGCGTCGGACTTCCTAAAATTCTCTACGGCCTTGGCTGCTTCCTTCTTCGCCTTGGCTGCTTTCTTCTCGGCCTCGGTGGCCTTATTCTCGGCCTCGATTACCGCTGCCTTCAGGTTGGCTATTTTGGCATCGGCTCGGTGAGCGATTTCTTCAGCATTTTTGGCCCGTTCTTCGGCCGCTCTTATTTCTATAGTGGCAGAGTGTAGTCGGTGCTTCAGCAGGTACGCTTCTGACTCTGCAGTTTTCTTCCGCTCTTCGGCCACCTTTTGCTTTTCCTCTGCCACTTGAGCATTGTCGAGCTCATTGGACACCTGGCGCTGAGCTACTTCTAGCGCATCCTCTGCCTTTTCTGCCCAGGCCAGGTTCTCAAGTCGGGCAGCTTCGGCCTCGGCTTCGGCCCTTTGCGCCCGGGCCACTTCCGCTTGGGCAGCCTGTAGAGCGGTCTCAGCCTCTTCTGCCATGGCTTGGGCTTGGCTAGTATCTTCCCGCAACCGGCCTATAGTGGCCTCGGCCTGAGACAAAAGGCCCCTAACGACAGTCAATGAGTTTAGCGCCTGTACAAAAATTACCAAGTTAGGTGAAGAAACCATAGTTACTAAGGTTTAGCGGTAGAAATACTTACCCATAGGTGCGCTACAGACGCCTCACGGAAGAATGTTGAAGTCCCTTGATTATGAAGAAACCTCTCGAGCTTGGGTAAGGAGGCATGGGCCATTGTCCTCTCGGCCCAGTGGCTATGGTGCAGCAAAATTGACTGAAAGGAAGGCGTGTCGGCCTCCTCTTCCACAACCTTGGCAGCCACTGGCGTCCGGCACTTCATCTCGCAAAGGCTCAGCCTCTACCTCTTCGGAAGGGATGGCCTTCGGAATTGGCCTTGCAGCTGAGATGGTTACCTCTGCCTCAGTTACGGTGGGCGGAGGCGGTGGCACTCTAGTTTCTTAGCCTAGAGGAGTCTCTGTCAAATCAATGGGGGATGGGGACGGTGCTGGTGAAGGCGAGCGAGGCTGTTCTCTCTCGACCTCATCTCTCCTGGAGGCCTCTCCACCCTCGGTTCTCCTGGCGACTTTGACGCTGACCCTCTTCTCGGCAAGGACCCCACCCGCTCTGGCCTCTTTTCTTTTCTTTGTGACAGCCTGCCTTATCGCATGAAGCGATGGTGCCATGCCTGCAGACCAAAACATAAAGGAATAATCAAATTAAAAGGGAGAAGAGAAGAACCAAGTTAAGGATAAAAAAAATTACTGCTCACCGTCGCCAGGAATAAGGCCCGCTAGCCAAAGATTCTCCTCGGCTAGCAGCTAGTTGCATCGAGGGACGTCGGCAGTAATCAACTGTCCGAACGCCTCTTAATCTCTTGGAAGAATTCTGGGGTCTTTGTTGGCCTCGGTGTCAGGGATTCCCCACTCGGTCTTTACTCCCTCAATTTGGGCAAAGAAGAACCTATTTTTTCATCCCTTAACGGAGGTAGGAAGATACAACTTAAGAGCTCTAGTGGGCCTAGGGGCGAAGGACCACCATCCCGATTATTTCCTAAGGGTATAGAGCAACGAAAAAGAAAAATCCTAGCCTCTATCCCATGGATGTGGCATAGCACTAAGAAACCTACGAGGGTCCGAATAAAATTTGGGACCAATTGTGCCAAAGCCAAGGAATATCTATCTAAAACATTAAGTATGAAAGGATGAATGAGAATACGAAGGCCAGCCTTAAAATAATACTCATAAAGGGCGATCCTACCGGGATAAGAGGAGGTTACCCTATCCTTGGGAAGAGGCCAGTATAGGCAAAGGTCGGTGGGAATCTGGTAACAAGCCCTAAGATTGATTATCTCCTAGGCAGTCACGACAGAGGCGGTCTCCTCGGGAGACTCCCCCGTACGAGAGGAGGGGCCAGCAATAGCCGGACGGGGGCCCGTCCGGTGGCCGAGTGATTCCTGATGGGAAATCGCCCGACCACTCGCTGCTGCTCCGCTGGGACATCCTCCGCAGAGGAGGACCAGCTGGGCGCAAGAGAGGAGGAGGGCTGTCGAGGAAGATCGGGGGAATAACCCCCGGAATTGGAAATTGAGAACGAAAGGGACGAAGAAGCCATGAAGGCAAAACTGATCTGAAAGGTTCGAAGACAAAGAATCGGGGTTGAAGAACTCGGGAGGAGGAAGATGAACAGGTTCGGACAGGACCGGAACGAGGAAGAAGGCGTAGGCAATGAAGGCGGCTCCGGTCGAAGACGATCCCCTTTTTATAGCCTCGTCTTTTCAAAATCATCCCGCTTAACTCGCCTCGGACACATGTCCGCTTGCCATTGGGGATGGCTACGGCAACCACCCAGGGCGGGAAGCACAAAGGTCACTACCAATGAAGGGACGGCGGTGACCTCACCGCAATGATGCGCCTGCCCAGCACTCAGAAAATCCTCCTCTATCCCAACGACTGAGGTGGGCGAGATGATGGCGTTGCAGCGTCCGATGCATCATTAAAGGAAGGACGGCCCTCGACGCGTGGCGCATGGAGATTAGCCACCAAGTGATAAAATGCCCCTTTCAATGGTAGGAGCAGGCTCACCCATCTCGGGGGCGGGGGGCATCTGATGTGGCTAATCACAGTTAGGCGGCATGATAACAACCAGCACAATTTTTTTTGAACGAAAGTAAACTTCAGTTGGTTTCAAGTTCGGCTTCGGCCTCAGATTCGGCTCGGCCTCGACTTCGGCCCCGGATTCGGCTCAGCCTTGGCTTCGGCTCGGCCTCGGCTTCGGCCCCAGATTCGGTTTGGCCTCGGCTTCGGCCCCGGATTCGGCTCGGCCTCGGCGTCGGCCTTGGATTCGGCTCGGCCTCGGCCCCGAGTCCCGCCTCGGTCTCGACCCCAAGTCCCACCTCGGCCTCGAGTCCTGCCTCAGCCTCAGCCCCGAGTCTTGCCTCGGCCTCGGCTTCAAGTCCCACCTCGGCCTCGGCCTCGGGTCCCATCTCGGCCTTGTCCTCGGATCTCGCCTCGGCCTCGGTCTTGGCCCTAACCTCAGTTCATACTACGCGCTCTCTACCCTTATGAAATCAACTCCGAATATCGAGCTCGGTGATCTAAAACATCAGCTGCAACACGGCTGGCCCGCTTGTCATTGCCAAAATCACGGGTAGTTGCCAGCACACCCAACAGTTGCCGGTATTTACGGTGCCCGCTCAGCAACGACGTACCTACCCACCGTTCACAGAGCTGATCCTGAGGGATTCGACAGTTCTAACGAGGGGTAAAAGGGACTCCTCGACAGGTATAAAAAGAGGACCCTAACTCGCAAGGAAAAAAGGAAGGAATCTGAACTCTCTCATCTAAATTCCTATTCCCCCAAGTCGCTAACTTGAGCATCGGAGGGTCCCCGCCGGAATCACCAATCCGGGACTTCTTTTATAGGTTCCTAGCAGAAAGGAGGCGGTCCTGTCACATTCCTGAAAATACGCAAAGATCTCCTCTCGCCCGAAAGTGATTTGGCTACAACAGTTTCCATCGATTATTTTATTATGCATTGATGGTTATAACTCAAGGACTGAACCTTTCGTGATGCAACGAAGGAAGGCTCTATTTTTCTCTTCCTACCAAGAAGTTAGCTCAAGGCGTTAGACTCAGATCTGAAGTTCCTGTAACTCAAAAATTATTATAAAAGTTTAAGAGATGATTCTTTAAATGTATACAGTTTTAGGAATTCATGAAAAAAAAATTTTGTTGAAAGACGATCTTTGTAATTTTAGAGTTAATTTGATGAGAAATATTTTTTATAAACTTTAAATATTTTTGATAACATAATTTTTTATTCTTCTTCATTCGTGGATGTAAGCTAGTGGACCAGATTATATGGTCCATTTAGTAGCCAATTTGGATTAAAATTTTTATTTTTAAAAATAAAAAATTTAATCCATAGCATGAAAAAGGTGTTTGATCGGATCATTTTTAAAAATACCTTTTCGAAACGATCCTAAAAATTAATAATTTAAAAAATATTGAAGTGATGTTTTCTTCGGATTCATCTCAGGCATTTTGAGATTCGTTGTTTCTTTGTACGAAAACATCAACCAAATATATTTTCGAATACTAAAAATCAATAAAATACAAATTAAATTTTTGAATATAATTCATGTTTTCAAAAATAGTTTTCTTGTTGACAAATCAAATAGAGCCATAAATTCTTATGTGTTTGCCCTTTGTTTGGTTTTAATTTTTTTGATTTTTTATTTCTTATGCATCTCTTATCTTAATGAGTGATATCGAAACCTACTCAGATTATAATAAATGGTATTAAATTTTTTTTTCATATATCTATTATTATGACAAGTGCTAGCAAAACTTCTCCGTATATTTTCTGTCATAACGAAGGTATAGCTTCGCCCATCCATTAAAGAAAATGCTTGCAATTCTAAACGAATGCTGCATGCCAGCAACACTCTACTCACCGCTAAGAGAACCAATCCTCGTAGCAGCCAAAGACTTGGTGCAGTATAGATATGAATCACACTGGATGTTAAAGGGGTCTCGTTTACCAGCCCACTGATATATGCACACCGGGATTAGAGCAGGGATGGAGTGGTGGAGTGAGATATCTTCTTTCTAAATTCATTTGATGAAAATTTTAGGTTGTCATTTGGGTGATTATTATCCCTTCTCTTAAGGCATCCTCATGGCCCAAGTTTATTAGTTGTTATAGCAAGTTAGGTTTTCTAGTTCAATTCGAACTATTACTTTGTTTATTTATTTATTTATTTATTTTTGAGTAAGATGAACTTTGTTTCTCTCATAATTTATCATGATATATACTTTTAAAAGTTATTTAAAATTAAAAATCATGAACTTTATGATATCTAATGTATTCATCAACTTGTTGTGAAAGAGTAACTAAAATTTTTCTTTAGGTCTGGTTTTGAAAAATTTGGTTTGCTGTCGCCGTGAAAAATTTCTGACAGCTGCCTTTAGGCTTATGGTGCGGTCTCTTCTTTTAAGACGGTCCTGGCAGCCCGGTCCTCAGGAGCACTAACCCAGAATTCTGGGCAAACCGATCGCGCGCTGCCTGTTAAAATATACGAGAGCCTGCTGTCTTTGACGCGCTCTGCGGCGGGTTTTATTTTATTTTTTATTTTTTACAGTCCGACAATCACACTAATCAGATACGAACATAGCCCAAAAAATTAAGACCAAAAAATCTCTAAAAAATTTTTTATTTTCTTAAAATTATGATCATTCAGTAAAATGCTCTACAATGAATGAGATAATTCACTCAGTTCATCTTTCAATAAATATGACAAACTAGAATCGCCACTAAACTTTGCACAGAGAAGAGAAGGTGGATCGTAGAGGTATTCATCTAATAACTATCAAAGAATTTTTTCGATGATAACTCTCTCAGCTAGTTGGATCGCTTTAGTGATGCTATCCCATGCTGAAGGCTCGTAAAGAAAAATTCTCTTAGCCGTCAGATTAATCCTTTTCTTGCCATTCCAAATGACATACTGTTTCACCGATCACGAACATTACCATTAAAAACCCCCAAAAAAAGAGGGCTCTCAGAATACGAAAATTATCCTGTGGGCCGTTACAGAAACAGCATAGGAGTGGAAGAAATCTGGGGTAGCCCTCTGACCTCCTCCATCCATTGGATGGCGTTAAAGCTCTGGGATGGTTTGCTCTCTGCTGGTGGAATAAAAACCCTTCAGCAGTACTCACGAACCCCTCTGCCCTTCATCCATTTGCACGAACATCGGATCCATTCGTAGATCTGCAGCTAGGAAAAGACGTACACGAAATTTCGAATTTAAAATTATCAATAACTTTATAAATAGCTTCCCCCAAACTGGTGCTGTATAATATTAGTTTGCCCTTCTTTGAAAAAGATTAGAAGGTAACAAAATAAAAAGCTCCAAGTCTAGGCTTTTGTTTTGCCTCCAGTCAAGTAATTAAAGAAAAGAAGATCAGCGGTGGTCCGCGGCGGTCAAACCAAGTATAACACTGCAAGCTGGAGCAGGACAAGGCCTGGGTTGTCACCTGAGAGTCGTAGCCCGTGAATGCTGCTCCTAATGTGCGGAACCGGACAAGACCACCTGGCGTATCGACTGACGCCGAGTGGTGGGTCGGCCCTGCCCGGCGACTGGGGTCGTTTGCCCACGCAGCGGACGCTCACAGCTTAGGCGTGTCAGATATGGCCACCCCATGGCTTCCGGGGCCATTCATCGCGGCCATTCCAATTTCCAATGCATACAATGCGGATAATTCCAAGGTGGTCGCAGCCTTGCAGGCCAAGACCCTACTTCTATCGAGTTGTCCTCCTCCCCGTCATAAGACGGGCAGCGCTTTTGCAGGACTATGATAATTGATAAGGGGGGCCGCGGGGGGCGCTCGATTCCTGCGGAGCCTTCTCCTCCTACCCTCGTGCCGATGCACAGAGGCCACGCCGTCGGGAAAAGACTGCACGAAGCCTGCGCCCCGCAAAACCATTGAATGACCACCGATTTCAGATGGTCCCGCGCAAGTAGCATCGCGTATATTGACCTTTGCTCATCGCTATATATATATATATATATTCTCCCTTTCGTTAGCTCAATCCAATCCAGACCAAAAAGAACTTGGATTAGGCTTGACTCAAACAACTACTGCAACCGTAATTGATTTGAAGGTGCTGCGATATATTTCTCATAATTTCCTTAAGTTTGACCAATTCATTTAACTTTAAAAACAACCAATTTATGTTTTCTCATGAGAATAATCAAGTTGCGTTTTAATTGTAGTTATACATTTTTGCCTCTCAATTTTATGTAAAGTGCATATTGTTGATAATGTCTCTCGTGCGGATATGCACTCTGATAGGACCAGTTAACAGGCTCATGGGTAATAAAAATAAAAATTTTCAAACAATTTTTCTAGGTGGCCATCTTCGGCGGCCTTCCTAAGCGGCTTAGTTCGGCCTCGCTGGCCTATTGGGTTTTTCTTCAAGGACGCAACAGGCATTTAATTCCGTTCACAGCTTTGCTCCCCATTGAAATAAGCGCCCGTCATAATGAAGAGAGAGAACAAGTGGAAAAAATAGTAATGTGATGTGACCACCTTTTTGTCATTAATGTCCCATAGGCAAATCAATGGGCAGCGTTTAATGATACAGAACCAAAAGGAAATCCTGCGGCCTATTCCTCAACGGCCCTCCTTAACAATCCTAAGCGGCCTTTCATCTTAGGCGGAGGAAGTCTTAAGCGGCCCCTCCTTAACAATCCTAGGCGGCCTTTCATCCTAAACAGAGGAAGTCCTAAGCGGCCCCCTCCTTAACAATCTTAGGTGGCCTTTTATCTTAAGCGGCCCCCTCCTCACAATAATTCTAGACGGCCTTTCATCTTGAGCGGCCCCCTCCTTAACAATCTTATGCGGCCTCCTTAACAATCTTATGCGGCCTTTCATCTTGAGCGGCCCACTTCTCACAATAATTCTAGGCGGCCTTTCATCTTGAGCGGCCCCCTCCTTAACAATCTTAGGCGGCCTTTCATCTTGAGCGGCCCCCTCCTCATAATAATTCTAGGCGGCCTTTCATCTTAAGCGGCCCCCTCTTCACAATAATTCTAGGCGACCTTTCATCTTGAGCGGCCCCCTCCTCATAATAATTCTAGGCGGCCTTTCATCTTAAGCGGCCCCCTTCTCACAATAATCTTAGGCGGCCTTTCATCTTGAGCGGCCCCCTCCTCACAATAATTCTAGGCGGCCTTTTATCTTAAGCGGCCCCCTCTTCACAACAATTCTAAGCGGCCTCTTCCTCGACGGCCTTCTCAACGGCATTTATGTGCTGAGGCATTTATAGGTCTTATAAAGGCCCTCGCTCCAAGGCATTTATTAGAGGGCATTCAATAGAATATAGCATTCAATGTCAAGTCACGGACCACGAAAAGAAAGAGACAGTGGAGGAAGTCCTAAGCGGCCTCTTCCTCCGCGGCCTTCCTCAACGGCGCGGCAGTCCTGAACGGCTTTCCTCAACGGCCATCCTAAGTGGCCTTTCTAGGCAATCATCCTAGGCGCTTTGGTTTCAGACTCTAAATGCCACCACGACGATGACTCTCTATCGCATTTATGTGCCGGGGCTTTATGGTCTTATAAAGGCCACGTGCATTTATGGTTGCCACGATTGACTCCCTTTTTGGCCCCATGCATGCACGTTAATATGCTTCGGGACATCTTCATCTTAGGCGGTCCCGAAAGCTTCTCCCAGTTAGGCGGCTCCCGAGCAATCCTAGGCGGCCGCCGACACTCCTATGACGGCGGCCCCAAGCGTTCCCAGGCGGCCGCACCGGTCCCAAGCGGCCCCTATTTCCTACCACGAGCATCCTAGCCGGCCTCATGCGTGCATAGGTCCGAACAATCCCAGGCGGCCACAGTGATCCCAAGAGGCCCTTGGCGGCTCCCGAGCAGTCCTAGGCGGCCCCGACCTCAGTCGATAACGGCCTCGCCGGACCTAAGTCCCTAGCGGCCCTTCCTTAGTGGCATCCAGCTCGGACACGCGTGGGCCCTACAGTGACTGTTCATCACGTCATCTTCTGGATTAATAAATTATGGCCACTTACTTTAATGAGATAATTAAGTGGTCATCTGTCTCTGACGAGATGGCGCCTAAAGCTCTGACATTCCACTAAGAGGTAAGCTTTATCAAAAGTTATCATTCATCATAAAAGTCTTGACAAGTGGCAGCATTTGGGCCTCACAGATGTCAGCTCTGACATTTCACCCACCAAAAGTACTCAGTCATCATGACACTTCAGCCACTCAGGCTAAATGAGCCCCAAAAGTCATGGTCCATCATGAGGCCCCACGTGACTCATTTCCACTAGATGACAAAGATTCAAACTTCTCAAGCAAGCTACACAGAGTACAATGGTGAAGAAAGAAGGTAAGAGGTAACTAAAAAAGGACGAAACATACTCATTCTGGGCGGATCTCTCTTTCTCTTTGGAGCTTTCTCAAGCTCACGGCTGTGGCCCAGAGCACTAACTTGAGCGTCGGAGGGTCCCCGCCGGAATACCCAGCCGTGGGACTTCTTGCAGGATTTGAAGACAAAGGAAGGGCTCCTATATTTCTGTGGGGGAACGGTCGACGCTCAAGGAGGCCGACTCAAAGTGATCGGGCATCAATAGATTGGCGCGCCAGGTAGGGGGGCACGCACTGCAGGAAAGAAAGCTCTGTCTTCCTGAGCTATAAGCCTTTATCCCCTTTAAGATAGCCATGGTGGTGATGCGCATACTGAAGGTCCTCACCAATCATGCCGGGGGGCATTCACATCATACTGAGCAGCAGAGGACCACTCTCTCTGCTCTTCCTTCACCACCAGCCTCAGCTGCTCTAATTAACCAATTGGCCATCCTCAATCAACAAGTTCAAGCCTTGAATGCAACAGTTCATAAGCCGCAGAAGCAACGCTCGGTGGCCATTCAGCAACAGCCCAAGCTTCTCACATCGCTCGTGATAGCTGCACCAGTTAGTCAGAGATTCACCTACGGGAAATCTCCTTATAGAGAAGCTTATCGCCATCAAGCTTCATCTAAGCACTACCACTACGAAGCTTTCAAGAGACTGCGGTCTCCTTTCTTCTTCTCATCTCCTGAGTCATCTTGAAAGGACCTTAATCATGGGATGAGGAGGCATATGGATGAACAACACTGGCGGCTGGAAGAACTTAGTCAAAGGTTCAACAATCAGTCGGAGGTAGATTGCAACGTGGTCAAAAGAATAATTTTCAAAAAGGGGCGAACTTGGGACATTATCCATACCCCGTCACTCCAAGCATTTGTAGGCATTTTAATTTCTGGTGGTAGTAGGCCAAGAGGTGTTGATGCAATTAATGCAAGGTGAAAGATGAAGATAAAAGGCTTCGACTACTGACTCTACCAAAACCCTCTCTGTTCCTCTCTCTTCTTGTCTATTGCACCCAAGAGCCAAATCGAGCCGAGCCCTCTTGTAGATTCGGTTCCAGCTGCTCTCAGACTTCAGCACTGAGGGTGACCAATTCCTTCAAAGGAAAAACACTATGCAAGGGCGAAAAGCTATGAAAGAGGAGTCAGGACGTAAGCCTCTGGATCGAAAGCGGGATGAGCTCAAATCATGTGTACGTAGACACAAGCTTGTGGAGGAGGTGGGAGAGCTTGCAAAGGATTTCCCTTACATGCATAATGTCGAAGAAGATTTTGAGCAATTGAAGGCTTCTGAGGATTGTTCCCAGTTACTTGGGGAGGGAAACCAGATTTCGGAAAAGGTCTTTGCAACTTCTCCACCACTTCAAAAAACCAAGAATCTAAAACCAAAAATCGCTAGATTCCAATACTGTGACTGCGGCAGAAGAAACTAATAGGGAGAGTATCCAAAAAAAAAAAAAGAAGACGAAAAGAAAAAACCCTCATATATTAAATGATGCTGGTGGACATCTGACGAGGGAAGAGTTAGCATCCTCAGCAATGGACAAGTGATGACGCCCAAGCGAGGACAGACCACTAGCGGGCTGAAGTACCCAGGTCAGCAGCAGGGGACCAATTTCTCCAAAAGAAAAGCTCACAAGCCCTTAATCAACACCAAACACAATGCAAAGGCAAAAAGCCTTGAAAGCTAAGTATGCCCCACTCTGAGAACAAAGTTTCTTTTCATATAATCCAGCAGATTTCTTTTTATTTGACTTTCTAACCCCTCAGCGCCCCAAGGGACACAGACACCCCGGACCGGCACAAGAAACCTCCGGAGGTTCAAGCCCTGTGTCCTAAGTGGCCCTGAGCTAAACCCCTGTGGCAATGCTGTACAAAAAAAAATAATAAAGAAGAAGATTTTTCATTCAATTTCTCAAAAAACCACTCGGGCCAGCCAAGCAACCGCCGAAGTAGTTTTCCGGTAACCCCGCGATCATAAGGACACCCCCGGATCGGTGTGAGAAACCTCTGAGGAGGTTCAAGTCCTATGGTCTCGGCGGCTCCGAGTCAAACTCCCGGGCCGGCCAAGCGACCACCGAGGTAGTTTTCCGGTGGCCCCACGATCATAAGGACACCCCCGGACCGGTGCAAGAAACCTTCGAGGCGGTTCAAGTCCTATGGTCTCGACGGCCCCGAGTCAAACTCTCGGACTGGCCGAGCAACCCCTGAGATATTTTCAAAATAACTTTAGTAGTCCCGAGATCATAGACATCTCGAACCAGTACGAGAAACCTTCGGTGGTTCAAGCCCTGTGGTCTCGGCGACCCCAAGTCAACGCCCGGGCCGGTCGCGTAACCCCCGAGGCAATTTTATTTTTGCCCCATCAATAAAGGCTACCCTTCGAGGTTTCAAAAAAAGGAACCTGAGCCAGGTCAAAGTGCCCTCAGGTCACCCTCCGGGGTTAAAGGCTCCCGAGCATGGTCCTACCATAGCGACTCTCGGGTCACCCTTCGGGATTTCAAAAAGGAACTTGAGCCAGGTGAAAGTGCCCTCAGGTCATCCTCCGGGGTTAAAGGCTCCCGAGCATGGTCCTACCACAGCGACTCTCGGGTCATCCTTCGGGGTTTCAAAAAAGGACCCTAAGCCAGGTCAAAGTGCCCTTAGGTCACCACAGCGACTCTCGGGTCACCCTCCGGGGTTAAAAGCTCCCGAGCATGGTCCCACCACAGCGACTCTCGGGTCACCCCTCGGGGCTTCAAAAGGACATCGGCAGCCCAAAAGACACAGACACCCCAGACCGGCGCGAGAAACCTCTAGAGGTTCAAGTCTTGTGCTCTAGGCGGCCCCGAGTCAAACTCCCGGATCGGCGCGGAAAACCCCCAAGGCAGCTATGTCTGGCCCCTAGCCGGCCCTCGGGCTGGTCCTAGGCGGCCACAGTCATGTTAGGCCCCTAGCCGGCCCTCGGGATGGTCCTAGATGGCCATAGTATGTTAGGCCCCTAGCCGGCCCTCGGGCTGGTCCTAGGCGGCCACAAGTATGATAGGCCCCTAGCCGGACCTCGGACTGGTCCTAGGTGGCCACAGTCATGTTAGGACCCTAGCCGGCCCTCGGGCTGGTCCTAGGCGGCCACAAGTATGTTAGGCCCCTAGCCGGCCCTCGGGCTGGTCCTAGGCGGCCACAGTCATGTTAGGCCCCTAGCCGGCCCTCGGGCTGGTCCTAGGCGGCCACAAGTATGTTAGGCCCCTAGCCGGCCCTCGGGCTGATCCTAGGCGGCCACAGTCATGTTAGGCCCCTAGCCGGCCCTCAGGCTGGTCCTAGGCGGCCACAAGTATGTTAGGCCCCTAGTCGGCCCTCGGGCTGGTCCTAGGCGGCCACAGTCATGTTAGGCCCCTAGCCGGCCCTCGGGCTGGTCCTAGGCGGCCACAAGTATGTTAGGCCCCTAGCCGGCCCTCGGGCTGATCCTAGGCGGCCACAGTCATGTTAGGCCCCTAGCCGGCCCTCGGGCTGGTCCTAGGTGGCCACAGTCATGTTAGGCCCCTAGCCGGCCCTCGGGTTGATCCTAGGCAGCCACAGTCATGTTAGGCCCCTAGCCGGCCCTCGGGCTGGTCCTGGGCGGCCACAGCTATGTTAGGCCCCTAGCCGGCCCTCGGGCTGATCCTGGGCGGCCACAGCTATGTCAGGCCCCCAGTCGGCCCTCAGGCTGGTCCTGGGCGGCCACAACTATGTCAGGCCCCCAGCCGGCCCTCGGACTGGTCCTGGGCGGCCACGCTATGTTAGGCCCCCAGCCGGCCCTCGGGCTGGTCCTGGGTTGCCACAGCTATGTAGGCCCCTAGCCGGCCCTCGGGCTGGTCCTGGGCGGCCACAGCTATGTCAGGCCCCCAGCCAGCCCTCGGGCTGGTCCTGGGCCGCCACAGCTATGTCAAGCCCCCAGCCGGCCCTCGGGCTGGTCCTGGGCGGCCACAGCTATGTCAGGCCCCCAGCCGGCCCTCGGGCTGGTCCTGGGCGGCCACAGCTATGTCAGGCTCCCAGCCGGCCCTCGGGCTGGTCCTAGGCGGCCACGCTATGTTAGGCCCCCAGCTGGCCCTCGGGCTGGTCCTGGGCGGCCACAGCTATGTTAGGCCCCTAGCCGGCCCTCGGGCTGGTCCTGGGCGGCCACAGCTATGTCAGGCCCCAGCCGGCCCTTGGGCTGGTCCTGGGCGGCCACAGTTATGTTAGGCCCCTAGCCGGCCCTCGGGCTGGTCCTAGGCGGCCACAGCTATGTCAGGCCCCTAGCCGGCCCTCGGGCTGGTCCTGGGCGGCCACAGTTATGTTAGGCCCCAGCCGCCCCTTGGGCTGGCTTCGAATGGCCTCAACATATAACCCAAAAAGGGCATGGACGCCCTGAGCCAGCATAAGAAATTCTCGAAGGTTTAAACATGGATTCTAGGCGGTCCCGAGCCAAGGCCCGAGGCCGGCTTGGCACCTAATGCTTTTGGAATCAGCACAAGCTCTATCTATCAACCTCAACAGCTCTATCACAGCCTTAGTGGCTCTATCCCTCTGTCCCAGCGGCATCGTTACGACCTTAGCGGAATTATTATAGCCTTAGCGGCTCTACCGCTCTGCCTCATCGGCTCTATCGACCTTAACGGTTTTATTGCAGCCTCGTTGGCTCTATCTCTCAGCCTGCGTTAGTGCAGCTCCATTAGCTCTATTTTTTCCTTGTCAACTAGTTGACGAGCGTCTCCCCCCAAAAAAATTGGGCGTACACTGCTTTAAGTTGCGGGCACAAGGTAATAAACCTACCCCCAATATTACTTAAAAATTTTTTTACACTCCTTCAGCTCGGTTAGTACAGGACCTACAAGCTCAAGGAGTGTAGGGAGCATCTGATAGGACCAGTTAACAGGCCCATGGGTAATAAAAATAGAAATTTTCAAACAATTTTTCTAGGCGGCCATCTTCGGTGGCCTTCCTAAGCGGCTTAGTTCCTAGGCGGCCTCGCTGGCCTATTGGGTTTTTCTTCAAGGGCGCAGCGGGCATTTAATTCCGTTCACAGCTTTGCTCCCTATTGAAATAAGCGTCCTTGAGAGAGAACAAGTGGGAAAAATAGCTATGTGATGTGACCGCCTTTTTGTCATTAATGTCCCATAGGCAAATCAATGGGCAGCGTTTAATGATACAGAACCAAAAGGAAATCTTGCGGCCTATTCCTCAACGACCCTCCTTAACAATCCTAAGCGGCCTTTCATCTTAGGCGGAGGAAGTTTAAGCGGCCCCCTCCTTAACAATCCTAGGCGGCCTTTCATCCTAGGCGGAGGAAGTCCTAAGCGGCCCCCTCCTTAACAATCTTAGGCGGCCTTTTATCTTAAGCGGCCCCCTCCTCACAATAATTCTAGGCGGCCTTTCATCTTGAGCGGCCCCCTCCTCACAATAATTCTAGGCGGCCTTTCATCTTGAGCGGCCCCCTCCTTAACAATCTTAAGCGGCCTTTCATCTTGAGCGGCCCCCTTCTCACAATAATTCTAGGCGGCCTTTCATCTTGAGCGGCCCCCTCCTCACAATAATTCTAGGCGGCCTTTCATCTTAAGTGGCCCCCTTCTCACAATAATTCTAGGCGACCTTTCATCTTGAGCGACCCCTTCCTCATAATAATTTTAGGCGGCCTTTCATCTTAAGCGGCGCCCTCCTCACAATAATCTTAGGCGGCCTTTCATCTTGAGCAGCCCCCTCCTTACAATAATTCTAAGCGGCCTTTCATCTTAAGCGGCCCCCTCTTCACAACAATTCTAAGCGGCCTCTTCCTCGACGGCCTTCTCAACGGCATTTATGTACCGAGGCATTTATAAGTCTTATAACGGCCCTCGCTCCAAGGCATTTATTAGAGGGCATTCAATAGAATATAGCATTCAATGTCAAGTCACGGACCACGAAAAGAAAGAGACAGTGGAGGAAGTCCTAAGCGGCCTCTTCCTCCGTCGCCTTCCTCAACGACCCTCCTTAACAATCCTAGGCGGCAGTCCTGAACGGCCTTCCTCAACGGCCATCCTAGGCGGCCTTTCTAGGCAGTCATCCTAGGCGCTTTGGTTTCAGACTCCAAATGCCACCACGACGATGACTCTCTATCGCATTTATGTGCCGGGGCTTTTATGGTCTTATAAAGGCCACGTGCATTTATGGTTGCCACGATTGACTCCCTTTTTGGCCCATGCATGCACGTTAATGTGCTTCGGTAATAACTTCGGGACATCTTCATCTTAGGCGGTCCCGAAAGCTTCTCCCAGTTAGGCGGCTCCCGAGCAATCCTAGGCGGCCCCCGACACTCCTATGACGACGGCCCCAAGCGTTCCCAGGCGGCCGCACCGGTCCCAAGCGGCCCCTATTTCCTACCACGAGCATCCTAGCCGGCCTCATGCGTGCATAGGTCCGAACAATCCCAGGCGGCCACAGTGATCCCAAGAGGCCCTTGGCGGCTCTCGAGCAGTCCTAAGCGGCCCCGACCTCAGTCAATAACGGCCTCGCCGGACCTAAGTCCCTAGCGGCCCTTCCTTAGTGGCATCCAGCTCGGACACGCATGGGCCCTACAGTGATTGTTCATCACGTCATCTTCTGGATTAATAAATTATGGCCACTTACTTTAATGAGATAATTAAGTGATCATCTGTCTCTGACGAGATGGCGCCTAAAGCTCTGACATTCCACTAAGAGGTAAGCTTTATCGAAAGTTATCATTCATCATAAAAGTCTTGACAAGTGGCAGCATTTGGGCCTCACAGATGTCAGCCCTGATATTTCACCCACCAAAAGTACTCAGTCATCATGACACTTCAGCCACTCAGACTAAATGAGCCCCAAAAGTCATGGTCCATCATGAGGCCCCACGTGACTCATTCCCACTAGATGACAAAGATTCAAACTTCTCAAGCAAGCTACATAGAGTACAATGGTGAAGAAAGAAGGTAAGAGGTAACTAAAAAAGGACGGAACATACTCATTCTGGGCGGATCTCTCTTTCTCTTTGGAGCTTTCTCAAGCTCACGACTGTGGCCCAGAGCACTAACTTGAGCGTCAGAGGGTCCCCGCCGGATACCCGGCCGTGGAACTTCTTGCAGGCCTTTAAGACAAAGGAAGGGCTCCGATATTTCTGTGGGGGAACGGTCGACGCTCAAGGAGGCCGACTCAAAGTGATCGGGCATCAACACACTCCAATACCTTTTTCATTCTTCTATTTTCTAAAATAAAGTCAAAAAAATAAAGATAATACCAAACAATTTCTAAACAGTTAAATTAATTCATTTTTGGACTATGTTAACCTGATTTGACCAAAACAACTAATAAATTAACATACTTAATCTTAAATCGTGTCCAATTCAACCTCAATCTGGTGCTGCTCGGATTCAAACTTTATATATATATGAATATAGATGGATAGATTTGGGGCGTGAGAAACTCCAACCCAACCTTGCCAGCTTGCAGTTCCTGTTGCACTGTCGCCTTTCCTATTTTAGTAAAATAAACAAGGAATTAGCCTCAATTTCACCGACTGCTAATCTTCTGAAGTACATGGAATCTTACAGCTTTGGGATAATGTATGAATCCACTCTTGCAGCACCCAACAAGACCTCGCTTTTTTTCTTTTTTCTTTTTTTTCTATCCCTCTCCAATCTCCACTGAGGAGTGAGGACCCCGCCTCCTTTGAGCCTATCTACTGACCTCCTCTCCAGCCACGACATCCCACATGACTCCACAGTGACCACCACCACCTGTAATAATGCCCAGAAGTACTGGTTTTTGAGAATAAAAACCAGTCAGACCCTTGCCATCAGGGATGTATTTATGTGAACATGATGTTAGATTCACTCGAAAAAGCCACAGAAACAGCCTTGCAGCACAGGGAGGCAATGAAGAAGGAAGGGAACCCAAGGAAAAAGAGAAGAAATGCGAGGAGATATTCCTCTATGAACCTCAGCTTCTCGGCGTGCCTGCCCGGCGATGTCCGTGGTGCGTTCGCAGAGAGCCTCTGTGCCGTCAAGTGCTCCATCGACCCTCTTACTGATTTCAAGGAGTCAATACTAGAGATGATTCAGGATGTGGGTGTGCGAGACTGGGAGGAGATGGAGGAGCTCGTTTACTGCTACGTTGTTCTCAATTCATCAGACGTTCACCACTTCATTGCTGATGCATTTCTTAGCATATGTTCATGTTGCTGATAAAACAGGGCAGGCTCTTCTCGTTTTGTTTTGCTCCACCATGATGTTGTAGCTTCTTTGAAAGTAATGGACGGTAGAAGTTTGTTTCTTATCACTCCTTCGATCAGCCACAGTAAGTATCCAGCAGTTGTAACCTAGTACCTGCATGATTCTTATATAAATGTGAATGCTGGAGCAGTACCGTTATCATGGTATGAGGTTGATATCGTTTTCATTATTTTGCTGGTCAGTATTCACAACGTCAATTTGTATTACTTTTAAGTCTCATCATTTTCAACTCATTGAATATTCTCATACCAACTTCTCAAATAATGTGATTAACTCCAGAGCTTCGGTTCTACCAGACCTGTTATCCTTGTTTTGCCTTTTATCTCCCCTTGTTAGAAAAAAAAAAAAAAAAAAATTCTAGCCTGCCATTTCTGTCCATGCTAAACTCCTATGAAATCTCTACTTTTACCTAGCAATTTGATGCGGCTTTTCTCCATTTTATTTACCCTGCACTAATATTGTAAAGAAGGTAAAGTGGTAAACAAAGCCTTCACATGCCAAAAAGGCTTGCTTCTATGAACTTATTTGGATAATAACAGAACTGTAGCTTACCAAGAGAACAAAGGCATTTTCTCCTATCAAGATAGCCTAACAATACACAAATCACCAAAATTCGCCAGATTCATTTCATAATACCATAAATCTATACTGTGTTTGAAACTACCTTGAGATACACCACCCAAGACTCGAACATGGAACCTCTTCTTGTTATGTGGAGGGGCGGCCAAGGCCCAATCCACACACGTCGTTCAACAATAGCCAAGTGGGATGCACCAAGGAAAGCTGAGACCGCTAAAATGGATCAGGTACATAACACTGTCAGGTGACATGCACTGCCAGTGGTAGACCGAATTTGGTAGAGACTCAGTGCCACTTAGAGTGCATGACAGCCCTGGCTTTATGGGGATGACTACATAATTGCCCTCCCCGTTTTCAACTTGAGGAGGTTGAATCACGGTTCGCATCTTAGAGCTCTGCAGCTTCCATAGATGTCATGACAGCAATTCAGGGAGGAAGGCCTCAGCCAATAGGTAACAGAATGCCCTTGTCGCTCCCCATAAGGAAAATGTAACAGAATGGTAGTAAGAAAGGAATTTCCCTGTCTTGCCTCCCACTGCACAAGACAGGTAGTAAGAAAGGAATTTCCCCAGTGATGCCACAGCATTAAGATGCCAGCAGCGGTAACAGCAATTTTACAATTATTTGAGCGCACTTCATAAGCAACAATTCTCTGATAAAGTTGGATCAATAACATCCCATCAGATCTCCTGATTGCTACGCATTGATTAACTGACCTTCTCATCTAACCCCCCTACAGATTTCACTGTCAGGAAGCTTGCTTTAGACTTCAAAGTGGAAATATTTTCTCCCTAAATTTGATCCAGCCCATGAACCAGAATAAGGTAGATGACAGGGCCACCGCAACTTCCTTCAACTATAACTTGCACCTGGATTAATACCTACCAAATAATTGCACCATTTTTAAACATTAGAAAACGAATACCACATTGTATAAATAAACAATTTGAACATTGAACATCTGACAAGCTTGAGACTGAGATTAGAATTAAATATAAAATCAACCCTACTAACCTCTCCAAACATCTTTAATAAACCGTTAAGAAGTCCCAACCATAGCTGTCCTCCTAACTCTTTATTAGTCAAGCCTCGTCGCTTGAAAACCAAGTCAGGCAGATTTTAAATTCTACTGAACTCACCCACCATGACTATGAGCCTTGCCCCTGAATGTTTGAAGTGACCAAAACACCTGACTGCTGTTGAGAAAGCACTCTTTGTCCAATAAGAGGCCCAGGGGCACGAATGTCATCTCCAAGAGATCAGTTGGACCTTCCCCATCTGGTTCCCCAGAGCCACAAGTAACAACACCATCACAACCAACGAAAGAGGCTCAGAGCAGGTATAATAACTACTAGTACAGCTGGAGAGAATGGATGAAGCAAAAAGAGCAGAAGATGCGTTTAGATTTGATGGATGGCTTGGCTATGCTACCAGAGTCCATTATTCATCATGAATGGGATATAGAGAACATCACAAAAACGTTCTTCAAGTGCACCAGATGGCAGCTTGAAGAAACCACAGATTTCATCCATTGCCCATACCACTACTTCTGCGACAGCAATTACCCTGGAGACTATCCACCCTTTGCAGACCTCTTGGTGCTCCTCTTTGCAGTTTCTTCCTTCCTGTCAACCACAGCCTTCGCTCTACTGGAGTTCAGAAGAAACACAAGGAGCATCAGCACTAGCAATTTGAAGAGAAGGCATCTATTACCTTCGGGTCCGATAGCACTTCCATTGGTGCTCTTGATTTTTGCAAAGGGGCACCGAATCAATGCCACTTTCCCTCTATCACACATGGGCCCCGCAATTCTCCAGCTTGTTTATGTTTCAGCCCTTGCATTTAAAAACCAGGCTGAAAAAGATCTACACTATGCTGTACTTGAAGCTTCAACTGTTTCAGGAATTTTACATGCAAGTACATACCTGGATTACATCATCCTGCCTTACTACACAGGGTTTGAAGCTCTGACAATGTCTACCTTTTCTGGCGAGTGTGCAACCTGTGTGTGCCGGAGAAATGCTTTGGTAGTTGGAGGGAGTCTAATCTCATACAGAGGATGCTCGAAGACGACAATGTCAATCATCTGTGTTTTGTTTTCAAGAATGGTGTGCAAAATATTTGGGGAAGAAAAGTTGAGTTTGTTGATCAATTCAATGCTGGAAGCTATTTGTTGGCTATTGATTGCCAGTGACTCCATTACCCTCATGTCTAATTCTCCACAAGGTGGTGTTCTAAATATGGTAGTTTATGGAGGGGTATGTGTTTTGATCTCCCTCATTGTCTTCAGAAGGGTGTGTAGTCTCTTGGCTTGGCTAGCAGTGAGGTGTCAAATCCAAAAGAAAATAGATTTATACTACAACAATGCTGGAATTGTTTAAATTTGGAAGCACAGAACAAAACATATGCTCAAAACTTTGTACAAAGTTTGATTTTACTGGAAATCAGAGTTTCTCAAACTGCTATTATCTTGTCATAGGTCATCAATAGACTGTGCGCGTGTGCTGCAAAAAGCCTTCATTGAAACCATGTTTTTCATGTAATGTGACCGAAATTTTTGGGATCAGCAGCAGTCCAAATTCATCTCTAGCTAACTCTCACAGGAGATTATCAAGGTTTCCATCAAAAAATTACCTTGTGAACCTCTTCAGTCTCTACCTTTTGAATCAAAAATTTCCACGTGCATGCTAAAGTGGGACCACCCTCCTGCATTTCATAAAATGATCAGGAACATTCCAATCTCCACCATCTAAGTACAAAATGTATGACATCAACTTACTGTCTTGATTTGTTGTCAGTCAAAAACATGGGCTGAGAATGAAGTATTGGACCTTCCCATATTTTTAATGTGCATTGACACTTATGGCTGCTTTTAGTTAGATATGAAAATGTATCATTCAAAAAGATAGAAAATTATAGGGTTTTCTATTTCCTTGGTTCAACAGAATATTTTATGATGTATATGTTAAATTATTCAAAATGATAAAGAAAATATTTTACAGCTCTTGTGATGAAATAATGTTAATAATAACATAAATAGAAAAAAAATCCTTTTGTCTTAATATGCATGGATAATTACGTGACTTTTCTATCAATTTAAGCATTATAAATTTAACCTTCTAAGAATTACAAATTTAACCACAACCATAATCATCAGGGATTATGGCATCTGCTTCAAGCCAACCATGAGTCCTCTATTCTTCTAACAATGTGCAGAAAGTGATAACAATAAGGCCCCGATTGGTTGCTCTGGCATCATATCTTAGGATAATTTATGTTTAATCTATATCTGGCAAAAAAATCAGGTGTTTGAGGAGTTATGCAATTGGAACATATTATTTAGCCATAATGGGAATTCTTGATACATAGTAGTTCATAAAAGATAAAATATCCTTTCAAGGGAATGTGCTTTTTAATTTTTTTTTGGGGGGAAATTGCCCAATGGAATGCTTTCATGGTTGATTGAGACTCTTCTCTGGTGCTGCCCCTTTCCTCAACTTCTACCATTTAAGATTATTATTCAGTGGAAGAGATGCAGGTGTATCCAAACTTGATAGCTCCCGATTAATGATAATTCTCTTCACATATACTTGATAGGGTTAGTTAACGAGGAAGGTAGGGAGAGTGTGCGGCCCCTGAGCCCTAGGCGGCTCCTGAGCCCCAGGCGGCCACTGAACTCTAGGGGCGGCCCCTGAGCTCTAGGCGGCCCTTATGCCCTAGGCGGCCCCTGAGCCCCGGACGGCCTCTGAGCTCTAGGCGGCCCTTGAGCCCCAGGCGGCCCCTATGCCCTAGGGGGCCCTTGAGCTCTAGGCGGCCCCTGAGCCTTAGGCAACCCCTGAGCTCCAGGCGCCCCTGTGTCCCAGGCGGCCCTTGTGCCCTAGGCGGCCCCTGTGCCCCAGGCGGCCCCTGTGCCCTAGGCGGCCACTGAGCCCTAGGCAGCCACTGAGCTCTAGGCGGCCCTTGAGCCCCAGGCGGCCCCTGTGCCTTAGGGGGCCCCTGAGCTCTAGGCGGCCTTTGAGCCTTAGGCGGCCCCTAAGCCCCAGGCGGCTCCAGTGCCCTAGGCAGCTCCTGAGCTCTAGACGGTCCCTGAGCCCTAGACGGCCCCTGAGCTCTAGGCGGCCCGTAAGTTCCAGTCTTACATCTAGAGCTTTCTAGCTGCTCTCATACTAGAAGCACCTAATACGACAAGCTGTCATGTCTGGATAAGGCTAAAAAATCATCGACCATCATGACGCCTTAATGGCTCAGATAAAACAAACTCTGGAAAGTCACCGTTCATCGAAAAACTCAGATAAAGGAGGTACCAATCACCTACTTTAAAGCCAGATAACTTTCCACGAATTCTGACATTCCCTCGGAAAGACCGAAATCCATCATGAAGATTCCAAACTTCTTGAGCAAGCTCTGCAAAAACCCTCCAGGTGTAACTCATCGAGAACGACCACGTGGCTAGCGCTAGGACTAGAAACGTGGCTCGCCAAAAGAAAGGGGGGAGATATAAGGTAAGTAACAACAATATTCGGGAGGACACTTGAGCAAAGGAGGAGAAAAAAAATATCCCCATCTTTCTTCTTCAACTTGAGCTCCAGAAGCTCACGACTGTGTTTCTGATCATTGATAAGATCTTCAGAGGATCCTCACCATACTTTGGGCCGTTAGGTCTTCTTGATGATCGGACCGATCAGGCATCAACAGATTGGCACGCCAGGAAGGGGACGGCGTTGCGGTATTAAACCTTCGGATATGGATACGAGATCTCTGGAGGAGAATCCTTCCAATCAGTCCGAGGGGCACCTCTCGCCCTTTGATTGTATTGGAAAACCTCTTTACCCAGCCGAACCGACAAGGGCCAGCCCCCCTATTTCTTCTTCACCACTATCAGCGCCAGCTACTCCCCAAGACCAGTTGGCCATCCTCACACGGCAAGTTCAAGCCCTTGTCAGAATGGTTCAGCAGTTACAGGAGCAGCATTCCAGAGGAGTCAGGCAATAGCCCGAACCACCACGACCACTCAGATCGGCTACTCCTGTCAGCCGGCAGTCTACCCAAGGGAGGTCCCCACCAATGAGGCCTCTCCACCCTTACACCTCGACCGGGCCTCATTCTTAAGGCTCCCGAGGTGGCTCGCATTCTCTCACCCATCCCTCGGGTAGCCCTCCCGCCAGGCAGCGGCGGGGAAAGGAGCCCCACCTGGAACGCTGCCGATGGCATCATCGATCCTTCTCATATTCCCCTGAACCAGCCGGGGGAAATATGACTGACCAGATGGAGAGGGCCTCGATGAGCAGGACCGAAGACTGGAGGAGCTTAGCCAGAGACTCAACAATCAGCCGAGGTCAGACTATGACACCCGCCCTCCTCTCATCCGGCGGATTATGCAGGAACCCATTCCGAGGAGGTTCTGTTTCCCTCAACTAGACCCCTATGATGGCACTACTGGTCCCTTGGATCACCTGGAAAGCTACAAGGCTATTATGCAAGTCCAGGGAGCAATTGATGCCTCTTATGTATCGCCTTCCCAGCCACTCTCCGAAAGGCCGCCCGTGCTTGGTATTCTCGTCTGCCTTCGCGCAGTGTTGATTCCTTCCGGCAACTGGAGAGATCCTTCTTGACCCATTTTGACGCCTGTCGGAAGATTTCCTGGGTGGCGGACAGTTTGTTCTCTGTGCAACAGAAGGAATGGGAGTCTTTAAAAGACTTTGTGACTCAGTTCAAGGTAGCGGCCCTGGAGGTCTATCATCTTGATGATGCTGTAGCTACTCTGGCCTTGAAGGGGGCTTCGTCCCTCCCGTTTCACCTATTCTCTAGATAAGAGACCTCCTTGTTCTTATGCTGATCTCCTAAGTCGTGCGCAGAAATACATCCGTGCCGACGAGGCTGATTCATCTCGGAGGGTTGCCGAAGGGAGAACTGGTAAGAGGCCGGCCCGCCCGGAGTCAAGCGGGCCTCCTCCTAAGAAGTCCGAACCTTCGCGTTGTCCGACTGACCGCCGTAGGAGCCTCACCCCCAGGGAGGACCATCTTACATCCCTTCTCGCACCCTGAGCTCATATCCTCATGGAAATTGAAAACAAGCCTTATCTACGGTGTCCTCCTCCATTGAAGAAAGGCGCCATGCGTGATAGAAGCCGCTACTGCCGTTTTCATAGAGATTACGGTCACGATACTGAGGAGTGTCGTAATCTGAAATAGGCCATTGAAAAGCTCATTCAGAGGGGATATCTTGGGCAGTACATTCAGAAGAAGGAGACTGCGCCTGTTCTGGCCTTGATGGGACCCCCTCCTATTCAGGTCAATATTGACAACACCCCAACGGAGCGGATGGTGGGCATGATTACTCGCGAGGGGGCGTCATCTTCTAAGAGGCCAAGAGGGGAGGAGGAGCTAGAAAATGTAATCCCTTTTAAGGGAGATATAGCGGGGGGTAGTATTGTAAGAGATGATAGCGTCGTTGTTTCTATGATGATCGTTAAGCACCCTGTAAGGAGGATTCTAATTGATAGCGGAAGCTCTGCCAATGTACTTACCTATGATGCATTTCTTCGAATAAATCTGTCCCCTGACTCTCTTCGACCTGTGACTGCTCCTCTAGTCGGCTTCACAGGGGATTCCATACGGGTGGAGGGAGAGATTACCCTGCCTATGATAGTGGAATCGCTACCACGCCAGAGCATGGTCATGATGGATTTCTTGGTGGTCCGGGTACCCTTGGCGTATAATGCCATTCTTGGCCGGCCTGGATTAAACATGCTGGATGGAGTCATATCCACTAAGCGTCTACTAGTGCAATTCCCCACTAGCCAGGGAATTGGTGAGATGTTTGGAGAGGTGGACTCGGTGAGGCCTTGTTATCATCTGGCTCCCAACCCTCAGGCAGCGGTAATTCCTCCAATCATCGAGTCATTCGACCTCAGGAAGATCGAGCGAAGGGGAGAGCTGGTGGAGCGTTTGATATCTTACCCCCTGGAGGATGACTCAGCAAAGATCATACAAATCGGCGAACTCCTTTCCCCTGAAGCCCAGAGCCAGCTCCTTGCCTTTTTGCGGACGAATGTGGATGTTTTTGCTTGGAAGGTAACGGATATGGTCGGTATCCCTCCGAAGGTGATTACCCACGGGATTAACATCAATCCGGGATGTCGGCCGATCCGCCAGAAGAAAAGGAGTTTCGTCCCTGAACGACAAAGGGCCATAGACGAGGAAGTGGATAAATTGCTTATGGCCGATCATATTCGAGAGGCACAATATCCTGACTGGCTAGCTAATGTAGTCATGGTCCGGAAGGTCAACGGAGGGTGGAGAATCTGCATCGACTATACTGATCTTAACAAGGCCTGTCCCAAGGACAGTTTTCCATTGCCACGGATCGACCAGCTGGTAGATTCTACTTCTGGCTATGAACTTTTTAGCTTCATGGATGCCTTCTCGGGGTACAACCAAATAAAAATGAATCCCCCAGATGAAGAGCATACTTCTTTTATCACTGAGAAGGGCATTTACTGTTACAAAGTGATGCCTTTCGGATTGAAGAATGCAGGAGCTACCTATCAAAGGCTAATGAATAAGGTTTTCAAGAACCAGCTCGGCCGCAACATGGAAGTGTATGTAAATGATATGCTGACGAAGAGCACTTGTGCTGCCAGCCATGTTGCTGACCTGCAGGAGACGTTCCACAACCTCCGACTCCATAGAATAAAGCTTAACCCATGCAAATGTGCATTTGGGGTTACCGCCGGGAAATTCTTGGGTTTCCTGGTGACCCGACGGAGAATTGAGGCAAACTCGGAGAAGATTCGGGCTATTCTCGATATGAGGCGGCCGGCTTGGAAGGAGGTACAGCAGCTCACTGGGAGGATAGCCGCGTTGAGCCGTTTCTTGTCGAGATCAGCGAAGAGGTGTTTGCCTTTCTTTAAAGTCTTATGCAAGGCGAACGGCTTTGAATGGACAGAAGACTGTCAGCGGGCTTTTGAGGAGCTTAAGGAATTCTTATCCACGCCGCCCTTGCTATCTAAACCAGAAGAAGGAGAGAAGCTCTTTCTTTACCTTGCGGCTTCCTCGGAGGCGGTTAGCTCCGTCTTGGTGCGCATTGATGACCATGCCGCTCAGAGACCTGTGTATTATACAAGTAAGGTGCTCCATGGTGCAGAAGAAAGATATTCCAAAACCGAGAAGGTTATCTTTGCCCTGATTATCTCCGCTCAATGGCTCAGACCATACTTCCAAGCCCATCCTATAATTGTGCTCACCGACCAGCCTCTCAGAGCCATTCTATCTCGTCTTGATACTTCTGGCCGATTGGCTAAGTGAGCAATTAAGTTGGGAGAGTTTGACCTATCTTTTCAGCCCCAAGCAGCTTTGAAATCCCAAGTCTTAGCCGACTTTCTAGTGGAATGCACTTGGTCTGAAAGGCATCAAGGGAATCCCTCTCAAATTCTTTCAGACATCAATAAGGTGAATGATGAAGCTTGAATCCTTCATGTCGATGGGGCCTCTAACTCTCAAGGGAGTGGGGCTGGTCTTATTCTTGCCGGCCTAGAGGGCGTGGTGTTGGAATACGCTCTTCGTTTCCTATTTAAAGTTACCAACAATCAGGCTGAATATGAAGCCTTGTTGGCCGGACTCAAACATGCGCATGGACTGGGAATCAAGTGTCTCCGAGCTTTCACCGACTCGCAGCTTATCTCTGCCCAGGTAGCTGGGGAATATGAGGCTCAAGACCCTGTCATGTCTCAGTACCTAAGCAAGGTCAATCTATTAATCCCCTTCTAGAGCACTTCATCATCAGTTACATCCCTAAAGAAGAGAATGCTAGGGCTGATATGCTGGCCCGACTTGCCACCTCAGCGGACAATGCCCTGAGTAAGACTTATGTTGAATACCTGGAGATACCTAGCATCGAAGCCATAGAGGAAGTTCTACCAGCTATGCAGGAAGGAACCTGGATGGACACCTATATCCGCTATTTGAAGGATGGTGTCCTCCCAGCTGACCGCGAGGAGGCTAGGCTGCTTAAACGGAGGGCCTCTAAGTTTGTATTGCTAGACAACCTGCTATATAAGAAGTCTTTTTCCCAGCCTCTTTCAAATGCGTCGGCCCAGCGGACGCGAATTACATTCTTAGAGAAATCCATGAAGGCATATGTGGGAATCACTTAGGGAGCAGGTCGCTGGCGCGTAAAGCTCTTCGACAGGGATATTACTGGCTGTCCATGCAGAGAGATGCAACTGAACTGTGAGGAGATGCGACCAATGCTAGCAGTATGCTTGTATCCAGCGGTAGTCAGCTTCCCAGCTGAGCCCTCTCTCTGCCCCATGGCCTTTTGCCCAATGGGGCATGGACATCCTCGGCCCTTTTCCTTCGGCATCAGGACAGCGGAAATTTTTGCTTGTTGCCATCGATTATTTTACTAAGTGGGTCGAGGTCGAGGCACTCGCTAAGATTACAGAGAGCAAGGTCAAGGCCTTTTTATGGAAGTCTGTTATTTGTCGATTCGGTATACCTCATACTCTTGTCACCGACAACGGCCGACAATTTGACAATGCTTCCTTTAAGACTTTTTGCGCCGATCTCGGTATCACTCATCGGCTCACCTCTGTAGGCCATCCACAATCTAATAGAGAGGCTGAGGTTATGAATCGTACGATACTATGAGGGCTGAGGACCAGGCTGGATACATCTAAAGGCATATGGATGGAAGAGCTCTCGAGCGTACTCTGGGCATATCATACAACTCCTAGGGCATCAACAGGAGAGACGCCTTTCAACCTGGTCTTCGGTTCTGAAGCTATCATTCCAGTCGAGATCGGCCTCCCGAGTACTCGAGTGAAATCATATAACGAAGTAGACAACCTCCTCAACTTAAGAGCCAGCCTCGACCTCATTGATGAAGCGAGGGATCGAGCTCAGGTCAAGATGGCAGCCTATCGTCAGCGGATGGCGAGATATTATGATACTCACGTCCGCCCGAAAAGCTTCCGCCAGGGAAACTTGGTCCTTAGAAGAGCTAAAATATCCAAACCGACGGAAGGGAGCAAATTGGCCCCGAATTGGGAAGGGCCTTACCGGGTCACGGAAGTCCACCGTGGAGCATACCGACTTGAAGATTTAAATAGACGGCCAATTTCTCGGACTTGGAATGCAGATAATCTCCGGCAATATCATCAGTAGTGAGTGTATTTATTCAAGAAATTAATGGATGTACACGTTTTGAAATTTCCTGTATGCAGAGTTTTCAAAGGACCTCGGCGGCCCCACGATCAGGACACCTCCAGGTTGGTGTTGCTTACTCCTGAGGTGGTTCAAGTCCTGGATCTTAAGCGGCCTCGAGTCAGACTCCCAGGCCGGTATTCGACTACCCTCGAGGCAGTTTTCAAAGGACCTCGACGGCCCCACGATCCTAAGGACACCCCAGGTTGGTGTTGCTTACCCCTGAGGCAGTTCAAGTCCTAGCTCTTAGGCGGCCTCGAGTCAGACTCCCGGACCGGTATTCGACTACCCCTGCGGTATCAAAGGCAATTTTCAAAGGACCTCGGCAGCCCCACGGTCCTAAGGATACCCCCAGGTTGGTGTTGCTTACCCCTGCGGTGGTTCAAGTCCTGGATCTTAGGCGGCCTCAAGTCAGACTCCCAAGCCGGTATTCAACTACCCCCGAGGCAGTTTTCAAAGGACCTCGGCAGCCCTACGGTCCTAAGGACACCCCCAGGTTGGTGTTGCTTACCCTTGAGGCGGTTCAAGTCCAGGATCTTAGGCGGCCTCGAGTCAGACTCCCGGGCCGGTATTCGACTACCCCTAAGGCAATTTTTAAAGGACCTCGATGGCCCCACGGTCCTAAGGACACCCCCAGGTTGGTGTTGCTTACCCCTGAGGCGGTTCAAATCCTGGATCTTAGGCGGCCTCGAGTCAAACTCCTGGACCGGTATTCGACTACCCCTGCGGTATCAAAGGCAGTTTTCAAAGGACCTCGGCGGCCCCATGGCCCTAAGGACACCCCCAGGTTGGTGTTGCTTACCCCTGAGGCAGTTCAAGTCCTGGATCTTAGGCGGCCTCGAGTCAGACTCTCGGGCCGGTATTCGACTATCTCTGAGGCAGTTTTCAAAGGACCTCGGCGGCCCCACAGTCCTAAGGACACCCCCAGGTTGGTGTTGCTTACCCCTGAGGCGGTTCAAGTCCTGGATCTTAGACGGCCTCGAGTCAGACTCCCGGACCGATATTCGACTACCTCCGAGGCAGTTTTCAAAGGACCTCGGCGGCCCCACGGTCATAAGGACACCCCCAGGTTGGTGTTGCTTACCCCTGAGGCGGTTCTAGTCCTGGATCTTAGGCGGCCTCGAGTCAAACTCCCGGGCAGGTATTCGACTACCCCCGAGGCAGTTTTCAAGGGACCTCGACGGCCCCACGGTCCTAAGGACACCCCCAGGTTGGTGTTGCTTACCCCTGAGGCGGTTCAAGTCCTGGATCTTAGGCGGCCTCGAGTCAAACTCCCATGCCGGTATTCAACTACCCCTGAGGCAGTTTTCAAAGGACCTCAGCGGCCCCACGGTCCTAAGGACATCCGCAGGCTAGTATTACTTGCCCCTGAGGTGTTTCAACCCTTAAAGGTCTTTCGGGAGTAATTTCTAAAAAGGCCTAGGCGGCCTCAAGTTAGGCTCCTAGAATTAAACAACCCTACAAAGTTTCTCAAGCTATAGCCCAGTTGTCAGAATTATGGAATCCACGTTCCACGGCCATTCCTTAAGTCTAAAGATGAGGTGCTTACGATACGGCCCTTGAAACTTGGACCCAATACTAGCGTACGGAATAAGCCTTAAGAAGCCGGGAGAATGGATGAACCCCCCCTCCTTGTGCAATGATTAAAAATTGATAGGCGATTGACTAAAATATCAGACAAATAAAAGGAGAAGATAGACATTCATTCATTAAAAAGTTAAACCATCGTGAGACTATACTCTACGAAGTGCTATTCAAAAGCCGATAAGGATCAGCCTACAAAAAGAAGTTCATTAAGGACAAAACTAAAAATCAAATCTTGTTGCGCTCCTACTGGTCCTCAGGACGTCCATCCTTTGTAGTCGGCCCGGTGCTCGGCTCTTCTATTATAATTGGTCTAGTAGCAGGGTCCTCGACTATCATCGGTTCGTCGGCTGCGTTTTCGGCTCTCTGCCCATCCTCGACCTCAGTGTCGGGGGTCTCCTCATCGTCTGCGGGTCGAAGGTGCCCGAGGTCACCTAGCTTGAAAAGCCGAGTCAGTCTCCTCTTGCACCTTTCGAAACCCTGGACAAAGGCATCCATGATGGCCTCACGACACTCCGAAGCAAAGTCGGGGGAACTTTTGTATTCCTCAACGGCCTCCCGAGCTTGAGTCTCGGCAGCAGCCACCCTCTCTTGAGCCCGCACCTTCGCTGCTGCCATTTTATCCAAAGCCTCCTTTGCCTCCTCGGCCAGGACCAACTTTTCTGCATCGTCACGGGCCGCGGCTTCCGCATTGTCGGCCCGGTTTTCAGTATGTTCTAACTGGAGAAAGGCCTCTCTCAGTTTCTCCTCAGTTGGCGATAACCTCACCAAAACTTCTGATAATTTAGCGTCCAAGGTCTGCAACTCCTTCTCGGCCCTCCCCGCCATGCAGGGTTATCCTCCTGGGCGGTCTGAAGGTCATCTAACGCCTTCAACTCCCGGGCCTTCGCTTCCGACAGCTCTTTGTCCAAGCCCTCGATGCGGGACTTGGCACTAACCAGATCCTCTTGAATCATGAAGAGGCCGTTAAACATCTGCATCAGTCAGTTAATGAGCGTAAAAATTCTGTGCCTATAGAAGAGGATAAGAGAGGAAGACCACGATCTTACCTGGAGCGCAGCTGTAAAGAGCGTGTCAAAGGACTCCTCCAACGGCAAAGTCCTCGTTAAGGCCTGAAATTTGAGCAGGATGGCAAGCCTTAGAACCGTTTCTCACAAACGGCTCTTATACGATGTACCTCGGCGAGGCATCTGCGAGGACTGAAATGGACTTCTTGAGACGTCTGA
This sequence comes from Calamus simplicifolius, assembly GCA_900491605.1. Lineage (NCBI taxonomy): Eukaryota > Viridiplantae > Streptophyta > Magnoliopsida > Arecales > Arecaceae > Calamus > Calamus simplicifolius. The sequence goes on along the minus strand of UESW01003843.1, from coordinate 1,527,627 downwards.
GGGGGCCAAGGCACCTACCCCCCTCGGTGATTGCGGGCCTAGTGGGGATGTTTCGATGAGTTCTGGGGGCGTCGCGACCCCCGCTCCAACAATCTCTTCACTTCTAGGCGGCCCCCCGGCGGCCTCAGCAGGAGAAAGGATTGTTGCTGGTGGACTCGCGTGGGGAGGCCCCCCAATCGGTATCCCGGCGAGAGGGCTTTCTCCTTCCTGATCCTCCTCCACCAGTATAGCTTCGGGGAGGACGGCTGGAGTTTGGGTTGAGTGACCCGGCCCTCTTCGGCGGGGCCTCTTGGGTCCTACCCTGCGCTATCAAGGGCATCCCCCTCCCTCTTCCAGAGGCCCGCTATTATCAAATCCTGGGAAAACTTCATTGCTGCAAAATAGAGGACCCAAAGCGAATGAAAAAAGGCCCAGAGTATATAAAATGTGAGAGGAAAATGTATACTAAAACACGTATTCACGTATGTATATAAATACAAAACGACTAGATAAAAAAGAAAGAGAAAGAAGAATGAAAAATAAAAAAAATAAAAAAAGAAAAAATTCAAGGCTCACCGGGCGCCGTAGGCAACGACACCGGCGTGAATATGATCCCTCAAAGGTTATCCTTCGACAATAGTTCCTTACTAGATAAGACGATGGTGGACACCAAAACTTTAAGTAGTTCTTGATCTCTCTTTTCGATAGCAGAGTTTTGGTTAGAACTAGTATCGAGAATACCCCAGTTCGCATTCGCATTCACCGACTCTATGTGTGCGTAGAAGAACCGGGACTTCCACCCTTTGATTTTGGAATGGAGATTGAGCCTAAGGGTTCTCTTAGGCCTAGAAGCAAAACTCCACCACCCAGCCCTTTTAGGGTTTCGAATCCTATACAAAGCCCTAAATAAAGAAAGCAGGGCAGAAACTCCGTGGAAATGATAAAGTACCAAAAATGAATAGATAATGCGAATGGAGTTAGGGGTTAGCTGCGCCGGGATAAGACGATACCTATTTAACAAATTCACGAAGAAAGGACGGAAAGGCAACCGCAGACCACACTTGAAGAATTCCTCGTATAATGTGACCCTCCCCGGTTGCATAGAGGAAACCCTATCTTCGGGGAGGGCAGCAGAAAGACGGATACTATCAGGGATCCCAAATCGGGCCCTAAGATTCCTAAGGTCCTGAGAGGTCGTGGTTGAGGCAATCTCCGTCGGACCGGTAGATTTGGGAATAGCGACTGGAAATGCTACCTCATGACTGGTGGATGAAGATGAAACCCTAGGGGATTGGGGCGATGGTCCAGGTAATGGTTGTAGGACCCCAGCAGGCTCTCGGACCGCAGCCGGCTGACCCTCGCGGATGGTTACACCCCCGAGAGCCTAATGGCGCGCCAAGATGATCTCTTCTCGAGAGGGTTCAATCATAGGGCCTTTACCTTTCCTATCTTGGTTGGGATCCATGGAGAAAGAAAAAAAAAGAAAGAAAGAAGAGGAAGCTAACCTAAACTCGGAGAAATGGAGGCGCAGGAGAAGCGGCAAAAATAAAAAGCAAAAGAACTGAAAGGATGGGCTCTTTACAATATATTTGAATAACGCCTCAAGCACCACAAGGCCATGCGGCAACGCATGGGTGGAATCAGGCAGGTGAAAAGACACTATCTTCCTTGGGATATGCACTTCCTTTTCCAAAATATAACTTTTCAAATATAAAAATTGATGGAGACTTTTTTGCCCCTCACCCTTGGCAAGTGCTATGCACCCAAGCACAAGGGGCAGGGGCGAGGGGGCATATGATAGGGTTAGTTAACGAGGAAGGTAGGGAGAGTGTTCGGCTCCTGAGCCCCAGGTGGCCCCTGAGCTCTAGGCGGCCCCTGAGCCCTAGGCGGCCACTAAGCTCTAGATGGCTCCTGAGCTCTAGGCGACCACTGAGCCTTAGGCGGCCCCTGAGCCCCAGATAGCCCCTGAGCCCTAGGCAGCCCCTGTGCCCTAGGGGGCTCCTGAGCCTTAGGCGGCCCCTGAGCCCCAGGCGGCCTCTGAGCCCTAGACGGCCATTGAGCTCTACGCGGCCCCTGAGCCCCAGGCGGCCCCTGTGCCCTAGGGGGCCCCTGAGCCCTAGGCGGCTCCTGAGCCTTAGGCGGCCCCTGAGCCCTATGCGGCCCCAGTGCCCTAGGCGGCCCCTGAGCCTTAGGCGGCCCCTGAGCTCTAGGCGGCCCCAGTGCCCTAGGCGGCCCCTGAGCTCTAGGCGGCCCCTGAGTCCCGATCTTACATCTAGAGCTCTCTAGCTGCTCTCATATTAGAAGCACCTAATACGACAAGCTGTTATGTCTGGATAAGGCTCAAAAATCATCGACCATCATGACACCTTAATGGCTCAGATAAAACAAACTCTGGAAAGTCACCGTTCGTCGAAAAACTCAGATAAAGGAGGTACCAATCACCTACTTTAGAGCCAGATAACTTTTCACAAATTCTGATATTCCCTCGGAAAGACCGAAATCCATCATGAAGATTCCAAGCTTCTTGAGCAAGCAAGCTTCTTGAGCAAGCTCTGCAAAAAACCCCCCAGGTGTAACTCATCGAGAACGACCACGTGGCTAGCGCTAGGACTAGAAACGTGGCTCGCCAGAAAGAGAGGGGGGAGATATGAGGTAAGTAACAATAATATTCGGGAGGACACTTAAGCAAAGGAGGAGAAAAAAACATCCCCATCTTTCTTCTTCAACTTGAGCTCCAGAAGCTCACGGCTGTGTTCCTAATCATTGATAAGATCTTCAGAGGATCCTCACCATACTTTGGGCCATGAGGTCTTCTTGGTGATCAGACCGATCAGGCATCAACAATACTGATTTTATCTTTCATTTTTCTATCTCCTGACATTAATAGCTACACATATGTAATTTTGTAGTCATCACTAAAATTCTTATATATTTATTCTCTATTTTTTTTCTTCCAAGTACAAAAATGTCAAGATTGATATGTTCCAAAGCACATAACGATTTATGAAATTGAGGTCGTAATAAAAGGAAATATATTGAAATTTTAAAAATCTACCTGCGTTGAGCATATGCAAAAGTTACTAGCCATAAAAATATCAGTGCTGGTATATCCTAAACTAGAGCCATTACCTGATTATGGTCCAACAATTCAGGCTTTGGACTTTTGCACAAAGTGGCAGCCTAGGATTTCTAAGTACACAAGGGATTTTTTTTTATGGAGTTGTTGCAGTAATAAAAAGGAATATAGTGAAATTTTAATGGTTGACTAGTATTGAGTGCATGCCAAATCTGAACAAGGAATTAGTTGATTTAAAATACGAAACATTTTTGTGCGTCATCTCAACTGGCCCCATTTCTGAGAAATTATTAATTCCATGAATAACATGGTGAAAGAAAATGGAGTTTAGAAGATTTGCATGTAGGAACAATGGGAGGACGACAGATTTAAGAGGTTTATGACCAAATATAGTTATTTCAAAATAAGTCTGACATACAGGACTTTGCATCATGAGGGGAAGAAATATTACATGTGAAGGCTTACTGACCTAGGACCATTTTAGACTGACCTATCTATGATAAATTAACTCATCTCAGAATTCAAAAGGACAGATACTAGTCAAACTGACTTCGACATAACACTGTTATATCATGTCTCTTGCATTGATTCTGAAGAAAACTAGGAAATCCCGGCACATCCTCAATTGTCAAAATTAACTCCAAGACTTCCCCTTAATTTTAAGTCTCTTTTTGAACAAATGGTGGAAGATTCCACCTTCATTCCATAAGGAATGAAAAGAGAAACACAAGTAAGAGCCTGGGAGAAGGTAGGCACTAGCAAACCTATCTACAAAACAGAAAACCCATTGGACTATAAAAACAAAAAACATCCTGGGCTCCCATCTGGTTGTCCCTAGCTCACCAAGGTACACCTCCATCGTGATTACATATCAACATCCACAATGAAGAAACAAAAAACAGAAAAACTCCACCCTGCACAATGTTGTTCAGTTGTTCTGGCACTTTTAAGAAAAATTCTCATGTCCATTCCATAAGATCTCTTCTTTCCTTTGCAATATAATGAATTGAATGTTTCCAGGATTGGGACTTGTCCTCATTGTCAAAACCCTTGGCCAAGCAACTTTCAGATTAGAAAACTAGGTGGTGCATCCCTAGTATTGGCCCCAGGAAAAAAACAAAAGAGACAGAAAAAGAATAATGCTTTCAAAGAGTTCTCCAATTCTGATGAATGTTGTTTAGTTTGTCCTTTTGGATTGACGAATGTTATCATATCCTCTAACTTCTGTAACTCAAAGAGTTCTCCAATTCTGATGAAAATTCAAATATGTCAATTTTTTTTTTGTGAAGCCAATTTTCATGGATTTTTCAAAATGTTGACTTTATAAATCTGTGTTTTCTTCAATTCTGTGTCAATCTTTGCCCTTTAAATTTTTCATCAAATCATTAGTCTTTTGGCTTTTCCCTCTTTATTGTCTTCTGCTCTTGCATTCCCATATTCTAACTTCTCAATTTTTTTCTTCTACTTGACCAGTTTCTTCCTGAAAATCATTTTCCTTTTTTTTTTCCCTTCAGCTCCTTTCACCAAATTTGACATTTTAAATATTTTCTTCCTCAAATCTATCTTTATCAAAATTTTCTTTGAAGAACTTATCTTCATCAAGTTTTGTTTATCTCGCTTGAGGTCTCCTTATGTATCATTAAATCTTGCAGTCTTAAACCTCGGAAAAAAAAAAATCTAAGTGGTTAAATAGAACTCAATTAATAAATTGTTGCACTGTTTGTGATAGGTAGCTCAAATTATCTTGATGTTTTCCTTCTTTCTTACTGTTTCTCTTTTGTTTAGTCCCCATTTTGTAACTTGTGTAAACTAGTTGCTCTACTCTGTTTCAATTTAATAAAGCGTGGGTCTTCCTCTCTACTTATCAGAAGGAAAGAACAAAAAAAATTTGTTTTTCTTTCATTGTTGATGTAGAATGCCTAGGAGGGTATGATACCACTTGTAGGAAAAGTAAGAGCATGACAGACAGACGAAGGTTATGATACAAGATGATTATCTAAGAATAGGTTTGGCAAACAAGCCTTTGGATCACAACAAGTAGATATATTGCATTATTAAGGTTCCCATAAAGGACAGACTGCTATGTGCATTTTCAAGATATCTCCATATTTCCAACAAATTCAAAATTTCGAAAATTAACTACAACAAGGTGCGCACAGTGGACCAAAGTTGGTGAAGATAGTTTGTTTTCAAGGAGATCAGCATGGCATACAAGCAAAACCTGCCTAAATAAAGGGTGAGGTGGATCCGCCAAAATAACTTCATTAGCAATAATGTATAATGTGGGAAAAAAGATCTATTTGTGGGGTTCAGTAGATAACCAAAGTTGTCTCATGAGAAGCATGGTGCCAGCATTGATGACAATGAGCAAGATGAGTTGAAGAAAGGATTGTTAAAGCTTTTCAAAGATACTACTCGATGCAATATGTGAGGATGCTGTTCACACCATACGAGGACAAGCACCTACTTTATGTATTCTACCTTTAGTCCTCTTCTCAATATCTATTATAAAAGTGCCATGCTCGAGGCATCAATCTCTAAGCAACTAGGAAAGTTTGTAAAGAGCAACACAAAAGACTAAATTGAAGATAAGATTTGCATCATAAAAATATAACAGAGAACTCTGGAGCAGCATAAAACTGAGGGTTGGTCATTTGTCAAGACAAGTAGCCATAACCCTACCTACTCGGGAAATACAAGAAAAAACATTTTATGACTTTGCTGCACAGACTTGCAGCCATAAATCTTCAAGTGATCCACCATTAGAAATGGAATTATTTTTCCCCCCTTCTCCAAAGCAGCAATAAGGCATCTAGCTTAAATTGGATGGGATCTCTGTTGACAACATGGTGCACTTCTACTCAAAGAATTACCAGAATCTCAAACTATAGTTGGGTCTAGGAAGGTAAAGAAGAATAGAATAAAATTAATGAGATCAAGTCAAAAATTACTTTGGAAAGCCAAATTTATGCCTTTAAATTTCCACATGACTTGGAATTAATCCAACTAGAACCACCAGTTGAATGGGTCCAGGATGGGATGGATATAGCATTCCAAAGCCAGTTTGGGTCAGATTGAAGTCTTCGACTTGAACCAACTCAAAAGAGTCCTCAAGTAAACTCTTTGAACATAATTGACGTTTATAGACGAAAAGCAAAACACAAACATTCAAAGTATTAGCCTCATTCCATCTGATGATGCCCGATCACCTTGAGCTGGCATCCTTGAGCGCCAACTGGTACACCACCAATCTATTGAAGGGGCTTCACTTCGTCTTCAAGACCTGCAAGAAGTTTCAGGGACCAGATATTCCAGCAGGGATCCTTCGACGCTCAAGTTAGTGACCAGGATTACAGCAGTAAATTCGAGAGAGTTTTTCAAAGAGGTAGATTCTAGAACCAGTTAAGTTCCCTGGCCTTTCTTCCTCCCCTTACCTACTTTTTATTAACCTCTTCAGTTTGTCTGGCTTGCTCTCTAAGATCGGGATCTCATGATGGGCTAGTGCTTTTACGGACAGAATGTCAGAGCTGGTCGGATTGGATCCACATCTTTCGATTCTGGATGATTGGCGCTTTACAACAGATAATCACCTTTTGAGGCTTATTTAGTCAGGGTCATTAAATTTTGCTAATGACTTTTTGGGCCTTAGTGGCTTTTCTGACCCGAGGTAATTGGCACTTTACAACAGATAATCACCTTTTGAGGCTTATTTAGCTAGGGTCATTAAATTTTGTTAATGACTTTTTGGGCCTTAGTGACTTTTTTTTGATCCGAGATGATTAGCACTTTATAGCAGATAATCACCTTTTGAGGCTTATTTAGACAGGGTCATTAAATTTTACTAATGATTTTTTGGCCTTAGTGGCTTTTCTGATCCAAGGTGATTGGCATTTTACAGCAGATAATCACTTTTTAAGGCTTATTTAGCCAGGATCATTAATACCGTCTGATGGGTCATGACCTTTCAGGGCTCATGCTGGAACTGACAGTTCCTGTCTTATTAAGCCTACAGGGATCAAGGATGGCAGATGAGCTCGGCCTTGTTCATGCAAGGACCTATTCGAAAAGCTGAAATGAGCCATGAAGATAAGACAAAAAGGGCATCAATACCTCTTTGGTAGCCGGGGCTGCCTAAGAACTGTCTTGGCCGTCTAAGGACCGCTTCTGTACCTGAGGCCGCCTAGGAACCGTCTTGGGCCGTCTAAGGACCGCTTCTGTAGCTGGAGCCGCCTAGGAACAGTCTTGGGCTGTCTAGGGACCAGTTCTGTAGCTAGGGCCGCCTAGGAACCGCCTTGGGCCACTTAGGAACAGCCTTAGGCCGTCTAGGGACCGCTTCTGTAGCTGGAGCCGCCTAAGAACCGCCTTGGGCTATTTAGGGACCACTTCTATGGCTGGGGCCGCCTAAGAACCGCCTTGGGCTGTATAGGGACCGCTTCTATGGCTGGAGCTGCTTAGGAACCGTCTTGGGCCATCTAGGGACCGCTTCTATAGCTGGAGCCGTCTAGGGTCTGCTTTTGTGGCTGAGGTCACCTAGGAACCACCTTGGGCCGTCTAGGGACCGCTTCTGTGGCTAGGGCCACCTAGGAACCACCTTGGGCCGTCTAGGGACCGCTTTTGTGTGTTAATTACCACATGGCTTTTACCAGTCACATCACATGCCCCTCCGCTTCTAAGTCTTGGCCCTCACGCGCGCACAGCGCTTGCCAAAAGAAAGGAGCATAAAAAAAATTTTTCCTTTAATTGAATCTTGTGCGCTGTGCCCTACTGAAAGTCGGCATGTGTTCCCAGAGGAGTAAAGTCTTCTTGGAGTCTTTTCGTTATTTAAGGGACGATATTAGGTATAGTGCGGTCTGTGAGTGGATTGAGAGAAATGCCTCATGATCGGCGAGAAAGACGAGGTGTTATAATTGGATTATTCTGGCGGCGTCCCGTAATTGGGCACGGATTGTACTTCCCTTGTAATCTGATGACACCTGGGCAATAGCTCGGCCCTTCTAGTTCTGCTTTTCATGATGGGCAGGACCTTCGAAATTTGGGGACTAATATTGTCCTGCCCGTCCCCTCTGTCTCCTAGTACCTCTATTGTCTTCTCCGTGTTTTCTTCACCTTCTGAACATTGAGCTCTCTTTTGTTCCATTCCTTCGAATTGAGGTCAGTTTCTTTCACCTTCTTGCCTTTTCTTTTCTTCTTGATGGATCCTCACCCTAATAGGAAAGGTAAAAAGCCTTTAGTCGAACCTTCTAGGGAGGAAATCCTTCAAGCCCGCTGCCGGGCCCCTGGTGGCGTCTCCATCCACGGTCGCCCAGCGACTGTTGTTCTGACCTCGGCTAAGGCTTCTTCTCCAGCGCCTAGGGCTCCTTCACCCTCTAGGGCATCGTCTTCACCATCTCGTTCGGCATCTCCTTCGATTTTTGTGTCTAGACCCACGAGTCCAGGGGGAATATGTTCCACCGTAAAGGACCAAGACATAGAAAGAATTAGGGCGAAGTACGGTATACCAAATAATGTGTGCTTGTTCGCACCCTAGCATGGCGACAAAGTAACCGGTGGTCGGTCCGATGGAGTTGCTCTATATGAGGAATTTTTCAAGAGTGGGCTCCGTCTCCCTTTTCACCCATTCTTTCTGAATCTTTTAGATAGGTACGACCTCGTCCCAACACAGCTAACCCCAAATTCCATCTGAATTATTTATGCATTCATAGTTCTCTGTCATTTTCATGGTGCCCCCGCCTGAGTCTCTCTCTTTCGGGCCTTGTATAAGCTCCGAAACCCTAAGAAAAATAGGTGGTGGAGCTTTGCCTTCCGACCCAAGAGAGCCTTTAAACTAGACTTACCTTCTAAGGTTAAGGAATGGAAGTGTCGCTTCTTTATGTTCATGTTGAGGGGGTGAAGACATCCTGGAGATTTTCTGATATCAGTCCTAATAAGAACTCGGTCATAGAAGAAAGAGATCGAGAGCTTTTCGACGCCCTTATGTCCTCTGTCATCCCTCCTTACGTGGTGTTGATGTCGGAGGATAATCTCCGCGAAGCCCTCGCAGTGCCGGCGTCGCCATTATCGGCACCCGCTGAGCGTTACCCTCCTCGGTTACTAGCCATAGCTCTTTGCTTTTTTTTCTCTTCTTTTTTTTTCCTTTTTTTTTAACTCAATTCCTTTGTGCAGAGATGAGGTTCTTCCCCGACTTCCTTGCGAAGGCCCTTAAGAAAAGAAAGAAGGCCACCAGTGATATAACAAGAGCGGCACCCAAGAAGCCTCAGCGGGCAGAGCAGGGCGAGTAACCCTGAACCTATGTGGCTTCGCCTACCGCTCCCGAGGTCACTCTAGTGGGGGAACCGAGAAGGGAGGATCCCCCCGCCAAAACGTTCGCAACAGGGGTTCCTCTTACTGAGACTCAGGAGGAGCCGCTGAGAGAAAAACCCTCGGTCCTCGCCGGACCCGAGGGTGAGGCCATGCCAGAAACAAAAGCAGTGACATCCCCGGCGAGAGGAGTTGGGGATGACCATTCCTCCGCCACTCACACAACGTCGGAGGAGGCGGGAGTGTCGCCCGATGACGTCCCCCTGAGCCAACCATCCTGGACCACCGCGACATGCTGAGGCCACCTGGCAGAGCGCCTTATAAGTCGCTCGACCCTCCCTAATCTTCAGGCTGAGCTTCAACGCCAGCCGCTGGAGAAATCCCTTGATACCTTCTTCACTGCTATCCTCCAAGTAAATGTGCTAATCTTTTCCTCTTTGATTAAACATAGTTACATTCTAACCTTTAGTGTGCACAGGTGTCCAACAGTGCTTTTGTTCTTCGGGACGCTTGCACTGGGGGCTCTAGCAGTCGAACGTGTGCCCAATCCGAGCTGGATGCTCTCAAGGCCCAGGTTGATAGGTTGACCCAGGAACTGTCTAAGGTCAAGGCTCAGGAAGCAGCGGTGTCCGGTGTGTTACGAGCTGCTGAAGAGGAGGGCCAACCTTTCGAGGCCCAGGCTGAGGAGGTAGAGAGGAAAGCCAGAGTTGCCGATGCCAAGTTGGCGGAAGCCATGTCGAGGCTGAGGCCGACAAAAGAGAAATTGAAGAATGCCCTTCTTAGAGCAGATCAGGCCGAAGATAGAGTGGACGCGGTGAAAGATAGGGCGGACGTAGCTGAATCTGAGGCCCGTGCCTCCATGGAGAAGTTGTCTTCTGCCGAAGAGAAGGTTCGGGAAGCCTTGGAAAAGCTGACCGACGTCGAAGCTCAAGCCATGGAGAAGGTGGCAGCCGCCCAGATCGAAGCTTTAGTCAAGGTTAGTGCCGCCGAATATCGGGCTCGAAAGGCCTTGGAACTTTATAAAGGTTCCACCGATTTTGCCCTTGAGTGCAGCGAGGCAACCGTCGACGCCTACGCTTAAGGCTTTGAGAAATGTAAGGAAAAGATCCTTCGAGTTTACAAACTGAGCAGCCTTAAAGACATTCAGCCTATAGACGAGGACGTCGAGGACGGGCCGGGACCCGCCGAGCCTTAGATTTAGTTTCCTTATTTTCTTTTTATATCATGTAACGTGATCGAAATTGGTCTTTTGTATGACAATGGGATTAATGAAAAAGCATTTTTGATGGCTACATTTATGTTCAAATCTCACAACTTCTTTGTTAGCAATGTTTTGACTTTCTAGGCGATTATGCTTCGACCTTTGGCCTTTGATAAAATGCTCCTCTTCCCGTAAGTACGCTTAGGAAGTGACCGGCTTAACCCGTGGTCCTTGTGGGTTTTTCTGCGCTGGCCCAAGAGTTTGACTCAGGGCCACCGAGAATACAGGACTTGAAACACCAGAGGTTTCTCACGCCGGTCCGAGGTGTCTATGATTTTGGAACCACCAAGGTCCTTTTGAAAACTTCCACGGGGGCTTCTCGCGCCGGCCCGGGAGTTTGACTCGACGCCACCGAAAACACAAGACTTGAACCACCGGAGGTTTCTCGCGCCGGTCCGGGATGTCTGTGATCTTGGGACCGCGAGGTTCTTTGAAAACTTCCACGGAGGTTTCTCGCGATGGCTCGAGAGTTTGACTCGGGGACGTCGAGAACGCAGGACTTGAACCATCGGAGGTTTCTCGTGCCGGTCCGGGGTGTCTGTAATCTCGAGACCGCCAAGGTCCTTTTGAAAACTTTCACGGAGGTTTTTTGCGCCGGCCCGAGAGTTTGACTCAGGGCCGCCGAGAACACAGGACTTGAATCACTGGAGGTTTCTCATGCCGGTCTGGGGTGTCTGTGATCTCGGGACAGCCGAGGTCCTTTTGAAAACTTCCATGGAGGTTTCTCGCATCGGTCCGGGAGTTTGACTCGGGGCCGCCGAGAACACAGAACTTGAACCATCGAAGGTTTTTTGCGCCGGTTCGAGATGTCTGTGATCTCGGGACCGCCGAGGTCCTTTTGAAAACTTTCATGGGAGTTTCTCGCGCCGGCCTGAGAGTTTGACTTGGGGCCGCCGAGAACACAGGACTTGAACCGCCAAAGGTTTCTTGTGCCGGTTTGGGGTGTTTGTGATCTCGGGACTGCCGTGGTCCTTTTGAAAACTTCCACGGGAGTTTCTCACGCCGGACCGAGAGTTTGACTCGGGGCCATTGAGAACACAGGATTTGAACCACCGGAGATTTCTCGTGCCGGTCCGAGGTGTCTGTAATCTCGGAACCGCCAAGGTCCTTTTAAAAACTTCCACGGGAGTTTCTCGTGCTGGTCCGGGAGTTTGACTCGGGACCGCCGAGAACACAGGACTTGAACCACCGGAGGTTTCTTGCATCGGTCCGGGGTGTCTGTGATCTCGGGACCGCCAAGATCCTTTTGAAAACTTCCATGGGGATTTCTCGTAGCGGCCCAGGAGTTTGACTCGGGGTCGCCGAGAACACAGGACTTGAACCATTGAAGGTTTCTCGTGCCGGTCCGGATGTTGATCTTGGGACCGCCGAGGTCCTTTTGAAAACTTCCATGGGGGTTTTCGTGCCGGTCCGGGAGTTTGACTTGGGGCCACCGAGAACACAGAACTTGAACCACCGAAGGTTTCTCGCACCAGTCCGGAGTGTCTGGATCTCTCCGGATTGGATCTCGAGACCACCGAGGTCCCTTTGAAAACTTCCACGAGGGTTTCTCGCGCTGGTCCGAGAGTTTGATGCGGGGCCGCCGAGAACACATGACTTGAACCACCGGAGGTTTCTCGTGCAGGTCCGGGGTGTTTGTGATCTCGAGACTGCCGAGGTTCTTTTGAAAACTTTCATGGAAGTTTCTCGCGCCAGCCTGGGAGTTTGACTCGAGGCCGCCGAGAACACAGGACTTGAACCACCGAAGGTTTCTCGTGCCAGTCCGGGGTGTCTGTGATCTCGGGACCGCCGAGGTCCTTTTGAAAATTTTTCATTTTAGACAGAGAAATAGGATGAAAAACTCTTTTTATAATCATTGGCTAAGTACACTCACTATTGGTAATATCGGCGAAGATTGCTTGCATTCCAAGTACGCAGGATCGACTGTCCGTCTATCCCCTCAAGTTTGTAAGCTCCTCGATGAAGTGCTTTCATGACTCAATAAGGTCTCTTCCAATTTGGGGATAGCTTGCCTCCTTCAGCCGGTTTGGATACTTCAGCTCTCCTCAGGATCAGATCTCGGGACGGAATGTCTTAGAACGGACCCGAGCATTATAATATCTTTTGCTTCGTTGGTGAAATGTGGCCATCCTGAGTCGTGCAAGATCCCGGGTTTCGTCGATGAAGTCCAGATTAGCCCTTAGTTGATCAGAGTTGTCTTTACTTTTATATAGTTCCACTCGGAGACTAGGAAGACCGATCTCCACTGGGATGACCGCTTCAGACCCGAAGACGAAGCTAAAAGGAGTCTCTCCTGTAAGGACTTTGGGAGTCGTATGATATGCCCACAATACACTTGGAAGTTCCTCCACTCATCTGCCCTTAAGCTCATCCAATCGAGTTCTGAGCCTTCGAAGGATGGTCCGATTCATAACTTCTGCTTCTTCGTTAGTTTGCGGATGTCCAACAAAGTGAATCGGTGACATATACCTAGTTCGATACAAAAGGCCTTGAATGCTGAATTGTCGAACTGGCCACCATTATCGGTGATCATGGTATGGGGCAAACCAAACTGACAGATGATAGATTTCCAAAAGAATGCCTTCACCTTACTTTCAGTAATCTTGGCTAACGCTTCAACTTCGATCCATTTAGTGAAATAGTCGATGGCGACTAATAAAAACCTTCACTGTCCTGAAGCCGAGGGAAAAGGTCCGAGAATATTCATCCCCGATTGAGCGAAGGGCTAGGGAGCAGAGAACGAATTTAATTGAGAAGCTGGTTGCCGCTGGATATTAGAATGCCATTGGTAACGGTCGCATTTATGAACCAGCTCGGTGGCATCTCGTCACATAGTGAGCCAGTAATATCCCTGGTGGAGAGCTTTATGTGCCAGAGATCTGCCCCCCATATGACTGTCGTATATGCCTTCGTGGATCTCCCTGAGAACATAATTGGCATCTGCTGGGCCAATACATTTGAGAAGGGGATGAGAAAAAGACTTCCTGAATAGACGCCCATTCAGCAACACGAACTTGGTTGACCTCCACTTAAGCAATTTAGCTTATACGGGATCGGCAGGGAGAGTACCATCAGTGAGGTAGCAGATATAAACATCCATCCAAGTTGGCTCTTGCATAACTGGTACAACTTCCTTTGCCGAGTCGATACTTGGGCTTTCCAAGTGTTCAACATACGTCCTTCCCAGACAATCATCTGCCGAAGTAGCTAGCCACGATAATGCATCAGATCTGGCATTCTCGCCTCTGGGGATATAGCTAATGGTAAAGTAAACCAATGAGGAGGTTAACAACTTGACCTTATTCAGATATCGAGACATGGTAGGGTCGCGAGCCTCAAACTCTCCAGTGACATGTCCGGAGACGAGCTGAGAATCGGTGAAGGCCCTGAAGTGTTTTACTCCAAGTTCTTGGGCAAGCTTGATTCCGACTAACAAAGCCTCATATTCGGCCTGATTGTTTGTAGCTTTGAAAAGAAATCGAAGGGCGTACTCTAAGACGACGCCTTCTGGATTTGCTAGGATAAGGCCCGCTCTACTTCCTTAAGAGTTAGAGGTGCCATCGACAAGGAGAATCCAAGCCTTTGCCGAATCTCCCTCAGCAACTAGGTACTTCATGGGGATGTCTTCGATTTGCTCGTCCATCCAGGTACACTCTACTAAGAAGTCCGCCAGCACTTGGGACTTAAGGGCAGACCGGTACTATAATGAAAGATCAAACTCCCCAGCTTAACAGCTCACTTAGCCAAGCGACCCGAGGTGTCAAGACGAGCCAAAATAGCTCTGAGAGGCTGGTCCGTGAGCACCACGATTGGATGGACTTAGAAGTACGGTCGAAGGTGCTGAGCAGAGACGATCAAAGCAAAAATAATCTTCTCAGTTCTTGAATACCGGACCTTCGATCATGAAGCACCTTGCTAGTGTAATAAATAGGTCTTTGCGCTCCGTCAGGGTCGAGCCAGACCAGGATGGAACTAACCGCCTCTGAAGTGACAGCAAGATAGAGGAAAAGCTTTTCTTCTTCCTTAGGTTTCGATAGTAGCAGTGGTGTGAACAAGAATTCCTTCAATTCCTCAAAGGCTCTTTGGCAGTCGTTTGTCCATTCGAAGCCATCGACTTTACGTAGAGCTTTAAAAAAGGGCAAGCATCTCTCAGCTGATCTGATAGGAATCGGCTCAGGGCGGCAACTCTTCCGATGAGCCGTTGCACTTCCTTCTTATTGGTTGGCTGCCACATGCTAAGAATGGCTTGGATCTTCTCTGCGTTTGCTTCAATCCCCCGCTGGGTCACTACGAAACCCAAGAATTTTTCGACAGTGACACCGAAGGCACATTTGCAGGGGTTGAGCTTAATCCGATGGCTCTGGAGATTATCGAATGTCTCCCCCAGGTCAGCAACGTGGTTGGCAATGCGGGTGCTCTTAGTCAGCATATCATCCACATACACCTTCATGTTGCACCCAATCTAGTCTTTAAAAACCTTATTCATCAACCTTTGGTAGGTGGCTTCAGTGTTCTTCAACCCGAAAGGCATTACTTTATAGCAGTAGATGCCCTTCTCCGTGATGAAAGAGGTATTTTCTTCATCAAACGGGTTCATCTTTATTTGATTATATCTAGAGAAGGCATCCATAAAACTAAGGAGCTCATGGCCGGATGTGGAGTCTACCAGCTGATCGATCCGTGGCAAGGGAAAACTGTCATTGGGACATGCCTTATTAAGATCAGTGAAATCGATGCAAATCCGCCAGCTTCCACTTGCCTTTCGGACTATGACCACATTGGCTAACCAATTTGGATATTGAGCCTCTTAGATGTGGCCGACAGCAAGCAGTTTGTTGACTTCTTCGTTTATGGCTCTCTACTGCTCAGGGGCAAAACTCCTCTTCTTCTGGTGGATGGGCCGACACTTCGGATCGATATTGAGTTTATGAGTTATTACCTTCGGAGGAATACCGGGCATGTCTGATGCTGACCATGCGAAAATATCCAAATTTGCCTATAAAAAAATGAGGAGTTGATTTTTCATTTTCAAAGGAAGAAGCTTGCCAATTTGCACTGTTTTTATAGGATCATCCCCCAATGGATAAGATAGCAGGCGTTCAACTGACTCTCCTCTTCTTTCAGACTCTCTGGGGTCGAACAGCACCGAGGTCGATGGAGCCGCCATCTCTTGCACGCCAGGAGCCATATGATAGCATAGCTATGCAAGATTTTGCTCCCCGCGCATCTCACTGATCCCTCGATCGGTAGGGAACCTCAGAGCAGATGCCTGGTGGATATTACTGTATCCAAGAGGTTCAACCCAGGCCGACCGAGTATGGCGTTGTACGCCAATGGTACCCGGGCCACCAAGAACCTCATCATGACCATACTTTGACATGGTGGCGATCCTGCTATGACCGGTAAGGTGATCTCGCCCTCGACTCTGACTGAGTCTTCCATAAAGCTGTCTAGAGGCGTGGTCACAGGTTGTAGAGAATCAAGAGACAGACCCATCCGAACAAAAGCATCATAGGTAAGTATGTCCATTGAACTCCCATTGTCCACAAGTATTCTTTTTATAGGATGCTTAGCGATCGTCATAGAGACGACTACGCTGTCATCATTCAAATTGCCCCTTTCCTCTAATTCCCTTTCAAGAAAGGGATTTACATTTTCTACTCCCTCGTTCCCCCTTAGCCGTTTAGAGGATGAAGCCACTCTCCAGGAAAGCATGCCCACTGTTCGCTTCATCGGAGTATTATCAATGTTAACCTGAACAGGTGAAGGCCCCATCAAAGCTAGGATGGCCAGTAGTCCTCCCTTCTGGATGAACTTTTCGAGATAGCCCCTTTGAATAAGTTCTTCAATGGCGCGCTTCAAGTTACGGCACTCCTCAATGTCGTGGCCATAATCCCTATGGAAGCGACAGGAGCGGCTCCTGTCGCGAGCAGTGTTTGTCCTCAGCGGAAGAGGACGCTGGAGATAGGGCTCACTTTCAATTTCCATAAGGATGTAAGACCTCAGGGCAAGGAGAGGTGTGTAGGTTTCTTCCTTGGTGGCCAGGTCCTAGCACCGATTGTCCGATCGGCGCGGAGGTTTAGGCTTCTTGGGAAGGAGTCTGTCTGGCTCTTCATGAACCGACTTCTTGCCGGCTCCCCTATCAGCGTTCCTCCGAGTGAAATCAACTTCATCGGCATGGATATATTTATGTGCATGATTCAGGAGCTCAGCATAGGAACCAAGGGGCTTTTTGTCTAAAGAATAAGTGAAACGAGAAGGACGAAGTCCTCGCTTCAAGGCCAAGGTGGCCACAGCATCGTCCAAATGATACACCTCGAGGGCCACCGCCTTGAATCGGGCTATGAAGTCTTTTAATAGTTCTCCTTCTTTCTGTTGAACGGAGAATAGGCTGTCAGCCACTAGAGAGATCTTTCGACAGGCGTCAAACTGTGCCAAAAAGGCCTTCTCCAACTGTTGGAAGGAGTCTGTTGCGCGGGAGTAGCCAGGAATACTAGGCATGCGCGGCCTTCCAAAGAGTAGCAGAGAAGGTGATGCATAGGAAGGCGTCGGTTGCTCCTTGGACTTGCATGAGGGATTTGTAGCTTTCCAAGTGATCCAAATGATCCGTGGTGCCGTCATAAGGATCCAACTAGGGAAAACGAAACCGGTGAGGTATGGGTTCCTCCATAATTCGACAGGTAAGGGGGGGCGAGTATCATATTCCGCCCCTGGTTGGTTATTAAGCCTTTGACTAAGCTCCTCCAAGTGCCGGTCCTGCTCCTCTAGACGTCTTTCCATCCGGCCATTAGGGTCCTCGCCCGCCGATTCATATGATAAAAAGGGAGAGCAATGAGGCTGATAATAATATGAACCTCTAGGTTCCTTCCCCCGTCGTTACCTATAGCTGCCAGAGCGAAGAGTGAGAGACCGAGACCTCTTGGAGGTTTCCCGATGATAGTTCCTGGATGGAACTTGGAAATGATGACGCTTCTTTTGGGAGGATCTTATATATGTAGATTGTTGGCTAGCTGGTGCAATAGTCATGGGTGGTATGGGAGGTCCAGCCTGCTGATGAGCTGTTGCAGGCCGCTGTTCTTGCAACTCACAGACCACCCCGATGAGAGCTTAGACCTGCTGAGTGAGATTGGCTAGCTGCTCTTGTGGGGTGGCAGAGATCAATGGTGATGAAGAGGTAGGAAAGTTGGCCTTTGATTGCCCAACCCGACGGGGATGCCCCTCAGCGGAGCTAGAAGAAGCTTCTTGAGCATGTGTTGCCTCCATTAAGATTTGAAGAAAGGCAAACCCGCACCCCCATACCTGGCGTGCTAATCTGATGATGCCTGATCACCTTGAGCTGACATCCTTGAGCGCCAACTGGTACACAACCAATCTATTGAAAGGGCTTCACTTCGTCTTCAAGGCCTGCAAGATGTCTTAGGGACTGGATATTCCAGCAGGGACACTCCGACGCTCAAGTTAGTAATCAGGATCACAACAGTAAATTTGAGAGAGTTTTTCAAAGAGGTGGATTCTAGAACCGGTTAAGTTCCCTGGCCTTTCTTCCTCCCCTTACCTGCTTTTTATTAACCTCTTCAGTTTGCCTGGCTTGCCCTTTGAGATCAGGATCTCATGATGGGCTAGTGCTTTTACGGACAGAATGTCAAAGCTGGTCGGATTGGATCCGCATCTTTCGATTCTGGATGATTGGAGCTTTACAGCAAATAATCACCTTTTGAGACTTATTCAGCCAGTGTCATTAAATTTTGCTAATAACTTTTTGAGCCTTAGTGGCTTTTTTGACCTAAGGTAATTGACACTTTACAGCAGATAATCACCTTTTGAGGCTTATTTAGCCAGGGTCATTAAATTTTGCTAATAACTTTTTGGGCCTTAGTGGCTTTTCTGATCCGAGATGATTGACACTTTATAGCAAATAATCACCTTTTGAGTTTTATTTAGCCAGGGTCATTAAATTTTGCTAATGACCTTTTGGGCCTTAGTGGCTTTTCTGATCCGATGTAATTGGCACTTTACAGCAGATAATCACCTTTTGAGGCTTATTTAGCCAGGGTCATTAGTGTCGTCTGATGGGTCTTGACCTTTCGAGGCTCATGCTGGAACTGACAGTTCCTGTCTTATTAAGCCTACAGGGATCAAGGATGGCGGATGAGCTCGGTCTTGTCCATGCAAGGACTTATTCGGAAAGCTGGAATGAACAATAAGAATAAGACAAAAAGGGCATCAATACCTCTTTGGTAGCCGGGGCCGCTTAGGAACCGCCTTAAACCGTATAGGGACCGCTTCTGTAGCTGGGGCCGCCTAGGAACCGCTTTGGTCATCTAGGGACTGCTTCTGTAGCTATGGTCGCCTAGGAACCGCCTTGGGCCATCTAGGGACCACTTATGTGGCTAGGGCCGTCTAGGGACTGCTTCTATGGCTGGGGTTGCCTAGGAACCGCCTTGGGCTCCTAGAAGTTGGGGCTGCCTAGGAACCGTCTTGGGCCGTCTAGGGATCGCTTTTATAGCTGGGGCCGTCTGGGAACCGCCTTGGGCCATCTAGGGACCACTTTTGTAGCTGGGGCCACCTAGGAACTGCCTTGGGCCATCTAGGGACCACTTTTATAGCTGGGGCCTGTGTAGGAACCGCCTTGGACCATCTAGGGACCGCTTCTGTGGTCGCCTAAGAACTACTTTGGGCCGTCTAGGAACTACTTCTGTGTGTTAATTATCACGTGGCTTTTATTGGCTACATCACCAACCATTCAACCAAACATCAGTCCAGCAACCCCGGAAAATCATTACATCCAGCCATCCAATCGCAGCTCACATGATTTTTAAGTTTCATAAAATCACAATGTCATCTGTAATAATATAATAATCAATCGATCCCAGCAATTTCTATGCCCAAATGGGGAGAATTCCAGCACCAAGTAGAAAAGCATAAGAAAATCCATATCTAATTGCAAGAGGAGCGTTTGAGTTTATTGTGATTTTTCTTTTCCTGTTCAAAACTGCTGATACTTGCAATCAAACGATAAGGGCAATTACCGCTTTAGAAAATTTATTTATTTATATTTCGATGTCATTTTCCATTTTATACTGAGATATGAGTTGAACTGAAAATCCAATTTGGAGAAAACTTCTGATGATCTGATACCTAAACCAAACCTCACATAATTGTTTCAGGCCTAAAATGCCAGAACACAACGATTGGTAAAAAAAAAAAAAAACACACACACACACACAAAAAAATAAACAAATGAAACAAAAGGAGGAAAAAGAAAAAGAAAAAGAAGTAAGGAAGGCATAAGTTTCTTTCATCGGGTTTACATCTTGTCCCATACTACCGTCAAATAATTAGAACACGAGAGAAGAGCTTACCGGTTCGCCGAGTTGGGGTGGCCCCTCTGGTGGCGTGGCTTCACGCGCTTGAGCCCTAGCGGCGGCGATTGGACCGTCCTTCAAACCCTTTTTATAATTAATCTTGACCTTTTATACCTTAATTAACTTTTTCCCCACGCCCTAATCGACTTTTTTATAATAAAAGCATCTCCTCCCTTCCATAAACAAAATTGCCAATAAATTCAAGCTATACAGCTAGATTTCCAAAACTTCCCTTGTCCCGTATGAAATTAAGTCATATTTAATTTGTGGTTAATCTGGGATAAGTTTGAATAATATCTACTTATCTTGCTTCATCCGGCCAAACAATTTTACAAACAAAATAAAAATAAAAAATAAAAGGATAAAAAATATTTTAAATTCTTACTTCATTATATTTAACTTGATTAAGCCGGCTAAAACCACTTTAGTCAAAACTTAAAAAATTAGATATCTTATTTATGCAATTATATTGCATGAATTTATATAGAAATCCAGTAATAGTATTTGTAAGTTGATTGCTATCTTTATGTCTTCGATCTGTCTTTCTGCACATTTTTTTTCATCACTTTTTTTTTTAATCTCTTAACTAATTTCAGCTATTTAATACAATAAACTTATATAGTTTGTTACTTTTTTTAAAGAAATACTTTGGTGTCTTTACCTTCGCTTATTCTTTTCGGCTGCGTTTGGATGTCAAAAAGTTATTCCAGAAATAGGAATATGAATTCCGTAGGAATAGCTTATTCCCTTTGTTATTCCAGATTTCTGTTTGGATGAAAATCCATGTGATTCCAGTGCAATAAATGCAGTGTTATTCCAAATGATGTTTGGATGACATGGGAATAAGCATGTATTCCAGTTGGAATAGATGAAGAATTTTTTAGAAATTCCAAAGATACCCCTTGTCCAATGATAAAAAAAATTATTTTTTAATTTAATATTTAATAAACTATTTTTCAATTAATAAATAAAGTTTAAAAAAGAAGTGAAAATAATTTTATATAAATGTAAAAAAATAAGAATGAACTAAATAAAATAATGATTACTAAATTTGAGATATTAAAATGAGAATTTTTTAATTTATTTAAAAGAATCTTATTTAATTTTAAATAGCATTATAAACAAGCGTTTGGATTATTTCTGTTTAATATGAATGTACCTGTCACCTTCGAAAAGCATAGGGGGCTTTGACCTTAACATACAGTGCAACAAATCCAAAAGTTTATAACCAAATATATGGGAACGAAACTTAAATTTTGAGAATCCAAACCAGTATATATATCTTCAATCAAAGGAATGTTATATTTGATTTTAAAAAAAGGTACAAGCCGGGCACCATAGCGTAGACAGCTCGTAAGCAAATGTATCAAACATTATTTCTATTCTATCATTAAATAAATCTATCAGCAATATAACATGCCCCTTGAGGCATGTTAAGCCAGGAGCAAAATTAGGAAAATATCTTTTTCACTTTTGGCATGCATGCGCATGCGTCGTGTGCCAATCGTCGGGCATGGTGCAGCTCCTGCTGCACCGCACCCGGTACAACAAGACTTTTCTGCAAAATTATGCCACTGACCTGATAAAGCTCGTTACTATTGTTTGTCAAATGATATTATGATATAGCTCAAGTCTCCTACGTTTGCAAATTCCCAAAAACCTGAGTGCACTTTCAACATTGCAAGTGGGATAGACATATATTTATACAATTTATGATAGCGATAATGGTTCAACTTAACATGAGGTAACAATAGGCACGTAATTTTCCAGCTTTTCTTCTGCTTCCCTTGCTCTTTACACCAGATTGTCAATAAAATACAATGCATCCAACCTCAACAAAATGAAAAGATCTTGGAGCTGTCGAATCAACAGAGAAGTAGTTTGGCATTACATGGTCAAATGTTTCCCAACTTCAAAACTAGTTTAGTCCCAAAACACAAAGATATATTATTTTGATTGTTTCCACGAACTAGTAAATGTGACATGTCAAATAGCAATAATACTTGGCTTCCTAACAATCTTTTATTAGCATCTTAGTCTTGCGAGGAGGAAGAAAAACTTAAAAATTTTATGTGATTACAAAACAACATGCACCTTTTTGAAGTAATACATTCAAATTTTCTTCTTATTTTTCTTTTTATTTTTAGAAAAAAAGTCTAAATGTTAGAATCAATGCTTTATGTCTCATTAGTTGGCCCCGCACCAGTATAGTGTCGTACACCCTTGTACTAACACATTGTATATTGTTGAAGGCAGCACAACAAATACTACCATGTATTAATATAGGGGTGTACCATGCCCATTTACCAACATAAGAACTATACAATGATACTATGTACATTCCGTACCATCTAGTAAAACATTGGATAGGGTAGCAAGAACAAGGTTAAAAATGCGAGACGTAACAGCACCAACCCCAAGTATGATTCAGTTTACCTGATCCTTTCATTAAACACCCTTTTCAACTGATAAACTTCTGTGAATGATGCAATATGCCAGATATTCTAACAAACTAAGATCTCGTAACAACTTAAAGGCACTATTTGAGCAACTAAAATATTTCAGGCTTAATGCTATCCAGAATAAAAGAATAAATGAATTGTCTCTAGCCCTCCACTCAAAATGCTAATGGACTATGATTATGAGTTTGTAATCATCCAAACAACTTTATGATGAGATACCAAGTCCATTCCCTGTGGCACCCATAAGCATAAGTCAACATAGACTTCTCATGATGGAAAGGTGTTATTCGATGGAAATTTCTGCAACAGTTCATCCAAATATCAAAATTTTCAATCAAGAAAACTCATTAAGGCTAAAACATTAAAACCATAAGTCACGCTACCAACAAGACGAGATCTTCATCACATTTACAATATACAATATATGCAACTGTCCACCCACAAACCCTACTGTCAGGCAGCATCATATTCACGGTTGTTAGACCTTCACATTCAACGATCTAGTCACTGTATCTGGAACACATGAGCCAGATGTTTGGCACTGCCCTAAATTGAACATGTTTCAGTTAACGACACAGGGCACCACCAAGTTGAAAATGAACCTAACGTAACCCAGCTCAATTATTTGACATCAAAATAGAAGGTTAGAATGGAATCATTACATCCATTAAAAGCCATAGAAGGGGCCTCCAGTCAGCAACAGTGCCAAGATTAATATTTACCATGTCCAGATGCAGCAGATCCTTGAAGATAGATGCTTTCTTTTGCCAACTGTAGAATTCAGAAAAATATTGCAAATGCCATCATCACGGCTGTGTCTTCTTCGTTCATCTGATTCCTAGCACCATGGGATCATTTATCCCATAGTGGAGGCAGAAGTAACCATTAATGTAGTGCATAAGCCCAACAAAAAAAAAACAATACAAAGAGAGCACCAGACAATTCAATACTAAAAGAGAAGAGAGTTACCTTTTTTTAAATTTAGAACCAGTGTGCCTATAACATAAAACAATCACATTTGCAAAGAAAAATAGGTGCTGCTACAACTTACAAAAGAGAAATATGCCAATTTCAAAGTTCTTTGATAACACAAACCCACTAATGAACTGGAATTTCCACTGACCTATACATCATAACGAAGAATATGGTTCATTTGCTGGCCTTCTTTATAGCTTCTGCCTGTATAAGGTAAAGGAGAAGTTTACAAAGTAACACATAGACTTATCTTCTCATGGAAAAAGGATTTGGAACTTGATTTAACTTATAAACAGACTTACATGTCTCCTTCCTCACATTTATATGATGACAGCTGGTGGCTTCCTCACCTCTGTTTCTCGACCTGATGCCTACCACTTTAGAAAGCTATATTGAATAGTTTCTCATTTGTTTCATTTTGTGGATGAACCGACACATTCTGCTAAGAATGTATCATGCAAAGCAGCATAATCCAAGGCATGGCCCTCGGCGTATGTGTCATGCCAGACCGTGATGCTTCACAATGGTTGCATTTTAGAAATGCCCTCGAAGTCATGATTTCACAGCCGATACTTCATATACGCAAGATCAAGCAATGAAGTATACTCAAAATCCTTAATTTTTATGTATAAAATCCTAAACTCAGAACATTGGATTAACGTTTCATCATATGCCTATTACATATGGCTATGCATCGATATAACATCATCCATAAGAGGCAGCTTTCAAACCAGCTCCTTAATGCATTTGAAGTAAATACATATACAAGATAGAGTGCCAAACTGCAACTTATCTACACTGCATCCACTGAATTCTAACCTCCAATGTCAGCAAATACATATGGAATTCATCCCATGAAATCATTAATTCCCTTCAAAATCCTGAACTCAGAACATAGGATTTATTTTTCATCATATCACAACGATAATTAGCCGTGAATCTAGTATAATCATCCATTAGAGGCAACTTTGAAACCATAACCGTATTAGGTCATAAATTAAATTCAAAATCAAAGTAGACCAAAAAGCACAAGGCAGGCTACCTTAACAACCAACTGACAGTCAATATATCAACTGTGATGAAATACAGATGGGATCGATTCAAATATTAAACCAATTCAGTTTTAAAATCCGAAGAGAAAAGTAGAAGAAACAGACATAATCTTTAATAAAAAATAACTAATGACCTTAAAAATGTCAACAATACGACATAGCTGCCTCCAAATTTAATGGATGATTGATTCTAAATCCAATTTCATCATTGTTCAAATTACCTTCCCTCATTACCCAGTTGCAATATATAGGGACATTGATTTACTTGTCAAATCCAGGCATTATTAGTTCTCCATATCGATGGCACTGCAACCACCAAAAGTCAACATATGCGAACCTATTACAATTCATGAACATATTATGAAGTCTACAATATCAACATGGGTTACTTAAAATTATTGCAAGCCTGAGTTCTATTCTCCCAACAAGGGCCAATTCCAGGTAAACTACTAATCCCAATTTCCAATCTTAGCACGATACAGAAACAATTTTATCTAGGCAGCATGCAGAAGGGGTGATGGTCATTGGTGAAGGACCAGAAATAGGCTTCAGCAGGTAAGTAAAATGAGGAGTAGCAAAGCTTTGGAGAAGGAAAACATTATCAGCATGCTTCAGGTCACGGCCTGAAACGAATGTTCAAAAATGCCACGATTCTACCGAAAACCACAATTCCAAAATGGCAAAGGAACTACCAAAATCCACAGTTGAACAAATCCATGAAATTGCCCCCAGACAATTAAATAACAGAAACAAACAGACGGCCTCACAAGCTTAATGTCACGGCCTGAAACAAAGATCAAATAATGCCAGGAGGAAACCAAAAAAGCCAGATCCAAAAAGCTAAGAAAAGACCAAAAATCGCAGATGAAAAATGCCATGAAAAGTTATTCCGGGAAATTGAAAAGAACATGGCCAAAAAAACCAGTTCAAAATTGAAAAGAACATGGCCAAAAAACCAGTTCAAAATTGAAAAGAACATGGCCAAAAAACCCAGTTCAAAATTGCTAAGAAAATACCCAGAAACACACCAACTCAGAAATACCAGGAAAATACCTTGAACAGACAATTAAAGACAAGAAACAATCAGACCACCTCAGAATTTATCATTGTGATGAAATAGTGAGAAGAGTTCATCATGGAAGCAGTTCCATGAAAAATTTCAAGTTCATTTTACAATAAATAGATCAATAACCAAAAAAATCAAATATTCAAAAATTAATTTTTCTATAATACGACATAGCTACCGACTCGTTAATGAATTATTAATTCGAAATCCAATTTCATCATTATTCAGGCTACCTACCAACGTAATCCAATTGTCAGATATAGGAACATCGATAGAGTTGGCTCAGGAAGGCATTATCAGCAGTTATTTCCTGACGGTCACATTCTCCATGCATCCAATTCAGAAAATACTATGCGTATGCCTAACATCATGGCCCTCACCTTTATAGAGCACCGCGCTGTGATGCTTCATAATGGTTGCATTTAGAAATGCCCTCCAAGTCATGACATCACAGCCGACACTTCGATATCATTGCCACTGCAACCACCAAAAAGAGCGCAAGGTAAAATTTCGACTGCATCGAAATAGTAGTCATTACAGCAATATCATATAATGTTACATCAAACATTTGCAGGTCTACCAGATATTATCCCAGCAAAACGATGATACAAAGAGATGATTAGTAATGAAACATAGAAGTAATTACGGAAGCAGAAATAGTTATCAAAATACAACCTCTAAGCTAAGAGGAAGCGTTACAAGTCATGCTACAAGGAAACAAACAAGGTATAGTCAACTGAACATCTCAAAGCATTAACGAAAACTTGCAACACTGACACCCAAGCAAAAAGCCTACAAGAAAGGATACGAAAACAAACACAAAGGTTTTTAAAGATCCACCATTACGCCTGACCATATGTACCTCCCCTTGTCCTAGCTGATATTCCATATCAGGAGGATGTTGATAATTCTGAAATGCATGAATTGCCTCTTCTCTAGATTTAAACTTCTTGTACAAGGCATGCTTAAACCCAGTGACCTCACGCTGACACTCAGGCCAGATCCATAGATCCCTCGTCTACGGCCCACGAAAACTACATAAAACCTTGAACAAGACATGACTGAACCTCTTTGTGATCAAGCAGCTTGATTTCCTGCATTACAGGGAAACCGATATGAAACTCAAATCACATATTACCCTGCCCAATTAATAAGGTCAAATATGGTAAACATACTTTCTTTTACAATAAGAGAAACATGTTCAAAAAAAATGATGCATGTTATACTTACTTCGCATGTTTCGGGCATCCCAAGCATGTTTGCTATGGAATTGCGAAGTACGTCACCTCTTTGTGATTCGTCATCCCCTATAATAAGATAAGGATCAATATCATCCTCATCTCGATTAACAGGCATGGGTTCAATTGACATATTGAAGTATTTGTCATTTCCTTGGGTACGTCGGATGAAGTTATGAATGATGCAGCAAGCCATGACAATGCGTTTCTGAATCTTGAAGGGAAATGGGATAGGACCTCTAAGCATCTTATATCGCTTCTTAAGAATTCCAAAGGCCTTCTCAACGCAATTTCTGAGCTGAGCATGTCGATGGTTGTATAAATCTCGATAATTGTTATATCGTCGAGCCCTTGGATTATTAAATGTACTTAGGTGGTACCTATTACCCCGATATGGGGCAAAAAACTTGTCTGTATTCGCATATCCCGAGTCAACAAGATAAAATTTTCCTGTAAATGAGCACAATGGCTTGACGTCATCCACTTAAAACTTCGATAAAGGTAACCTATCACATGCGTTAAGAATTTATTAAATACCTTCTGGTACGACGAATCCACCTGACTCAACACACCAACGTAGGACTCTCATGTCGGCTGTGGATCCCTCCCATCCAGTACAAACGAAAAGGAAGGAGTGATCAAATGAAACTGCAGCCATGACATTTTGGAAATGGTGCCCTTTCGATTACGAAAGCATGGTTGTTTGCTTTTCTTGACTAAGGCAGGTATATGCGTACCATCAACGGCTCCAAGAGCATGCTGTGATTAATAAAACTATATCAAGATGGGGTTATTAAACAATTGGAAATGAAAGACTTGCATCAATTATTGTCCATACGTACCATGAAGAAAGGATTGAAATGTTTGTTCTCACGGATCCGTGGATGCACACCGATCCGGACCGGGTTGAGCGATAAAATCTTGCTTAAGTGAACAAATTGCTTTCAGTATAGTGTTAAAGTGTCTGGATATTGTCTCACCGGAGTGCTGAAAAGTTTCAGCCAGCACTCTATTGGTCACACCATGACCTATGCCGTAAAGGAAGATCGCAAGTTGCTCCTTTACCGTAACATTGCGGGTGTTACTAACCAAACCACGTGAAAGAAGCAATTCTTCTAGCCTGAAGAACATAGTGTTTATCATCCTAAAGTGGTCATAACCTCTATCTGGATGTCCACTCAAAATATCTGATATGAGATCATGACCAGAGAATGGTCGCGTTCGGCATGGCCTCTTTGAAATAACGTTATAATTTGATAAATGAATGATGCCATTACTTATCAGCATAGTTATGACATCCTGCCAATAGTTGTCCTCATCTATTAGAAATCCCACAAGATCATGGAAGGTTTCCATCTACTACAAAAGAGAGTAGTTCATAAGACAACCTAATGCATATCTAAAATTTGAAAGAAATATTAGAAACCATAGACTACACTAACATACATAAAGATAGCTAGCAAACATGTGGGTAATTACAACAATATTACATCATTTATCTAAGTTAAAATAAAACTCTAATTGAAGGTCTGACATATGTAGAAACAACTATAGCAAGATAGCTAATTCCGTATCTAATTCAATATTGGTATATGTTACGGCCACTGATAAAATGACCAAATTCACTTTGCTGAGTCGAAGATGCAATGTGGTACAGAGAGTTTCTTGGCACTGCCAACTGAAGAATGGGTCTGACCATGGGAGCTACTATCGTCACTGCTTGGTCTGAATAGTGGCTGCATTAATGGACTATGTCCACCTGCAGAGGCAGCATGCATAGGAGGCACGAAAACAGGTGGGCCACCCTGATGGACACCATGCATTGGAGGCATAAAGATATTAGGCACAGGAGCATAACTTCCAGATGGGGCTGGCACTGAAGGTGATACATAGTAGAAATCAGCCATTTGTCTTTTCAGCCAAGCTTCAAGTAGTGGACCTTCGTAATGCATTAGGAACCACCTATTAATCTCAATTTTTAAACTGTCCCCTACAGCAATAATACATTCAGGTGTAATCCCAGGAAGACTCTCTAACTTCCGCATGCATTCGTCAATAGAGTACATTGTGGGTCGAGCAAGCTGATCTCTCCTGAGCAACTCATTAGTAATTTCCAATCTTCTTTTACCTTATCCACCATTTCTTGTAAGACAACAACAGTATCAGTTGTGGACGTAATCTTACTTGCTGTAGTAGTTATGAAGGATGACCTTTTCCTCTTTCCACTACTAGTTGATAGACCTCCTTCTGCAGAACAGTCTGTGGGTAAGGTCGAGGCAAAAGTAGCCGGGCTCGATGGGGATGCATAATCAAAACGATGATCGAAGGGATCGGCTGATGAACATGAGACTCGCCACGTCTTTGTGATGGTTGCCCAAATTCTATGTCCTCGAGGTTGATCCGATCCATCTCGTCGTCCGATGTATCATTGTCGGATATACACTCAGGAATAGCAGATGTATCCCCCCGTCTATCGGTAGCTGTATGCCTTGAAAAAAGAATATCTATGTCGTCGTAAGCAGGAAATGACTTACCCTTAATCCGGGCATAGTCCTTGTTAACCTGAAGTATAGTTTGATAAATATATTATTGTAATGTTATCAATAGCATTCGAACTATGATTCGTCAACAAAAACCATCCACTCACTGAGATGACCTCCTCCCACATATGCTCGTCGCCGCACGTGGGGAGATTAAGTGCAGGATCCCATCCCCAACTAGATCGATTAGCTAGGTTATAGTACAAGTTGAAGGTCTTCTTCAAAACCTTCAAACGATTTTTCAGGTTTCCAAAACTAAAGGACAGGTTAGTCCTTTCGTTGAACAAATTGGTCATCTTCCTCCAAGTATCCTGGAGAAGGTACCGTTGTGACAGTTACCATCATCGTTCTCTTGCCTCATCAAGCATAGCATGATCTTATCAAGATCATCTGTCCAATTAGGTGCTCTTGGACGACTTGATCCTTCTCTTGCTTGTGTTGATTCACTGGCTTTTTTTGATTTAGGCATGGTTAATCTACAGGGCCAGAGTGCATGGTCATTTGACATATATATGGCTCGCAACGGAATAAGTACACATGGCACATATCAATGTAATATGCATCGACATGTAGGAAATTTACTGACGTTTCATATATTTAAGAGTTAAACATGAAGATATGGTACACGAAAGTTTAATATTTGTTAACTTATCAAAGAAATAAACGCTTGCAAGATGAAAGTATTATCGAACAAGTGAAATTCCTTGTTTTGTCATGACAATATTAGTAATGGCATAAAACAAAGATAGGCCAATACGATATGTAGGTCTTCATATTAGAGGGACCTCTTAACTGATTATTTTTGTGTAGTATTTAAAGAGAGAATTAGACAAGGGATCATATAGAGGGAAAAAAAGATGAATCATCTAAAATAATTAGCAGGAAAACAAAATCATATCAAGCTACGGCTACAACTCACTGACAGATATTAAAGTTAATCTTATTAAATAAATAATACCCTCACTCACTGTTACTTTGTTATTTTCGAGTGTCTTTGAGCATGGGTCGGGTAGGGCATCAAGTATTACATTGGAATTAGTTCTAGATTAAGATTATTAGTTTCAATAAAATTACCATCACTCAATTATCAAATGGGTCTTTCCTGTTTTCAATTATACCGATTTCCTTTATTCAATTTCTATCACTTAAAATATAAAACATCATCCCTGTCATAACTATCAGTAATGCAACATTTGAAATAGAACAAAGAATTCAATTTTCTATATTAATTATTTTATATTTAAAAAGCCTTATCAGTAATGACATAGAAGCTCCAGATTGCAAACGTAAATCAATTTCAGCACATATCATATGAAGAGCAGACATCTAATTGCAACAAAATAAGGGTAACAGTGAATAACCGAAGAGATCGATGGCAGATACTCAAAGTACAAGAGAAAACAAACTCAGATCTTCGATGGAAGCTTCTCGGAGAGCCAAAGCTTTCAAACCTAAGATCTTTGATGGCAACTACTCGGAGAGCCAGAGATCAAATCAATCTCCGAATCGTTGATGGCTTCTTCCTTAAAAAAGCCAGAGATCTGAAACCCAGATGAGATCGATGGCACATACTCGGAGAGCAAGAGGAAACAAACCCAGATCTTCCACGAAAGCTTCTCGAAGAGCCAAGGATTTCAGACCTAAGATCTTTGATGGCAAAACCTCGGAGAGCCAAAGAAATCCAACCCAGATCGTTGACGGCTTCTTCCTATCCAAAAGCCACAGATCTGAGACCTTGATGGGGCCAAAATAAAATACTCGGAGAGCAAGAGAAAACAAACCTAGATCATCGGTGGAAGTTGCTCGGAGAGGCAAAGATCTCAAAGCCAAGATCATCGATGGCAGCTACTTGGACGGTCAAATCAAATCTCGAACACAGATCTTCAATGGCTTCTACCCCAAAAAAGCCACAGATCTGAAACCCAGATGAGCTCGATGGCAGAAACTTGGAGAGCAAGAGATCTAAAACTCGGATCTCCGATGGAAGATGCTCAGGGAGCTAGATGGATGAAACCCTATTGTCGGTGGAAAGTAAATAAGATTAAAGCCCATTTCCACTGCTACCCTGAGAATACAACCCCACCGAGAATATGCCTATTCCTGGGGACCCTATGGAATAGGAAAACGGGAATAGCTGCGTTGACTGGAATACCAAAATCAGCTGGGCCCACATGCATTTTAAGGCTGTTTGGAGGAATAAGATGGAATAAGCCCCTATTCCAAGCCTTATTCCACAATCCAAACAGGGCCTTCATGCATGACTAAGGTTGGCACATCATCCTATTGGTGTCGTTCAACCTCTCCAATCCTATCGTCCTTGGAGTCCTTTCTTACTCTTGATTTTCATGGTGTGCAACAATTTTTTCCACCCTATCATCCAAAGCCAATTGATGGCCTTTTTTTTGTTACAGGCGGGCGATCACACCACTCTGGAGCGAGTCAAACCCAAAATATCATAGTACACAATTTGATGCAAAATAACAGGGCAAGGGATACCAGCATG
The DNA here is from genome assembly GCA_900491605.1 of Calamus simplicifolius. Taxonomy (NCBI): domain Eukaryota; kingdom Viridiplantae; phylum Streptophyta; class Magnoliopsida; order Arecales; family Arecaceae; genus Calamus; species Calamus simplicifolius. The sequence continues at coordinate 1,495,813 of UESW01003843.1, read as the reverse complement.
CCAAACCCACTGTCCAGATCGGCGAGCAACAAAAGATGTAACCCAATTAGCCACTGCATTAGCTTCTCTATAGGCATGACGAATCACAGTTGCATAAGTAGTCTGCAGAGAGACTCTAATATCTCTTATCAGGGGGTTTAAAAGAGAATAAGAATCCTCAGCTTGCCTGATCCACCTGATAATCGTAAGAGAGTCTCCCTCAATAATCAATCTACGATGACCCATGTGTTGAACAGCATGAGTGATGCTAGCCCATGCAGCCTGGAGCTCCACCATAGGAACCGAGATAATCAATCTACGATGGCCTTGAGTTGTACCACGACGCCCAGTTCAGGCCTATAATTAATTGCGCACCATGGAAAGTAATATATCAAGCAATATATCAAGAATTATGCATTGACCATCCAAAAGTTACGTCACAAAATGAAGCACTTCTATTGTTGGATTTTCATTGATGTATGAAATAAATATGGGCTCTCGGTTGTAGGTATTTCTGCAGTGCCACGTTAGCCATGGAGCTATATGAATGCCTCCCATGGCTCATGACATCTAATCTCAGCGCTCAGGTAGAAACGATTCATGAAGACTATTCGATCTACTCCAGAAACCATCTGGGATTCATTGCAAAGAAATCCTGACACATTGATTATTATAGGGTCAAGGTTGGAAAACATCGACTTGCATTGCAGCCAAACACGGGTTGAAATCGTACTGACGGGTGCAATTGATTTGAAGGGGGTCTGGGAGGTCATGGTTTAGCCTTGCAGCGAGTGAAAATTTTCCCCATCTTAAAAGGCTAAAGAGAAGGAGGAGAAATTAGCCTATATGACGCTTTTTTATGGTACTGATGCAAGGTAAAATCATCATTATCAGTTGACAGACATAGCAGCTGAAAAGACCTACTTCTAAAATCCTACCCACTAACTCTTACAATCAGAAAAGAATAAACTGTATCGCTTGCAATTTCTGAACCTCGATAGGATCGAACCATCTCTAAACCTCGATAAAGCCGAGTCATCTTCGTACCTTAGTAGGACTAAGCAATCTCCATGCCTCATAGGGCTGAGCCTCATCTTCTTAACGTAAGCACTATTGTTGCCTCAAATCGCGCCGAATATCCCGGAGGATAAACCATCCCGATTACAAAGATTTCGGAGTAAGCTTTCCAAACAGAAACGTAAGCCAAATACAGCACTCCATCCATGATCAATGGGAATTCAAATTCCCGATAAGGCATCCATCAGCCTCATCAACCATCAACCTTCATAACCCGAAAAATTAGGTAACTGCTTACCAATTCAGCCATGCACAAATACTAAGTCTCAAGACCCTTCAAGTAAGACAATTCTAAGTCCGAAAACCCTAGTGGATATCATTGCTCTCCAGAAACCTTCTCTAGAGCATTTCTTCAATAACCTTCTCCTCTCATCTGTTTGCATAAGGTTTCTACTGACTTGGGCGTCGAAGGGTCTTCCACAGGGACAACCTCCTATATTTTCTGCGTGAAAACTATCTTGCAGGTCCACTAGAACGGGAAAGCGCTACCTGGATCCCGTGCACTATCCTTAAGTCGGAGAAAGAAAATCAACAGCAACAATACCATTCTGACTGCTCTTATGTATGATCTAAAATATTCATACTTCAATTCGTATGATCTAAAAAATTCATACTTCAATTCTTATATATATATATATATATATATATATATATATATATATATATATATATATATATATATATATATATTTGATGATAAATAGAGAGGGTCCTATATGGCACTTAGATATAAAATTGAAAAAAAAAATCAACTTTTATCAATCTTGAGAACAATTCAGATTGTAAATATTTATATTTTTATTATTTGATGAGACTCTTTTTTTCTAAATATATTTCTTGTATCATTTCTATCATATTAATGCGCTTGTTATAAGGTTCTGCCATTTCCCCCGTTAATCTCCAGTGGGCGGTTTCATCAAACAAAGGTATTGGCTTTGCAGCAAAGTTCACTCTTATCCAATATGATTAATTTTGCTTGTCTTTAAAAACAATGGCGAGATTAGATACAAAAATTCATGACTATAGAATCACAGCAGTTAAAATAATAATGTTTCTTAAAGAAAGGTCATATCATATGAATTAATAAATACATTAATAAGCACCACTATATATATATAGACGGATGATCATACTATTCTAGTGCGAGTCAGCCCAGATAAGTGAGAATATAGAATTTGCTTAAAAACAATAGGACAGGGGTCGCCCTATCACCATAACCAAAAACCAAGGTGATGGGCCATAAAGGCCGTCACTCAGTCGGCCACCATATTGGCCTCCCTATAAACATGTCTGATCTGAAAATAGTGCACGTCCTGCAAGATAGACCAGACATTCCAGAGTAGAGGTCCTGCCGAAGCCAGCGAATAATAGTCAGCGAGTCCCCCTCAATAAAAAGACTTTGAGCATGAAAAAACTGGTGGCGTAGTAAATGTCGGCCCACACTGCATAAAGCTCTACTATAGGAACCAAGGAGTCTAGGAGCTCAAATCCATCCGCCACCAACATAGCTCCATCGGGCCCTCGAATAATAAAAGCAAAGCCCGCTAATCTACCCTGCACACTCCCGTCAAAGTTGATTTTGATAAACCCTGGGAAGGCTCCCAAGAGATATAAACCGTCTGCCGGTTCGCTACCAAAGCAGAAGGGGAGCCTCCGTGACTAGAGTTGTTACAATCATGAGCAGTACAGTAGAGTGTGTACTTTGCCGCCAAAGATAAGGCTTTCCGAGCAATCCTCTGAGGGATGACTGTATCTTCAGTGAATATAAGTTGATTTCGAAATAGCCAAATCTGGTAGACAGTGGTAGCCCAAATAATGCCCTGCTGCTGGTTATCCCTTCTGATATCTCGCAGGAAAGAGGTCCGCCAAGAGAACGTATCCCCTTCCTGGGCAGGTATCCCACTATATGCCAAATCTATCTCACTCTGGGGCAAACGAAGATAGCATGATCAATAGTCTCCTCCTCCTGTGCACAGAAAGGAAAGGTAGCCTGGATAGATAGACCTCTACCTGAGAGCAGAAAGCAAGTTGGAAGACATTTCATGCAAGCTTCCATATAAAGAGCTGTATCCTGAGGTAGATGGAAAGCTTCCAAATCCACGCTGCTTCCCTCGTATATGTGGTTGAGGCCTGAAGATCTTTATTAGATCCCTAATCGGAGGCCTGAAGAGACACGATCTCTTTCATAATCTGGTATCATCAGCATGACCTGCTACAAGTGGAATAGACAGAATCCGACGAGCAAGCTCCTCGGCAAAAAACAGGGATATTGTTGGAATATTCCAAGAGAAAAGATCCTGAGAAATCTTATCAGAGACTCTCATACTACTGGAAATATCTATACTAATGAAAGTAGGCCAGCATGAGAGAGAAAGCTCTGCAATCCACATATCATGAACAACATCCACCGATGAACCATTTCCAATCATCCACGTGATGTTGTCCAAGAGAGCCGGTGACCGCTTGCAAACCTCCCTCTAGAAAAAAGAATAACCATGGGAGGACTAAAAATCCATAGTAGAAGTCCACTTGCCATATCTAGCATGCATGATAGAGCTCCAAAAGCAGTGCGGATCAAGTATAAACCTTGAGGCATGCCTAGCAAGCATAGCCTCTCTCCTCATAATCAAAGACTAGATACCCAGGCCAACATCAGATATCAGCATGCAAATAGTGTCCCATGCCAGTAGATGAATACCGTGACCATCCTGCATCGAGGCCCAAAGGAAGTCTCAAAATATCTTTCAATCCTTCTTAGGCAAGAAATTGGGATGACAGTGTTAGAAGATGGAGAGGAAGGGACAATAAAATCGATTTTAGGAGGGTGATCCTCACCATCATCAATAATCCAATTATATGCCAGTCATCAATACGCTCACGGACCCGATGCTCAAGCTCACTGAAATCATCGCAGCATGGCCATCTTCTGATGATAGGACCAGATACGTAAGTCGGTCAGCCTAATTGAAGATGCCGAAAGAATGAAGAATGGCTTCCCTCATTACATTGAAAGTTTTCGGGCTGAAGCAAACCATAGACTTCAGAAGGTTGACCTTCTGTCCCGAGGCCCGATAGTAGTCCTGAACAATAGAAGCATAGGTGGTCGCATTATAGACACTAGTCTGGCCTAGCAAAATGCAGTCATACGCAGAAAGAAGATGAGAGACTGGAGGCCCATCCACACCCGGTATGAATGGGGTAATGCAAAGATCCTGCTACGCCAAGTAGAGAGCGCGCGATAAGTCATGGCAGCAAGGATGAACAAAAAGGAGAAAAGTGGGCATCTTTGGTGAAGACCAACAGCAGAATGGAAGAACTTGGTTTGGCTACCATTAATAATAAGCGAGAAGGATGGCCTATGAATGCAAGCTATGATCCAGTCAATAAACAACCCATCAAATCCAAATTCAAGAAGAGTATGATGCAGAAAGGTCCAACTCAATCCGTCATAAGCTCGTTCCATATCAAGCTTAACATCATAAGACACTGCCTACCAGATGATCTGTAAAGATCACACATAAATTTCTGAGCAATGAGGACATTATTTGAGATGTTACACTCTCTGATAAAAGATCCCTACTCCACAGAGATAATGCGGGGTTTCACCTCCCTCATCCGATTGGCTAATAGCCGGGCACAAACCTTATACAGGATAGTGTAAAGGTTGATGGGCCTAAAGTGCAGCGGAGAGGAAGCATTCGAACGTGTGGGCACCAAAGTGATAAGTGTCCGATTTCAGTCAGCAGAGATACAATGAGTATGGAAAGTACTCAATATGGCCTGCCTAATGTCGTTGCCCACAATATTCCAATATGACCAAAAAAAGGATGAAAAACCATCAGGCCCAGGGGCCTTGGCAGGCCCTAAGTCCCAAAGAGCCGAACGGATCTCGTCCTCAGTGATAGGTCTAGTAAGAAGGTCATTCTCTTCTGTAGAGACCTTCTTAGAATCAAGGACCGGGTGGACAGGAAATCCATCGCCAGTATGCTCAGACCATCTGAACTGAAAAAAGTGATAAAACTAGTCCCAGATGTTGTATATGTCTTCTGGATAATGCCCTTCCTCGTCAGTTATGCGCTGAATCCTGTTGGTAGCTCGATGTTTCAGGATAGCCTGATGAAAAAATCTGGTATTCTGATCCCCTTTGCGAATCCAGTGAACTCGAGACCTCTACCTTCAGTAAATCTTCTGTTAATGTAAAAGAGAGTGATGGCCGCCTAGCATAGCTCTGAGCACAATAAGATCAGAATTAGGAAGGCAGCCTTCAGTGTCCTCTCTGCTATGTAAAGTAACAATTTCAGCTTTTACCTGTTCAACTTTCCTGATTAAGTCCCTAACCTTCAATCTATTCCATCTGGAAAGCTGGCGCCTCGCTAGCTCAAGTCATCTAGATAGTCTGTAGATAGCACTATCTCTCACCGGTAGGCACCAAACTTGGGAGATAATGGTTCGAGCCGAGAAATAAGAGATCCAAAACTGCTCAAATCGAAACAACTTCCTTTGCTGCGAAACCACCTCCGCCTTCGTGGATATCAAGATCGAGCAGTGGTCTTAAGCAATCCTCAAAAGATGAGTAACAGTGGCAGAAGGGTAGATCTGGAGCCACTGATCCGTGGCCAAAGCTCTGTCTAGTCTTTTTCAGACTCGAGCTGAACCTGACGATTATTATACTATGTAAATTGAGGGTCTGAGAACCCTAAATTGAGGATATTTAAACCTTAATGCAAGAGCTCGCTCCACGATTTCATATACTCGTGCGCCATTCCAGTCAGAGAGAGAGAGAGAGAGAGAGAGAGAGAGAGAGAGAGAGAGAGAGAAATTAAAGAAACTGTATTCAAAACCAAGTTACAATTCACAAACACCCACCGCAACTCTCTTCAATCTGCATGCCAGTCTCGATCATGCTAAACGTAAAGCTCGATCATACTAAACGTAAAGTAACCTCACGATCTACATCAGTTATACAAAAGACAGCCTTTGGTGCAGAGATTTTATCAAGGCAAATCCTTGAACTTTCTCTCAAAGAAAGAGGACCAAACCCTAGCGTTGGAAGAGCTGCACCAAGGCACTAGACTGGCATCTGGGGCATCTCTGGTTGTTCTCCGCGATCATCACGTACATGAGGCACCGTGGGCATCCCCGCAGCACCATCGGACTGGATTCCACGACCAAGCCCTCCTTGCAACCGCAGTTCTCATCCGATGCAATGGTTGAAGTGTTCGACGTTGATGAGTTCATAGAAGAAGTCCAGGAGCTGCTCTGATAATTTGGTGGAAGAGAAGAAGAAGCGGAAGCTGAGCTTCCTAAACCCACAGGCTTCCCATTTAGTCCCCTCTCCGATCCTTCCATGCAATACAGGGTGTGGGTGGAGAAAGAGGAAGAGGGGACGAGCAATATAATTTGTGTTGCATATTTCGTGTTGCATAATATATAGAATTATTGATGACAGTGATAAAGATAAAGGAGGTGGTAGCTCACCAATATATAAATTTTTGATATTGAAATATCGTGACAGTTGTGGTGGATTGCCACTCGAAAACCCAAAGCCAACCAGCTCGATCGGCAGGATTCTCTAAATATATATGGCTGCATACTGCTAGCATCTTACACGTGTCCATGTATTCAAGGAAATCATCAGGTTGTGTTCCTAGTAATTGGAATGCACCATCCTTAGATGGTGCCTCGAGTTCCCATTCGAGGATAGCATCAGACAGCAAGCCATGGTGACAGTGCGGTGATGAACCTCAAAGTTCCAACCATAGTTTTCACAGGGACTGGGCCATCAGCAATCAATATAGAGTGCAGTCCCAAGAGCTTTCTCAGACCTTCATTGGTTAGTAGAGTGGGATCCACAGGGCACGTTAGGTGAAGAACTCGATTTCGAAGCCTTGTCTGTACGTACTTTCGCATCGAGTGTTCATTAAGGTCAGGCCAATCATCTCTCAAAAGCTGGATTAGGTTTGGAAGTAGTCAAGCATGGCAGCCGACCTGCTCTGAACTTTGGATTCTCAACTAGCACAGTGGGTATAGAGAATGAAATGAAGGGCTATGGATGCTCTTGGCCTCACCAATTATTGATTTTTATTGTTACAGTTTGCTAGCATCATCCTGATTAGACTAATTACTAATCTATTCATGTCCCAATTACTAAGTATCAAACAATTAACAGGAAGATCACATAATTGAGATAGTAAATACGCAACCACTACAAAGACATCGATGAACAAGGACTTATGACACTAAAGTCTTTACAGATTGCTTCGAATGTTGTAAAGTTGACAAAGACCCTGGACAGGTGGAGTATGGGTTTATTAATTTTGCTTGTTAATAGATCATTTCGATCATTGTGTTTTGTCTTATATATTTCACAACGTACAAAACATGTTAGATATGATCAACATTAGAGAGAGATTTTGTCCAAGTGCAATTAAACTCCCACATTTTCGTAGCCCCACTGCATTAGATAGAGGCGAGCTTTAACATGTTTACCCACGATATTAAGTAGTTCTTTGTGTCATTGCTTCATGTACATAGAAGCTTCATTGATGTTTTGTAAAGAAGGGCCACTCGATCATAACTATAGATATCTTTCTCAATAATCTTTTTGTAGTCTTCGTCCTAATGTTGCAAAACTAGCTCAACTAAACTCAACTCATCTAAGCCTTTTTCCAACTACATAGGGTCATGAATTTGCTTCCTTCATTCTACTCAATTTAGGACCAAGTCGATATTTAAATTATAAATAGTTATATCTTTTTAATTATTTCTGTCCATGTTAGTTTAGGTCTACCTCTGCCTCTATTCTTGTCATGAATTATTAAAATATCACTCTTTCAAACTGAAGCATCTAAAAGTCTGCATTGTATATGTCCAAAGTCCAAACCATCATAATCGATTTTCTCTCATTTTATCTTCAATTGGGGCTACTCCTATCATTTTTCTTATATATTTATTTCTAATTTTATCTTTTAAAGTTTTACCACATATCCATCTTAATATACGATTTTTGTTACACTTAATTTATTCACATATTGTTTCAATATTGCCCAACACTCTATTCCATATAGCATAGCAGGCCTAATAGCCATTTTATAATTTTTTTTAAATTTTAATGGGATGCATCGATTATACAATACTCCTGAAGTACTCCTTCACTTAATCCATCCTACTTTAACTCTATGATTTACATTTTCACATATTTCACCTTCTTGCTAAATAATTGATCCCAAATGCCTAAAGTTTTTACTCTTTAATATCTCTTGGCTTGCACTCTTCACTATTTATTCACTTATATTTCTATTCTCATTAATTACATTTTATGTATTCAGTTTTAGTTCTACTAATCTTAAAACCTTTAGAATCTAAAACATGTCTCCAAATCTCTAGCTTAGCATTTACTTCAGATTTAATTTCATCAATCAACACTATATCATCTGCAAATAGCATATACCATGGGATATTATTTTGAATATGTTTAGTTAATTCATCCATAACTAATATAAAAAGATACGAACTTAAGGTAGATCCTTGATGTAAATATATAGTAATTAGAAACTAACTAATTTCTCCTATTGTTGTTTTAACAATAGTTATTATTTTATCATACATATTTTTTATCAATTCTATGTACCTTTTAGTAACTTTTTTTTCTCTAAAATCCACCATATTATTCCTTTAGGTACTCTATCATATGTTTTCTCTAAATTAATAAAGACCATATGCAAAACTAAAAGAGACATACTTCTATTGTGAACAAAATTGATTTTCTTTTTTTCCCCTAATTGATTTTATTAAGCAAACTGAACAGAACTTGCAAGGAGAATGGTTAGGGAATGCAAGGCAAATGATACCAATCGGCTTACTTTTTTTTTAATTTGTTTTCCTCAAAATTGCCATCTAAAAAACATTTTATATAAAGTTGGCTATCTATAGCTAAAGAGAGACTCTGTTGCTATTCTAGTGGGAGAAACTGGATAGAATATGCTTTTAAAATATTTTTCTTGTCAAATTAACTTGAATGACATGCGAATTGGTAATTGTTTTTCAGATGACAATCAATGCAAACTCATGGTAAATCATATCTCTGGTAATAAAAAAAAAGCAAACAGCCTGCTGCAAAGTTTGTTTGAAAAAAATCAAGCTTTCACTTCCTTTTCTTCTTTTTTTTTGTTTTGAATATATTCATAGTGCTAGGAAAACATGAGCTCAAATATTGCCATTGCTAATACTCAGCAAGAAAGGGAGGCTAACCTGCACTTCTCAAGTGAAATCTCCCTCCAAAAAGTCACTCTACACTACAAGAAAGTGGACTTTTTACGGCAAAATTATTACAGTGAAATATTTTCATCACTATATTTTTACTTATAACGGTGAAATCAAAATTAAATTCATCGTAATAAACATTTATTACAACATAAATCCTTTTCATCGTTATAAATCCATTTATAAGGATGAAATTGGTTTTGTCGTTATAGGTAAAGATTTTATTTAAAAAAAAAATTAATCCCATATATTATGGCAAAATATCAGTTTCATCGTAATATATTGATTTATAATGGTAACATTATTTTCGTCATTATAGGTTAAGATTTTATTTAAAAAAATAAATTTTTTAATCCCATATATTACGACAAAACTGATATTTCACCATAATATATGGATTTGTAATGAAAAAATTTGTTTCATCGTTATAGGTAAAGATTTTATTTAAAAAAATAATTTTTTTAATCCCATATATACGGCAAAATATTAGTTCACTGTAATATATTGATTTATACCGGTGAAATTATTTCATCATTATAGGTTAAGATTTTATTTAAAAAAATAATTTTTTTAATCCCATATATTATGGCAAAATAGAAATTTTGCCATAATATATTGATTTGTAACGACAAAATTTGTTTTATCGTTATGGGTTAAGATTTTATTAAAAAAATAAAATTTTTAATTTCATATATTACGGTGAAATTTTAGTTTCACCGTAATATATTGATTTATAATGAAAAAATTTATTTCATTGTTATAGGTTAATATTTTATTTAAAAAATATTTTTTAATCCCATATATAGTACGGCAAAATATCAGTTTTGTTGTAATATATTGATTTATAATGATGACATTATTTTTGTCATTATAGGTTAAGATTTTATTTAAAAAAAAATATTTTTTAATCCCTTATATTATAGCGAAACTGATATTTCGCCGTAATATATGGATTTGTAACGGCGAAATTTGTTGTGTCATTATAGGTAAAGATTTTATTTAAAAAAATAAAATTTTTAATCCCATATATTATGGTGAAACAAAAGTTTATCGGGATATCAGCCATAAAACATAGAATAGTGGTGTTTGTGCTCCCTCTACTCATATAGGAGAAGAAATTAACTTTTATGGTATATTATTAGAGGTCCTTGAATTTCATTTTGTTAAAGATTGTAAGGCGATAATGTTCAAGTGCAAATGGTTTGAAACTGAACCAAAGCACAGGAGAATGCAACAATATTATAACATTACAAGTATAAATATTAGTTCACAATGGTACAAACATGAGATATTCATTTTAGCATCACAAGCTGAAAAGGTTTTTTACTTGGATGATTTGAAGAATAATTCTAATTGAAAAGTGGTATACAAGGTTAGTCATCATCATTTATGCGATATTCCAAAAAAAGATGATGATGTTCAGAAAGAAGTAAATCAAGAGGATGATTCAGCAGTCCTTCGATTCACATGTGAGCAATCTGATATGGACTTAATAACATTTCGGCGTACGGATACTGATACCGAAATAGTTACAATTTAAGAAGACATAAGAGGTCAAAGTGATGTCAGTCAAGATGAGTTTATATGTGAAGATTTTGAAGAGGATGATACAATAGCTAATTATGACAGTGAGGGATCTATATATAGTTTTGATATGGAGGATAATGAAGACAATAAGCATATTAGTGATGATAGTGATTAATTTGGTAACATTCATGTTCTTTTTTACTTATTACAACTATATATTCTTATACTTTCTTATTTATTAATTCTAATTTATATGCTTGTTTGTAGATGTCTTCGAGAGATACTCCTACTACATCGAGGCCAGATGATTCTCCTTACATTTCAGCTCTGATAGAAGGATCATTTGTCGGCGCATCATGTAATAACTCTACTCTAAACTTATCTTATTTGGCTATATTTCTTTATGTTAGTTTGCACTAATTTAGTTCACTATGTTTTGCAGCTATGTCATCAAAAAAAGGGGCCAAGGTCCTGCTGGCGGATACAAGTCCGTAAATCTGGTTGATATACATGGTGGACAGAAATTGCCTATTCTTCTATCACCTGAGGTTGGATGACCATTAGGATAGTTTTGCTCTAAGTTTCTGACCAAGATAGGAGTGGCCGTACATGACATGGCACCACTTACGATAAGAAAGTGGAGTAAGATTATGGATGCACAGAAAGCACCTATGATCGATTGACTTCAGGTTAGTATAATTGTATTAGATTAGTTTAGATTACTTTTAGATTACTTTTAATGTACTTAATATACCTTATACCTTTTATAATTTTTAAATATATTTGCAAGAGAAGTTCGATCTTGATATGACTTTAGATCATATTAAAAAGGGTATTGACTTTCAAATGAATAAAGTATATCGAGAATTTAGATATCAGCTCCACATACACTTCATTAATCATGATGAGAACACAAGTGTGAGCTTAGCAAAGCAAAATAGGCCATCTCATATCTCGCATAATAACTAGGACTTTCTTTGTGATTATTTTTATTCAGATGAGTATAAAGTAAATACATCCATACAATTAATTTAATAATTTATATTTTTTATAAACTCATGTAACCCTTTTCATTCTTTGATGTAAAAAAATCAAAAACAAATAAATCTAATCAGAAATTACAACCATATGTTGTTTTCACTGGATCGAAGTCTATACTGGCTCACTCTTATGATATGGCAAGGAATACTGTGAACCTAGTGCTCCAATAATGTTGTCTATTAATTGAGCTTTTTTTAGTTAAATTTTATTTTTGAATTATAAAAATAACAAACAGGGATCATTATTGGTGTTATAATGTACTATAATAGCACTAATAAACTATTATGACAGTCATTACCTTCTCCCCATTTGTCATTTATATGCATGATTGAGAAGGCCAAAGATAGTCATGGGACTGATGTGCACAATCATCTTTATTAGCAAGATATTTTTTCAATCTGATGTGGCCACAACGTGTATGCAATTTTCTAAACACAAGATACAGCTACAGTTTCTATGGGGTGTGGTTTGGATGCCCAAATAGACTATCCAAGAATAATCTATTGCTGATGGGATTTTTTTGTTGAAAATAAGTGAGCAAAATAGGAAGTTGGAGATATTGAGGGTATTCTAGCTTCCCAAACACTAATCTTTTAGGGATAAGCTAGATCAGCTATCCAACAAATTATATTGTCCTGCAATATGGGGATTTTAGTAATTGGATGATTGCCAATCCTTCTCTTCTCCATCTTGTCAATGGGAAATGTTGATGTCTGATCACTTTGAGCTAGTATCCTTGAACGTCAGTGGTCGTACCATCAGTTGGTTGAAGAAAACTTCATCTTGACATCGAGATCTAAGAAGTGCCAGAACCGGATATTTCGGTGGGACCTTTCAATGCTCAAGTTAGTAATCAAAATCACAGCCGTGAGCTTGAGAAAGCTCGATAAAGACGAAGTTCAGTGGAAGACCCCTGAACTCTTTTAGTGCTTAAGTGTTCATACCTTGGCTAAGGATCCCTCTTACCCGTTTTATAGATACACGTAGCTCTTATCTTTTCGTAGAAAAATGAGCTATGCAGCACCTTATGATGGATTACGCATGGGGTTCTGAAAAGCTTGCTCAAGAAGCTCCGAAATCTTATGATGAACCTTGACTTTTTGAATGGGATGTCAAAATTAGTAGGAATATGTCTTGTCTGAACTGAATGATTGATACTTTTTACGGTGGATGATGACTTTCTAGAGCTCATCTGATCCATATAGTTAAAACTTCATGATGAATGTTGACTTTTTAGGCTTGTGCCAGAGTCATAGAACTTGTCTTATTAGACATATGCGAGGTAGTGGTGGTTAATGGGCCCGGCCTGGACAAAAATAAAGGCTTGCCTGAGAAGTCGAAGATTATCCTAGAAGCAAAGCCGCTTGGAGCCGGGGCTGTCTAAAAGTGGGGCTGCCTGGAGCAGGGGCCGCCTGAAGCAGGGGCCATTCGGAGCCGAAGCCGCCTGGAAGCAGGGCCACCTAGAGCCGGGACTGTCTGGAAGTGGGGCCACTTGGAGCAGGGGCCGCCTGGAGTCAGGGCCGCCTGAAGCCGAGGCCGTCTGGATAACTTCTTGCCGTTAACTTTACATGTGGTGCTTATCAGCCACATCATATGCCCCCCTCCCCCCCCGCTCCTATGTCTTGGCGCTCATGTGTGCGACACTCACCAAGAGAAAGGAGCACGAAACTTCCTTCTTTTTGTAAGGTTTTGGGTGCCATAATTTAGTAAAGGCGGGCACGTGCCTATGGGGAGGTAGAGTTCTTTTGAAGTCTTTTCATCACTTGAGGGGCAGCATTAGAAGCGATGTGGCTTGGAGGAAAATCGAAGGGACTACCCCTCGATTAACCAAAAAGGATGGAATGCCATTATTGGAGTCGTCCTTACCAATGTCCCATTATTGGGCACGGGCCTTACTCTTCAAACGTCACTGAGGCATTACACCTTGATTAGTGAAGAGTCATAGATAGTTGGATATTTAGCTGCACTCATGAGTCCTCACGTGGCATCATCGTGGGTGAGACATTTTTAAACATGATGTATAAAGGATGTCTCGCCTATCCCTTCTGATTTCTCACGCCTCCATTGCTTTCTTTGTGACTCCTAAGCTCCGAGTCCTTGTTTTTGCTCCCCTGGTCCTCAGGTCAGTCCTCTTCGCCTTTTCCGTATCCTTTCTTTTCTTCTCATGGATTCCAGTTATGATAGAAAAGGTAAGGGTCCCATGATCTAACCCTCTCAGGATGAGATCCTTCAGGCACGGTATTGGGCCCCCGATGGTATATCCATTCATGGCATTCTGACGACTATGACCCAGGAACCATCTAGAGTTCCTTCCTCACCATCTAGGGTTCATCCTCGTTCTCCTTCCCCTAGGGCCTCCTCTTCATCATCTAGCCATGAAGCATTTCCTCCGGTTACCTTTTCTAAATCGGTCGGCTCGGCGGGGATAGCCTCGACCATGACCTCCCAAAGAATGAAGAATCTTAGGGCTTGGTATGAGATACCCAATAGTATTTGCCTCTCCCTCCCCAGTCCTAACAATAGGGTGACTTCTATCCGGCCTGGTAGGGTTGCCTTGTATGATGAGTTTTTTAAGAGTGGGCTATGCCTTCCACTTCATCCCTTCTTTCTCGCAGTCTTGAAAAGGTACGATATTATTTCAGCTCAACTATCTTCGAACTCCATTCAGATTATTTATTCCTTTCTGGTGCTCTGCCATTTTCATGGTGTTTTCGCCCAAGTCTCTTTGTTTAGGGCTTTGTATAGACTCCATAGTCCCAATAAATCTGGGTGGTGGAGTTTTGCCTCTAGGCCCAAAAGAACCCTAAAACTCAGCCTTCCCTCCAAAGTCAAGGACTGAAAATCCTGATTCTTCTATGCCCATATAAATGGCGCAGTCCCGATACTAGCCCCAATAAGAATTCATCCGTCGAGTTGTGCAACCATAAAATTTTCTTCTGATTTTTTAGTGGCGGGTCTTCGGAAAAGACAAGAGGCCGCAGACAATGTAGCAGGAGCAACTCCCAAGAAACCTCATCAGGGGGAGCCGGGTAGATCGGCCTAGCCTCCTTTTGCTCTCCCTGTGGTCGTGTTGATTGAGGAGCCGAGGACGGGGAGTCCTCCTATCAAGATGCCCGTCCAGCGCCCTCTCCCACTGAGGTACTGACCACGAAGATCTCTCCCATCGAGGCCGAGAAGAGACTGGTGAGAGGTGAGTCCCCAGCTGCCACTGAGTAGATGGGTGAGTCAGTTCCGAAGGTGAGAGTTGAGGCATCCCCGGAAGTTGAAGAGATTTTTCCATTGGCTCCTCAATCGGCGTTAGAAGAAACATTCCCCATCAATGTCCCAAGGAGCCGGTTGTTTGAATCTGTTTTAGGCCTTGCAGTTCTTCTCAAGTTTTAGGCAATGCTCCACTGCTTATCAACTGAAGAGTTGTTCGACACTCTCTTTACTACCACGGTCCAGGTAAGACTACCATCTTGATTCTTCTTTGTTTCGATTGTGACTTGAATTCTGATTAGTCGGTTGATGCAGATGTCCAATGGCCTTTTCATCATCCGAGACAATTTAGCTGCCGCAGAGGCTCGGACGGGGGACCTAGCCAAAGAATTGGTTGAGGTCAAAACCCAAGAGCTAAAGATAACCAATGAACTCTAGGCCGCCTAGGAGGAAAGCCATGCAGTGCAAGAGCAGGCAAAGAAAACTGAAAGGAGGGCCCGAGTTGCCAAGACCAAGTTGGTAGATGTCATGTCGAGGCTGGGGCCGACTAAGGAATAATTGGTAGAGGCTCTTTGCAAAGTGGAACATGCCGAGAATAAAGCCAATATTGCCAAATTCGAAGCCTGGGCTGCCATGGAGAAGTAGGCTATTGTGGAGTCGGACGCTCGGGTTACATGGGATAGGATGATCGTCGCTGAGGCACAAGTTCGGGAGGTCATGGAAGAAATGAATGCCACCGAGGGCCAAGCTGATGAAAGAGTAGCCACCGTCAAGGCTCGAGCTAGGGAGAAGATAGCTGCTACCGATGCTCAGGTCGCGGAGAAAATGGCCATCGCGGAACTTCAAGCTTAAGAGGCCATGGAGCGCTATAAAGGTTCTTCGGATTTTTCCTCAAAATTTAGTGAGAAGGCCCTTGACGCTTTTGCTTAAGGCTTTGAGTGGTGCAAGAGGAGGTTAGCCCGAGCCTTCAAATTAAGCAACCTTGAACACTTCCGGCCTAGGGATGAGGAGGAGGAGGGTTCGGAGAATGATGTTGCTGAAGGCAAACCGAGACCCGTCGAGCTCTAGAGTTTATGTCTTTTTTCCTTTTTCCTTATATTTTTTAACCCGACTAGTGTCGATCTTTTGTATGACATTGTCAAATTTTAATGGAAAAAGCAATCTTATCGAACATAATAGACTTATCCGTTTGTAGTGTTTTGGTCCTTTGATGGTCAAGTCATGGCTTTAGCCTTTTAATTTGATAGGACACCTCTTCGGTCCCCCAAATATACTTGGAGACTCGGTACTTAGATGTGAAAACCTCATAGGAGCATCTAAACTTATCCTTTCCTTTTGGTCTTTGATGGAGTGTCCCTTGAATATCGATGCGGATCACTATCCCAAAAAGGTCGCTTTGGAAGTTTCTCGGCCGCTTAGATGTCTGATTCGGAGTCGCTTGAAGACTGGGACCGCCTAGGACTGGGGTCACTTGCCTCGGGGGTTTCTCGTTCGGCTCAAGAGTTTGACTCAGGGTTGTCGGACTGTTGTAGGATTTGAACCACCTCGGGGGTTTCTTGGCCAGCCCGGGGGTATCCGTATGGTCGCGGGACCACCGAGGTCCTTTGAAAACTGCCTCGGGGGTTTCTCGTCCGGCCTGAGAGTTTGACTCAGGGCCGCCAGATTGTCCTAGGACTTGAACCATCTCGGAAGTTTCTTGGCTGGCCCAGGGGTATCTATATGATCGTGGGGCTGCCGAGATCCTTTGAAAACTACCTCAAGGGTTTCTCATCTGGCTCGGGAGTTTGACTTGGGACCGTCAGATTGTCATACAACTTGAACCACCTTGGGGGTTTCTTGGCCGGCCTGAAGGTATTCGTATGATTGCGGGACTGCTGAGGTCCTTTGAAAACTGCCTCGAGGGTTTCTCATCCGATATGAGAGTTGACTTGGGGCTGCTGGATTGTCATAGGACTTGAATCGTCTTGAGGGTTTCTTGGCCAGTCCGGAGGTATCCGTATGATCGCGGGCCACCGAGGTCCTTTGAAAACTGCCTTGGCGGTTTTTCGTTCGGCTCGGGAGTTTGACTTGGAGCCGTCGGATTGTCATAGGACTTGAACCATCTCGGAGGTTTTTTGGCCATCCTGGAGGTATCCGTATGATCGCGGGACCGTCGAGGTCCTTTAAAAATTGCCTCAGGGTTTCTCGTCCAGCCCGGAAGTTTGACTCGGGGCCGCCGGATTGTCATAGGACTTGAACTGCCTCAAGATTTCTTGGCTGGCCCGGGGGTATCTGTATGATCGCGGGGCCATTGAGGTCCTTTGAAAACTGCCTTGGGGGTCTCTCGTCTGGCCCGAGAGTTTGACTCGAGGCCGCCGGATTGTCATAGGACTTGAACCACCTCGGAAGTTCTTGGCCGGCCTAGGGGTAACCATATGATCGCTGGGCTACCGAAGTCCTTTGAAAACTGCCTCGGAGGTTTCTCGGTTCGAAAGTTTGACTCGGGGCTGCTGGATTGTCATAGGACTTGAACCGCCTCAGAGGTTTCTTGGCCGGCCCGGGGGTATGCGTATAATCACGGGACCACCGAGATTCTTTGAAAACTATCTCGAGGGTTTCTCGTCTGGCTTGAGAGTTTGACCTGGGGCCGCTGGATTGTCATAGAACTTGAACTGTCTCGGGGGTTTCTTGGCTGGCCCAGAGGTATCCGTATGATCGCAGGACCGCCGAGGTCCTTTTTACAGAATCTTTCATTCTTAGAGTAAAGGAACAAAAGGAATGTATTTAAGTTTTATGAATATTATACAAAAAATGTATAAAATTATACAAATATATTTCCAATTTTCGATATTATATAATCTCTATGTCTTCTCTTTTTTTTCTTTTCTTTTTTTTTTTTTGTATTTCTCAATGCCTGGTATTTCAAACTTTCTCTTCCAAAGTTTTGGTAAACGCAGATATTCTATCTAAACGAAACAAAATTTTGAGTTCCAACCATCCATGCAAAAGCACCGTAACTTTCCTCTAAAACGTATTGAATGAAAAGCTAAACAAGTTATGTATTGAAACTAGTGCATCTACTAGAGAAGTAACAAAATTAATAGACTGCAACAAGAGTAGACATGCTCTTTCTAATATGGCATACCATAGATTCCCATCACAATTTGAAACAAGATTTTCCACCACTTTCAAATTATTTAAAGTTGTAATGACATAACATTTCAAATGCATGCTTAATTAGCCAAGTTTCAATAAAGAGGGTTATCTGAAAATAAATATCTTTGCATCATATTATATTGACACAATCACCAAAACTTTTGCCATCATGCATTACTTTCTTTCCCTCCAAAGAGACAATGCCAGCTAACATTTTTGTTATTTTAAAAATTAATTTATTATTTTCTTAAGATATATATATTTCTGTTGACCACCCCATAAAAGATCCTGGTTCCACCTCTACTTGTGGTGTTCCATTTATGCACATCAATTAACAATGTTAATTAAGTTCTTTGTTAAATCTCACTAGCATTTGACAACCACATTATTTTCTAAAACGCAAACCTAACTAACCAAGATTTAATTACGCCTCAAAGGACTATCTCCTAATAACTTAACATACTTGGGACAACCATTATTCTTTCTGTGATCATTTAGGTAGTGCTTGCCAATTTTGGGTTTTTTAAAACCTAAAACCACTCTTTTATTTTTATTTTGAAAGTCAAAAATTTGAAACTTACCTGACAAATAGTGGAGATGATAATAACGATGGCCTACAATAATAGAGATCATAGTGGAAGGCGACAATAGCTAGGGTGGGGTAATAATAATAAGTAATGACCATTGA
Source organism: Calamus simplicifolius (assembly GCA_900491605.1). Taxonomy (NCBI): domain Eukaryota; kingdom Viridiplantae; phylum Streptophyta; class Magnoliopsida; order Arecales; family Arecaceae; genus Calamus; species Calamus simplicifolius. Next base: position 1,476,906 of record UESW01003843.1, on the reverse strand, counting down.
TAGAAATTAGATTATCAAGCACATGTTTGGATTGATTTTTATGTTTTTACAAAATAAAATTTAAAAACTAGCAATTATGCCAAACAAGGCCTTTGCCATTCACCTTGCTTGCATCCTCGTTCAAATTCAATTAGAAATGTTTTATTGTAGTTTGCATAAGATGTATATCTTCATTCTTTAAAACTCTCCATATTCTCTATCAAGAGTTAAATAGAATAATAAAACAATGTTATATATATATGTTAGATATACCATGGGATCAACAAAGTTAGTTTATATCTCACAACCATTGTTATAAATAATTGAGTGTTAACATAAACTATTGAAGCAAGGGTCAAAGGTTAAAATTAAACCTACCAAAACTCTTTTAAAATTACTAATACAAATCAATTTGAATTTGATAACAGGGAGACTAAAATGCCAGTGGTATACTCGAAGGAAGGAGGTGTTTTTTTTTCTCTAATACAATTATATATTAATAGTCATTAAAATATAATAAATGCCCCTATAGCTCAGTGGTAGAGCGTCAGTCTTGTAAACTGAAGGTCTGTAGTTCGATCCTGCATGGGGGCAAATATAATTTTTAAACATAAAAGAATAATATAATTTTTAAACATAAAAGAATTAGTTAAAATTCATTTTTTTTTCATTTTTTTACATAGTTAAAAAAGAATTTCCAATGTGAATTATCTGTTTGATTGTTTGAGAGTTAATACAAGAAAATCATTTTGTTTGTTTGAGAATTAACATGAGAAGATACATAGTTAAAAAAGAATTTCCAATGTGAATTATCTGTTTGATTGTTTGAGAATTAATACAAGAAAATAACAAAGACAAAATATGGGAAAATAATCAGAAGGAAATAGAAATATTCTTCAAGATATATTTAACTAATTCTTTTCTCCCATGCAGCTGCCACTTCGCGGAGACTGTACTCCAAAGTCCTACGACTACGAGCCCAAACCCATCGCAGGGGCAACCCCTTATATCCTTCGCTCGCTGGCCGTGGCGGAAATCAGAGAATAATGGAGGTTGGAGGAACCTCAACGTCAAAGCAATCCTTTCCCTCCAACCTGATAACTGGAATTAGTTCAGTCCCTTTGTCTCCCATTCAAGACAGAATCTTCTCGTAAGTATATATGTACATTATTTATATGAACAGCTCCGACCCTCCTCAACAAAAGGCACGAATCGACCCAATATTCTCCCCCTCACCCACAACCTAATTAATTAACTGCCATGGTTTCCAGCACGAATACCGATGAGCAGAGTCAGCGCCATATGATGCATGAGATCTGGGACAAGATCTCAAAGGTCACCAACCAGCTCACGGCCCTCGGCAAGTCCACGGCCCGGTCCGGTGGTCAGGGGAACAACGAGGCAGATAGTGGGTCGAGGATCATCACGCTCGCAGGGGAGAACAAGGGAGCAACGATGAAGACAAACTTGGAGGAGATGATGGACACCGGCGGAGCTTTGTACGGTGATGATGAGAGTTTGATGGAAGCCTACACCAACAGCAACTATCAGGCCATCAACAACTCGATCCTGGTCGATGGGAGCTACGCGGCGGAGGACCCGGGTGTTCATCTAGTCATCTCGGACTACGTGGGCGAGCATGGAGATGGTGATCAGGAGAGCCATGGGAAGAAGGATAAGAAAGAGAAGAAAGCAAACAAGGACAAGTACGAAGAAGAGAAGAAGAAGAAGGGTGGGTCCAAAGGAGGGAAGCATTCGGAAGATGATGACGAGACGAGTGGGGACAGCGAGTAGCATCATGGCCTAATTAATGGGGCCGACGAACGTCATGTAATTTGAAACCAGTCCCATGCATGCTTTCGCCGCCGTGTACGTACTTAATTAATTAAAGCTGTACTGTTGTGTGGTAAATCCAGTATATATAAAAAGATGATTTTAGATTTTCTAGGAAAGCCTATGAAATTTATTATAATGAGAGGTGAGCATTACGTATTCCTTAAGATTAGGGCTATAGCCTCCTTAATGGTCATGCTCATGCCTAGGGCTGCAATCGAGCCGAGTCAAGTCGAGTTGAGCCGAGCCAAACCGAATCGAGTTGACTTTTTTCATGCTCAAGCTCAGCTCGTTAACAAATACTCGAGCTCGTTTAAATTTGAAAAATCATGTTCAAGCTCGACTCGAGCTCGATTACAAAAAGCTCGGGCTCGACTCGAGCTCAGCTCAAGCTCGCTCATTTGGTATGATTAGAAAGCTCGACAAACTTGACTCAGAAAAAGCTAGTTTCAAGCTCGACTCAAATTAAGCTTGTTTAAAGCTTGGCTGAAGAATAAAAAAAAAAGCTCGATTCTTAAATCCAAAGAGTAGTCAGAAAAGATGAAAAGATATTTTGTTCATGAGCTTCTAATCGAGCCAGTTCGCGAACTTCTAATTGAGCCGTATCATGAGCTCTTAATCGAGCTGTCTCGTGAGCTCCTAATTGAATTTGCTCTCATGTTCAAGTTTGGCTCGTTTATCAAACGAACTCTAAAATGAATCTTAAGCTTGGCTCATTTACATGGCAAGCCAAACACGAACGAGCTTTTATCAAGTTGAGGCTCAACCCTTGGGAGTTGATAATTATTTAATTTATCATAACTCCTCCATGATAAGGAAATTGTCAAAGGGATCGGGAACCCAATCGGTAATTAATCCTTGGTTAAAGGGATTGGAACCCAATCGCCGATACCGAAAAACCCAATCGTCACGCTGACATCGGGATCCTAATTGTTGCGCCGAGGATTAATTGCCGGGGGTTACAGAAACCCCGACAGCTTCCTCGACCACCTGTGTCACTAATTAAAGAGGGGATCCGGGATGAGAAAAAAAATGTGAGGAGCTTAATTCTTTCCCTCCTCCGTGTGAGGTTGATCATTATGTTTGGATGTTTGGAGGGGAAGGAAGGGGAGAGTAAAAAAAAAAAAGGAAAAGAATGGAAGGGAAAGGAGGAATTGTTCTCCTTCTCTTATTTGAAAAGGATGAAAGGGAAAGGAATGATTGTTTTTCTTTTTTTGTTTGGATAGAAAAGAGGGAAAGGAAGGAAAGAATTTTATGATAATTATACCCCTCCAGAATAGGTAATGAATCATGGAAATAAAAGAATGAAGAATATAAAAGGAAAGGATATTTTGGTCTTCCATAAAAATATGACTTAAACATTTTTCCCTCCTCTAGCTTACCCCCGATTTGGGGGTTAACAGATTTACACAAGTTGAGAGTGAAAGGAGGGGAACCGGTTACTTCCATTCCCTTCCCTTCCTCTTTTTTACCTTTCTCCCAAACAAGACCTTTCCCCTCCTTTTCCTTCCCCTTCCCTTCGTTCCCTCCCATCCAAATAGACCCAAAAGTCCGGTCTCAGCTTGCCCTATAAATTACTAAGCATGGTCTGTATCTTCTCCAGCCTCAGCTGCATGCCATCTCTCTTTCCCGGCCGACAGTCCACCGTACCATTATTCATCGAGGTGGTGATTAGATCCGATCTATGCAGCAGATCAAGAGATGCGGTGAACATGATAACATGGAGAGCGATCAGAAAAACTATAATACGGATGGCAGTACATAACTACAAACTTATGCATTAATGTTATCTCATCCATGATTAATGATGATGCCCGATCATCGGAGTTGAACACTGGGAAAATTAATCTGGTCACCGATGGAATCCTCACCTAGCTGGACAACCCGCAAGAAGTCCCGAAATTGGAGGGGATCTCCGGTAGGGACCCTCCGACGCCCAAGTCAGTGATCGAGGTCACAGCTGAGGAAGAGCTCCAAAGGGCTCTTTAGGGCAGAGAAAGCTCTTGAGAGATCAAGCTTCCCTGGGATAGAAGAGTGAGAGGGTGCTTATCTTCGCCTACATGAATCTTCAATGGGCTCACCCTTTTATAGGCGGTTGATATTTGCATGGAGATTGGCCATGCAGAATTCCGTGAGGGGGAGATGTCTGCATGACACGTGGGGGGTTATGTGAATTTGGGCTGATCGGTGGGTCATGTCCCATCGGAGAGGGGAAGCCGGTGGTTGGTGGGCCAAGTCCCATAAGTCGGCGAAGTCAGCCGGTAGGTGAGCCTGGTCCCATCAATAGCAGGGCCAGGTGGTAGGCGAGCCTGATTGTGTCAGGCTGCGCCGATCAGAAAGTTGGTGGCTCTGGCAGACATGAGTCCGACTTAAAGAATTTGGGGCCACCCTGGCTGCTTTGGAGACGCCGGGGCGGACGGGGCCGACTTGAAGAAGTCGGGGCTGCCTCGGCTGATTCGAAGACGCCGGGGTGGACGGGGCCGGCTTGAAGAAGTCGGGGCCGCCTCGGTTGCTTTGGAGACGCCGGGGCGGACGGAGCTAACTTGAAGAAGTCGAGGCCGCCTTGGCTGCTTCAAAGACGCCGGGGTGGACGGGGCCGACCTGAAGAGGTCGGGGCTGCCTCGGCTACTTCGGAGACGTTGGGATGGACGGGGCCGACCTGAAGAGGTCAGGGCCGCTTCGGCTGCTTCAAAGACGTCGGGGCGGACGTGGCCGACTTGAAGAAGTTGGGGCTGCCTTAGCTGATTCGGAGACGTCGGGGCGGACGGGGCCGACCTGAAGAGGTCAGGGCCACCTCGGCTGCTTCGGAGATGCCGGGGCGAATGGGGCCGACCTGAAGAGGTCGGGGCCGCCTCGACTGCTTTGGAGATGCCGGGGCGAACGGGGCTGACTTGAAGAAGTTAGGGCCGCCTCGGCTGCTTCGGAGATGCCAGGGCGGACGGGGCCAACCTGAAGAGGTCGGAGCCGCCTCGGCTGCTTTGGAGACACCGGGGCGGACGGGGCTGACCTGAAGAGGTTGGGGCCGCCTCGGCTGCTTTGGAGATGCCAGGGCCGACGGGGCGTATTTGTGCCACGTGGTTGATTTTGCCATGATTACTCCTGCGACTTTATTAGCTACATCATTAGCCATATCATATGCCCCCCCACTCCTGAGCACGAAGGGCCATGTGCCGGCCATCCTTTGGGCGAAAGGGGCACGAAGATTCAAAAATTGATGATCGACTATGGGTGCCTTTGATGGTGGGTAAGCCGGCGTGCCTTCCCGAGGCGACATCGCTTCGAAAATCTTTCGTAATCATGCGGTAGGTGGGCGCTGACGTTGACTCCGGTGTCTCGAGGGAGTGCTTCTCGGGGAATGAGAAAAGGTAGGCGCCATCATTGCCTCCCCGTTTTCTACCCAGCGCTATTGGCCGGAGATCTCGCTCCTTGGCGAAACCGAGGCAGCGCACCTCGGGCGCGGACGAAATGGCCAGCGCCTGAGAACCCGGCGCAATGGGTGAAGGCCACGCGATGCATTCTCAGGCAGTGCGATTTGAAATAGGGGTATAAAAGGCGCTCCATGGGCTCGGGAGAGAGCTTTACATCGCCATTGCTTTCCTGCTTCCTTCTTCTTTGAACTTCCCTGCAAACTGAGACCTCCAACCTTCGTCTTCCTCCCAACTTTCAGGTTGGTCTCTGTTTTTATCCTTCATCCTTGACCCATGGACCGTAGGGCCATTAGGGAGGGTAAGAGGCAAGTAGTAGAGTCGTCTCCTTCCCCCGGCGAGGACCATACCTCGACTATTAGCCAAATGCCCCGGCTGTTAGGCAGGGTCATGATCCGCCACCAGCCGAGCGACCAACCCCCGGTGAGAACAGTTCCCATTTCGTCCCCCCATCCGGCATCTCCTCCGGCAGTCAGCCTCGACCCGACGGGGCCGGGGGGGATAGCTTCCACCATGACCCCCGAAGAGGTAGAGGCCCTTAGGGTCATGTATAGGGTCCCTGATTTTATCTGTCTATCCGCGCCGAGACCCGAAGACAGAGTGACCTCCATCCTTTTAGGATGGGTTGCTCTGTACGAGGAGTTCTTTCGGTGCGGGCTGCGGCTTCCATTCCACCCCTTCTTTCTGAACCTTTTGAATAGATATAGGTTAGTGCCGGCACAGTTGACTTCGAACTCGGTTCAAATCTTCTGTGCCTTCATCATCCTTTGCCATTTCCAGGGTTCCGCGGCCAGTCTATCTCTGTTCCGAGCTTTCTACAAGCTCCGTCGCCAGGGTGAGGGGGCCTAGTGGGTATTCACCGCCAGGCCGGGTAGAGCTCTCCCTTTAGGTCTTCCATCTAAAATTAGGGGATAAAAATCTCGATTCCTTTTCGCTCATGTGGAGGGAGTGAGGACTGCCTGGGGGGAACCGGACGTCAGCTCCAACGAGATTTCGGCTGTGAGCGATAAGGATGGGGAACTCTTCCGCCAATTCTCATCTTCCGAAATCCCCTCCTACAAGGATCTTTTGTCCGAGAAGAACCTGTATGAGGCCGAGCTGGCCCCGGCAGTTAGTGAGCACAGAAACCCATTCCTCTTGCCCTTGGCCGGGCACTGCCCTTATTCTTCTTGTCATCCATTGTCCTATCCTCCTTCTCCCCTTTTTTTTGGGTACTGATGTATGTTTCTTGTGCAACAATAAAGATTCATGTGGAGAAATTCGAGGCCCTCGCGTGCCAAAAGAAAGGCGGCCGGCGAGCAAGCAAGGCCAACCAAGAAGGCACGGAGAGGAGCCCGTGCCGAGCCAGCCAAGATCCCAGAGGTCCCCACATCCCAGGCGCCTGCGGAAGAGCCGACCAAGGACATGCCGGTTGAGGAGGCGGTTCCCAACCCGGCTGGGGCCAAGACAGAAGAGGGGGAGATCCCTGCCAGCACCCAGACCGTCGTGGTGGTGTTAGATCCTGAAGAGGAAGCTCCTGCCACCGCCGACGTAGCCGAGGCGGGGCAGGCCGCAATTGCCAGAAGCCCTCCGGCTACCACCGAGCCGAAGACGGAAAAGACGCCCCCCATAGCCGGAGAGGGGGTAGTCCCTACTAGAAGCTCCAATGCTGGGGCGAGGAGGCCCCACGAGCACAGGGCCGAGCCGGGGAGCTCGTCCCGGTGATCCGCGCATCGTCCAGATCGGCGGCCGACCAACGATGTACTGGGAGGGCCGGCGCGGCCGGTGCCCAGGCTCCTCACTATGGAGGACGCCGCGCGAGCTGCTACCCTCCTGTCGAGGGCGCAAACCTCGGCAACCGATGAAGAGATGGGGCGACAATCCCATGCCTCCGTCCTCGACATGGTGATGGTAAACATACTCCAGGTAATTCTTCGAACATAGCCCCCTTTTTACTTTGTAGCATACCTTGGTTGACCCATGGCTGACGAATTCCCTTGGTGCAGCTGGCCAACGGGGCCTTCGCCCTTCGTACGGCGATGACTCACACCAGGGAGGCGCTTGAGCTTGACATCGGGTGGGCCAATAAATATGAGGAGCAAAGCTGAGCACTATCAGAGAAGCTCGCTCAGCTGTAGGAGGAAGCCAAGGCCTGAGAGGAGGACCTGAGCGACCGGGCGAGGGAAGCAGAGAGCCGGACCGGAATCGAAAAAGGCCGATCCACCGCGGCCGAGAATAAGCTAGCACTGACATCAGCCAGGCTGGAGGCAGCCAATAAAAGAATCAAGGAGCTGACCTGCCAGCTCCAGCTATCGGAGAGCCATGCCGACACAACTATGGATGAGGTTCGGGCCGCAATGGAAAGGGCCATCGCGATAGAGAGAGCGGCAGCCGATGCAAGCCATGAGAGGGCCGGGGCGGTGGCCTACGCTCATGAGGCTAGTGCCCGAGCCAAGGAGGTAGAAAGCAGGGCCTGGGAAGTCGAGGCGCACGCCAGGGAGGCTGAGGCTGGGGCCGAAGCACGAATTCGTGAGGCCAAGGCTAGGGTGCAGGCACAGATCCGAGAGGCCGAGGCCAAAGCGACCAACACTATTGCCGATTTCAAGGCCTCGACGGAGTTCGAACAGGAGGTCACCGAGGCTGGCTTCGATGCCTATATGAAGGGCTTCGAACTCTGCAAGGCGAAGGTTTGCGGCTCTCAATGTCAGCAGCTCCGACCTTGAGAAGATCCAGCCCGAGGGGCATGGTGGAGAATCAGCGGAGGAGGAAGAGGACGGAGAGGAGCTGGGGCCGAGCGAGCCTTGAATTTTTGCTTTTGGTGACTTTGTACTTTTTTTACTTTTGTAACTAACCCCAGGTCAGATTTTGTAATCATTCTAGAATTTTTAATGAAAAGGAGTCACTTTCGCAAATATCTTTTCTTTCCCTGTATCTTGTTTCTTCTCTGCTTGCGAGTATTATGTATGTCGGGGGCGCCACGGCGGGTCTTAGGCATGATGGTAGCCAAATAGGTTTGTAGAAACTCGCGCCGCTAGATAGGCTCACAATTAGCCGGGGTAGCATGGCGCCGGCTACGGCCGTTTGGGAATGCCCTTGGAGTTTTTCTATAACTTAGAGAGTCCTCATTGGGGCAATCCACTCACAGCTAGAAAAATCCTTCCTCTGAACTGCTTTCCATGTTTTGTCTACTTCCTTGACAATAACTTGGGCGAGCTGACAAGAATCTGGATTGCCAACTAAACTTTCGAATCATCTGGTCCCTGACCAGCCAAATAACTCAATCGGCCGCTGGCTGTGAGGGAGAACCTGGGTGATCCTGAACGGTTTTTGAGAGTATTCTAGGCATTTGCGTGTGAACTCAGTGAAACAGCTTGAACAGGCATTGGGCTATAAGGTTTGAGGAGGCATCCTTGGAGGTCGACTCTGAAGGTTATTCTGGCGGGCAAAGTCCGTTGGGGACGACACGGAACTGAGCAGCGTCCCTTTAGCCATGGTGCCGATGAGCCCTGGCCTCGACCCACATTGGCGACTCGCGTGCCGAGGCCGACTTGAATAGGCCGGGGCGAAAGCCTTAGGCCGGCGTCGGGGCGGAAACGGGTGCCCGCCAATCAATTGGCCCTTAGCTGCTGAGGTAGACTTGGAGCTGCCGGGGCAAATCTGCGGCCATCAGAAGCCCCTTATATCCTGGAGGGTGACCTAAGGGCTGAGAGTCATCAGGTTCCTTTTAAACCACCTCGGGGGTTTAGGAACCGCTGCGAGGGGCGACTCGTCCGGTTACGGAGCCTTAGGGTCTTGAACCTACTCGGGGGCACCGTCGTGCTGGGGCCGAGTGGTGTTCCATGGGCCGCGATGCCGGCGATGTCCTTTTGAACCACCTCGGGGGTTTAAAAATCACTGCGAGGGGTGACTCGTCCAGTTATGGAGCCTTAGGGTCTTGAACCTACTCGGGGGCACCGCCGTGCCGGGGCCAAGTGGTGTCCCATAGGCCGCAATGCTATCGAGGTCCTTTTGAACTACCTCGGGGGTTTGAAAACCGCTATGAGGGGTGACTCGTCCGGTTACGGAGCCTTAGGGTCTTGAACCTACTAGGAGGCACTGCCGTGTCGAGGCCGAGTGGTGTCCCATAGGCCACGATGCCGGCGAGGTCCTTTTGAACCATCTCGGGGGTTTAGGAACCGCTGCGAGGGGCGACTCGTCCAGTTATGGAGCCTTAGGGTCTTGAACCAACTCGGAGGCACTATCGTGCTGGGGCCGAGTAGTGTCCCATGGGCCGCAATGCCGGCGAGGTCCTTTTGAACCACCTCGGGGGTTTGTGAACCACTGCGAGGGGTGACTCGTTCGGTTATGGAGCCTTAGGGTCTTGAACCTACTCGGGAGCACCGCCGTGCCAGGACCGAGTGGTGTCCATGGGCCACGATGTCGGCGAGGTCCTTTTGAACCATCTCGGGGGGTTTGGGAACCACTGCGAGAGGCAACTCATCCAATTACAGAGCCCTAGGGTCTTGAACCTACTCGGGGGCAACATCGTACCGGGGCCGAGTGGTGTCCCATAGGCCGTGATGCCGGCGAGGTCCTTTTGAACCACCTCAGGGGTTTGGAAATCGCTGCGAGGGGTGACTCGTTCGGTTACGGAGCCTTAGAGTCTTGAACCTACTCGGGGGCACCGCCGTGCCGGGGCCGAGTGGTGTCCCATTGGCCACGATGCCGGCGAAGTTCTTTTGAACCGCCTCGGGGGTTTAGGAACCACTGCAAGGGATGACTCATCCGGTTACGGAGCCTTAGGGTCTTGAACCTACTCGGGGGCACCATCGTGCTGGGGCCGAGTGGTGTCCCATAGGCCGCGATGCCGGCGAGGTCCATTTGAACCACCTCAAGGGTTTGGAAACCGCTGCGAGGGGCGACTCATTCGGTTACGGAGCCTTAGAGTCTTTAACCTACTCGGGGGCACCGCCGTGCTGGGACCGAGTGGTGTCCCATAGGCCGCGATGCCGGCGAGGTTCTTTTGAACCACCTCGGGGGTTTAGGAACCATTGCGAGGGATGACTCATCCGGTTATGGAGCCTTAGGGTCTTGAACCTACTCGGGGCACCGCCATGCCGGGGCCGAGTGGTGTCCCATGGGCCGTGATGCCGGTGAGGTCCTTTTCTGAGATCTGGTCTACGGAAGGAACAATTATGGTGTTGAAGGAGGTCCTTTATTACTCACAACGTAGAGAGATACATCATTGATAATATCGATGAAGGTTGTCCGCATTCCAGGTACGCGGGAGGGGCCGACCGTTGAGTTTTTCAATTCGGTACGCTCCTTGGTGGAGCACCTCGGCAATATGGTAAGGACCTTCCCAATTGGTGGACAGTTTGCCCCCCTCCGTTGGCCTGGACACTGAGGCCTTTCTCAAAACCAGATCTCCAGGACGAAACACTTTGGGACGGACCCGGGCATTATAATACTTGGCGGCTTGCTGGCAAAAAGCCATCATGCGTAACCGTGCCCGATTGTGTGCTTCATCGATGAAGTCGAGGTCAGCTCTCAGTTGGGCAGAGTTGTCTTCCTCGCTGTAGGACTCTACTTGCGAGCTTGGCAATCCGATCTCCACAGGAATAACCATCTCAGACCCGAAGGCTAGACTAAAAGGGGTTTCGCCTGTCGGAGCCCTCGGGGTTGTGTGGTAGGCCCATAATACACTAGGAAGCTCTTCAACCCACCGGCCTTTGTGTTGGCCCAAATGGCAACCCAAGAGGGGGGGGGGGTGAATTGGGTTCTTTAAAATTTTAACACTTTAAAACTATGTGCTTTGATATGAAAGTACTTGAGTGTAATGTATAGATAAATGCTAAGCACAAATAAATGAGATAGAGAGAGAGACAAAGCACGACAAACACAAAGATTTTATAGTGGTTCGGTGTATCCAACACCTACGTCCACTCCCAAGCAGCACTTGGATCCACACTATAATCCACTTGATTATAGTCGAGTTGTTTTGCAAGCTCACAACTCAAACTTGTTATTTTTCTGAGGTCACAACGAACCCAGCTAGTTTTTCCAGGCTCACCAGCACGAAACCCAACGTAAGCTACACTTAGCTTACCCCGAGGTTAACAACCTCAACTAATTTAATCCCCTGATTGAATTAGACAAACAGCAAATCAATTAAAAGTTTACAACAATAACAGCTCCTTAATTGAGCAAATAAGCAATGTAAGTAAATGGGAATAGAAAAGCCTAATTTATGAAGCAATGTAGGGTTTGAGTTTTTCTTCTTTTCTTCTCTTCTTCTCTTCTCCTTCTCTTTTGAATTGAATGAAATTAGAGCACTTGAAGAGATTTTGGTGAGGAAACGGTTGAAGATTTAGGGCTCTTCTCCTTCTTCTTCAAAACTAGGAAAATCCTTTGAAATAGCTCTTTTGGCTCTTTTGGATTCCTCTTCTAACTCTCAATAGTAGATAGGCTTTGGTTCAGAAAATTTCTTGAAGAAGGATTTTTTATTTCTCCTTTTTTCTTTTTGTTTCACTGTTTTTCCGTTCTTATTTTTCAAACGATTCAATCCCATTTTATAGGCGTTTCAATCCATGAGTAGATGAAAAATAGCCGTTGGAGTTGTCCTTGGATGTACCTTACCAAAAGAAAATATATCCATTAGAGATTAGGTAAGAAAAATATATCTGTTGAAAACTTAAAAAATCTGTTTCTGACGTGGAGGTGTCGACTCCAGGTCTTCAGGTGTTGGCTCTAAATCAGGATTCTAAAAATAGTAATAAACAGTCTGTCAAGGTGTCGGCTCCAAGATTTTGAAGTGCCGGCTCGGTGAGATCTGGAGTCGGCTCCAATTTTCTGAAGGTGTCGGCTCCACCAGTGTCCCAAAACATCACTCTCTGTAACTGGTCTGGAGTCGGCTCCACACTCTGCAGGTGTCGACTCCAACTTTTTATGTATCAGCTCCAGAAATTTAGGTGTCGGCTCTGAAGCGTGCCGAAAATCAACACTGTTCTGATACTCTCTGGAGTCGGCTCCAAAGATTTAGGGTGTCGGCTCCAAGTTCTGAACTTACATAAATTTCATTTAAATTTAACTTGAAACTGACTTTCTAAGTAACATATTGATGAATGACCAATCTTAATTCCTGAAACACTTATCAAATTTATTAGAAACATAAAAAATATACTCATGGCTTTTGTTAATCATCAAAATCAATAATTGGGTCAACAATCTTCCCCTTTTTGATGATGACAAAAACATTGAGTATATGCATGATTAATTAGTGAGAGTTTCAAAACAGAGAAGAGTTCTCATAGTTAAGCTCCCCTTGAATGAGGTAGCTCCCCCTATGATACTCAAATTAATATCTTTCATTTTATCATTGTAATTCATACAATTAAGCTACAATCAAGCTCATTCAATGCTTGATACCAATTGATTAATGAAATTTATTCAATTAAGTTCATTCAATGCATATATATATATAATTATCTTCTCTCCCTTTTATGCATATACAACTATCATTTACTTCTCCCCCTTTTTTGTAATCAACAAAAAGGTTAAGAAGATGTAAATAATAGAGATTAAAATTAATGCATTAAACATTAAGTGAATCAACATTCAATTCAAGTTACTCAATATTAAGATTCAAAGATAGTAAATATTCATTAAAAGTATCAAAACATTACATGATAATTGAACTACAACAAAATGTTACTTCAATTAAAACATCAAAACATATTCAACTAAACATCAACTTCTAATTACATCAAAACATTAAAACTAAAATTCTAAAGACCAAATCTAAGAAGTCTTTGCAATTCTTCTAAAATCTTTCCCATTCCTTCCTTTTGAACATTCATGATGTCTTTTAATCTGTCATCAATGAAAGCAGATGCAGTAAGAATTTGTCTTGAAGCTCCGCATTGCATTTTGAATAAATATCTGAGTCTCCTCCTATATCTTTGATCTTTTCAAAAATAAGATTTAAGTCTGACTTCAAAGCCTCTGAAGAAGTTTCAAAAGATGAACCAAATCTTGTAACCTTATCTTCTATAGGGTAGAGGATCTCCTTTATATTCAAAAATTTAGCTTCAATCTTAGCTTTTATCCTATCTTCATGACTAGCCAAAAAACTTTTAAGCTGCTCTAACTGAATATCAGAAAAGCCAAAAGAACTGTAAGAAGAGGGTGCAGAATTTGGTACAACTGTAGGTACAGGAGCTGGAGTCACTGGGGGTGCCTTCGGGGGTACTGAACAACTCGGTGTAGGTGAGTAATACCTATTTGAGGGGCCTACCTCGGAAGGTCCATGGACCACAGAGTCAACTCTAGTAGCTCTCAACTCATCATGTCCTTTCCTTAACCAAATACCATTTACTTTCTTAAAACCCGTCCGGTGTAAAGTAGCATAACTGTAATAGTCAGTGTGCCAAAGTCTCTTCAGGGGCTCATTTTCTAGAATGCTAACTCTTTGGCTTCGAAATACTCTTATCAAAACCATGCCATAAGGAAGAGTAGCTCTCTTCCTGCTGCCAGCCTCTGCCATGTATCCAATAATCATTCCTGGTAGATTAAGAGGCTGCCCCGTGATCACATTGTCCATAACTACAATGTCTCGCTCCGAGACATACTCAAAACATCTAGTTTTAGAAAATAAGATCCGGCTACAAATGTTGTGAAGCAATCTAAGCTCTAGGGGTAGCTGATTAGCACTTACTTCCTCAAAATCAATCATCTCTCTGCCAAGTAATCTCGAAAGTGCGACACCTCTCTCACTGTGTGCACTCGCTATCAAACCAATAGCAGTGATTTCTAATAAATTCCCTAAAATTTTAGCTGTCAAATGAATTCTAGTACCTCTGACTGAGCTAACAAGCCCACCATCTCCTCTAGATAAATTATTGTAAATTTCCTTTACTAGACTAGGGTAGGTTGGGATATCCAATGAGCAAATACGTTCCTAACACATTTCCTTTAATTGTCTTCCTAATGAAAAACCCTCTGAATCAAAAAAGTCAAAATCCACTTTCCTACCAGTTGTAATGATCTTTCCTGCTAATAAATCAACTTGAGGGGATGAAGTGGAGGGATTCACACTTTGGGTTGAGGAAGAGGAGGTTGAGGACAAATTGGGTGATGGTTGGCAAGCCGGATGCCTCGCAGTCCTTCTCCCGGTTGTAATGGGCGCTCCAAAGGATGATCCACGACGCTTTGGTGCCATTGGAAGCAAGGGGATGGTAGATTTGAAGGATTCGGAGGTTTGAGTGAAGTGGGGAAGGATTTGGAGATGATTTAAGGATTTTAGAAAATGAGATGTGTCGACTCTGCCCTAAAATAGTCGAATTGGGTCCACCAGGTGTTGACTCCCGCAAAGTGAGGTGTCGACTCCAACTCGCTAAAACAGTCAGCGCTCGAAATGGAGTCGGCTCCGCAAAGCCAGGTGTCGGCTCCCAGAAACACAGTCAGAGCAATACAAACAGGTGTCGACTCCACCAACTGTGGTGTCGACTCACCAACTGTGGTGTCGACTCCAAGAAAGTTTTAGTAAAAAATTAAAAGTTTCAAATGATCCGAAACTTGTCAAAAAGGTTATCAAAATTTGAATAGATCAAGGGATTCATGTTTCTAGATAAATTTTCCTTAGAATCATGAGAAAATTTTTTAAGAAAAGTGATTAAAATCTAGATAATTGATCCTTAGGGGTTTAGACTATTCTAAAGGATTACAAATTCCTAATTCACCTCTAAGATAGCAAAATCTTTCTTCACTAAGGGGTTTTGTAAATATGTTAGCTAATTGTTCATCAGTACAAACATAATCAAGACAAATGTCACCATTAGTTATATGTTCTCTAATAAAGTGATATCTAATTTCAATATGTTTAGTTCTTAAATGTTGTATAGGATTTTTAGTTAAATTGATTGCACTTGTATTATCACATCTAATGGGAGTTTTATCAAGTGTTATGCCATAATCTTCAAGTTGTCGCTTAATCCAAAGGATTTGAGCATAGCAACTTCCAGCTGCAACATATTCTGCTTTAGCAATAGATAATGCAACCGAATTTTGCTTTTTGCTAAACCATGAGATTAAGTTACTTCCTAAAAATTGATATGCACCACTTGTACTTTTTCTATCTAGTTTACATCCAGCATAGTCAGAATCAGAATATGCAATCAAATTCAGTGTTGAGTCTCTAGAATACCATAATTCTATATTTTTAGTTCCACTTAGATATCTTAGTATTCTTTTTACAACAATTAAATGAGATTCTTTAGGTTCGATTGATATCTAGCACATAGGCAAACAGCAAACATGATATCAAGTCTACTTGCAGTTAAGTAAAGTAGAGATCCGATTATACCTCTATAATGCTTTTGATCAACAGGCTTACCATCTTCATCTTTATCCAATTTGCATGAAGGACTCATTGGTGTTCCAAGAGATTTGATTGATTCCATTCCAATTTTTTAAGAATTTTCTTTGTGTACTTTGTTTGGTTGATGAAAATTCCCTCTCTCTCTTGTTTGATTTGTACTCCTAGGAAGAAGTTGAGTTCTTCCATCATGTTCATCTCGAATTCACCCTGCATTAGCTTAGCAAATTCTTGACACAAAAGATTGTTAGTAGCACCGAATACAATATCATCTATATAGATTTGTACTACCAATAAATCTTTATCTTTTCTTTTCAAAAATAAGGTTTTATCAATATTTCCTCTAGAAAAATTATTTTCAATTAAAAATTTGCTTAATCTATCATACCAAGCTCTAGGTGCTTGTTTTAAACCATAAAGTGCTTTGTGTAATTTAAAAACATGGTTTAAAAATTCATGATTTTCAAAACCTAAAGATTGTTCTACATAAACTTTCTCATTTATAAAATCATTTAAAAATGCACTTTTAACATCCATTTGAAATAAATTGATATTCATATGACATGCAAATGCAAGTAATAGTCTAATTGCTTCTAATCTAGCTACAGGTGCAAAGGTTTCATCAAAATCAATTCCTTCTTCTTGATTGTATCCTTTTGTAACTAATCTAGCTTTATTTCTAATTACTATGCCATTTTTATCTAATTTATTTCTAAATACCCATTTAGATCCTATAACTGAGTGACCTTTAGGTCTATCAACTAAGGACCATACATTATTCCTAGTAAATTAATTTAATTCTTCTTGCATAGCTAGCATCCAGTTACTATCTTTTTCAGCTTCTTCAATAGTTTTAGGTTCAATTTGAGATACAAATGTAAGATGATTATTGATATTTCTCATAGATGATCTAGTTCTTACACCTTGAGATGGATCACCTATAATCAATTCCTTTGGATGTCCATAGGCATATCTCCAATCTCTAGGAAGATCTACCTCATCATGATTAGTATCAATAACATCAACTCTAGGTGAATCATCATCCTTAGCTTCTTGTTCATGATCCAAAGATACATCTATATTTAATTTTTCAATATTTCTCTTTAGCAAATTTGTATCTTCTTCATCATCAATCTTTTCTGAACTTGATACTAACGACTCATCAAAAACTACATGAATAGATTCTTCTACAATTAAGTTTCTTTTGTTAAATACTCTATAGGCTTTACTAGTTGTTGAATGTTCTAAGAATATGCTTTCATCAGATTTTGCATCAAATTTTCTAAGTTGTCCTTACCATTATTATGAATGAAACATTTACAACCAAATGCATGAAAATAACTAATATTAGGTTTTCTATCATGCCATAGTTCATAAGGTATTTTCTTAAGGATTGGCCTAATTAAAGCTCTATTAAGGATGTAGCATGCCGTGTTTATGGCTTCTGCCCAGAAGTACTTTGGGAGTTGACTTTCACATAGCATGGTACAGGCTATATCTTCTAATGTTCTATTTTTTCTTTCTACGATTCCATTTTGTTGTGGTGTTCTAGGTGCAGAAAAATTATGATGAATGCCATGTTCAGTGCAGAAATTTTTAAATAAATGATTTTCAAATTCAGTTCCATGATCACTTCTAAGAGATACTATGGTGTTATTTTTCTCATTAGTGACTTTCTTGAAGAATTTCATGAATATAGGGAAAGTCTCATCCTTATGAGCTAAAAACAATACCCAAGTGAATCTAGAATAATCATCTACTATCACAAGACCATATTTCTTTCCTCCTAAACTAGTGGTTCTAGTAGGTCCAAAAAGATTCATGTGAAGTAGCTCTAGTGGTCTAGAAGTGGAAATAATATTTTTAGATTTGAAAGAGTTTCTAGTTTGTTTTCAAAATTGACATGCATCACAAATTCTATTATTTTCAAAATCTAGTTTTGGAAGTCCTTTAACTAAATCCATTCTAATTAATTTTGAAATTAGGTGTGTGCTTGTATGACCTAATCTACGATGCCATAGCCATCCAATCTCATTCACATTAGCATTATCAGCAACTAGGCAATGATTACTAGTAGTCAGATTGTCTAAATCAATTAAGTATACATTATCATTTTTATTACCAACAAATATAATGCTATTGTCTACGGGATTAGAAACAGTGCAAATGGAAGCTTTAAATGAAACTTTGAAACCTTTATCATACAATTGGCTAATGCTAATCAAATTATGCTTTAAACCATCAACATATAAAACATTCTCAATAAAAGTGGATGGAGTTATTTGAATTTTACCAAAGCCTATAATTTGACCTTTACCAATGTCTCCAAATGTAACAACTCCTCCTCTTTTATCTTCAAGGATGATGAATTGCTCCTTGTCACCCGTCATGTACCTTGAGCAGCCGCTATCAAGATACCACTTTCGTTTTGATCTTTTGGCCGCAAGACATTCTTGCAAGACAATCAAACCTTTTGCTTAGGTACCCAAGCTTTCTTGGGTCCTTCATGTTAGTAGCAATAAAGATTGTTCCTTTCGGAACCTGTTGCTGCCAAGTCACCGGTGATGAGCGCCGGGCGTGTCGAGATCTTTGTAGGCCTCCAAGGATGGGGAAAGACCGCCTTCTTCCTTCGGGAACCTACAAGAAGTCACAGGCTGGTAGTTCCGGCGGGGACCCTCCGATGCTCAAATTTGTGAACTCGTAGAACAGTAGTCTATTTTTTTGTAAGTTGGAGAAAGAGATGGAAAAAGAGAGATCCCCCTGTGTTGAGCTCGGGTCCTCTTTTTATACCTGTCCCAAGGGTCGTCCTCACCCCGTTCGAATCTGCTTTGTTAGGTAGGATGAACTCCGGGAATGGCGGGCAGGTGAGCTGTTGTTGAATAAGTGCCGCACATATCGGTAACTGCGTAGCGCTTGTAACTGTCCGTGATTTTGGCGAATGGTAGGTGAATAGATTGCGTCATATTATTAAGTTTGTTTAGCATTGAAGTTTGGCTTCATGATTTGAACTACGTCGATGGCTGAAATCGGAGCCAGAATTGGAGCCGGGGCCAATGCCGGGGCCAAAAGCCGATGTTGTAGCCGAAAGCCGATGCCGGAGCGATAAGCCGATGCCGGAACCGAAAGCCGATGCCGGAGCGAGAAGTTGATGCCAGAACCGAAAGCCGAGAGGAAGTGCTGTGGCCAATGTGGCAGCCATAAGTGCTTTAATGCGGGAGAGAATAAGGCGATAAATGCCTTAAAGTGGATGCGCATGGCCTTTGGGGCCATAAATATTTTGGTGCTAGAAATGTCGTGGCCGCATCGGCTGAGGCTAAAGCTGGAGGCCAAGTCGAATCCAAGGCCAAAGCTGGAGGCCGAGTCGAATCCGAGGCTGAAGCTAGAGGCCGAGCCGGATCCACGGCCAAAGCTGGAGGCCGAGTCGAATCCGGGGGCCAAGCTAGAGGTCGAGCCGGATCCACGGCCGAAGCTGGAGGCCAAGTCGAATCCGAGGGCCAAGCTGGAAGCCAAGCCGAGCCTTAGGCCAGCGATAATTGCTCAAAAATTGTGTGGTGTTATTGTTCCACCTGACAGTTAATTAGCCATATCAGATGTCCCCCCGCCCCCGAGATGGGTGAGCGTGCACTTACCATTGAATAGGGGCGCTTTATCACCCGATGGCTAATTCTCAGGTGCCACGTGCCAAGGGCCTTGCCCTTGGACACGCATCGGATGCTGCAACGCCATCATCTCGCCCACCTCGACTGTTGGGATCGAGGCGGATCTCTCTCGAGTGCTGGGCGAATACATCATTACGGTGAGGTCACCACTATCTTTTCGTTGGTCGGGGCTCCCAAATTCAACGCTTTGGGTGACCATAGCTGCCCCCAATGGGAAGCGAGCACGTAGTCGGAGCGAAATTAGCGGGACGGTTTTGAAAAGACAAGTCTATAAAGGGTGGCATTTCAGGCTGCAAGTGTTCTTACTGCTTCCATTTTCGTTCCTGCCCTGATTTTACCCGGGCATGTTCGTCTCCCGTCTTCCCGAGTCCCTCACCCTTGATTCTTTGTGCTCGAGTTTTCCATGTTAGTTCTGCTACCATGGCTGATTCGTCCCTTTCATGTTCTATTTCTGGTTCCTGGGGCTATTCCCCCGATCTTCCTCAGCAGTCTACCTCCTCTCCAGCATCTAAATGGTCCACCTCTGCAGAGGATGTCCCAGCAGAGCAACCGCAGGTGGTCGGGCGATCTCTCGCTGAGAATCGCTCGGCCGCTGGATGGACCCTTGCCCGGCGCCGTCCGACCATCGCCGGCCCCTCTCACGCAGGGGAATCCCCCAATGGGATTGCCTTCGTGATGACGGCCCAGGAGATAATTAATCTTCGGGCTCGTTATCAAATCCCTACCAATCTCCATCTTTACAGGCCTCTTCCCGAGGATAGGATAACTTCTTCCTATCCCGGGAGGGTTGCCCTCTACGAATACTACTTTAAGGTTGGCCTCCGCATTCCCCTTCATCCTTTCATATTGAACGTCTTAGATAGGTATTCCTTAACCTTAGCCCAGTTGGTCCCAAATTCCATTCGGACCCTTGTAGGTTTCTTAGTTCTATGCCACATACATGGGATAGAAGCCTGGATTTCTCTCTTTCGCAACTTCTATACTCTTAGGAAACAATCAAGCTGGTGGTCCTTTATCCCCAGGCCCACTAGAATTCTTAGGCTGTATCTTCCCACTTTGGTTAAGGGATGGAAAAATAGGTTCTTCTTTGCCCAAATCAATGGAGTGAAGACTGAGTGGGGAATGCCCAATACCGAAGCCAACAAAGACCCTAGAATTCTTCCAAGGGATTAGGAGGCGTTCGGGCAGTTGATTACTGCCGACGTCCCTCACTGCAACCAGCTGCTAGCTGAGGAGAATCTTCGGCTAGCAGGTATTATTTTTGGTGATGGTGAGCAGCGCAGCCTTTTCTCTTGATTTTTCTTTTCTTCCTTGTTTAACCAAAATTCATTGGTTTGTAGGTATGGCACCATCGCTGCGTGATATAAGGAGGGCTGCTACGAGGAAAAGAAAGGCTCGGGAAGAGGAGGCTCCCGCTAGAAGGGAGGTCGCCACCAAAGCCGCTGCAGAAGCTGAAACCAGAGAGGTTTCAGCAAAGGACGAGGCCGAGAGAGGATGGGCTCATTCCCCGCCTTCTGCTCCATCCCCTATCAACCTGACGGATACCCATCCGGAGCAAAGGAAGGAGGCGTCGCCATCACCACCAGCGGCCCCTGAGGCGGAGCTAACCGACACAATTCCGGGGCCTAATCTGGAGGCCGCCCCTTTCAGCGAGGGGGCAAGAGCTGAACCTGCCCAAGCCAAAGCGTCGAGCGTGCAACCAGAAACCGAACCTGCGCCGGCCGCCACGGAGACTGCCGAAGAGGAGATCGACGTTTCGTTCCAATCGATCTTGTCTCGTCACACTCACTGGGCCGAGCAGACAATGATTGACGCCTCCATGCCTGAGTTGCAGAGGTACCTCCAGCATCAGAAGACCTCTGTGTTTTTTCAAGAGGCATCCGTGGCCCAACTTTGGGTAAATATTGCCCCCTTGTTAATTTCTATTGTCCCTATTTCTTCATCTAACTATGAGTGGGGCGTAGGCATTGAATTCCTTGACCGCCATGAGGGGCCTTTGGTCCCAGTGCCAGGCCGCCCTCGATCAGTCATTGGAGGAAGTCCAAGAAGTAAAGGCGAGGGCCGAGGTGGCTCTAGAAGAGGTCCGGGTAGAGTCTGCCTGGAAAGAAGCAGAAGGCCAAAGCCAAAGCCGAGGCTGCCTGGCTTTGGGCTGAGAAGGCAGAAGATGCGCTGGAGGTAGCCCAGCGCCAAGCGGCCAACGAGTTGGACAATGCTCAAGCGGCCGAGGAAAAGCAAAAAGAGGCAGAAGAAAAGTTGAAGACAGCAGAGTCGGAAGTGTATCTGTTGATGGGTTGGCTACATTCTGTCACCATCGAGATCGGTGTGGCCGAGGAAAGAGCCAAAAACGCTGAGGAGATCGCTCACCGATCTGACGCAGAGATTGCCAATCTAAAAGTGGCATTGGTCGAAGCCGAAAAAAGAGCTGCCGAGGCTGAGAGGAAGGCCGTTGAGGCTGTGGAAGATTTCAGGAAGTCTGCTGCCTTCAACAAAGAGTTGGCTGAGACAACGGCCTTCGCATATGATGGTGGCTTTCAGGACTGCAAAGAGAAAATCCGAAAGCTTTACGGCCTTGAAGGGATTGAGGATCTCCAGCCAGACGAGGAGAATGATGGCCCAGATCCTGCCGAATCTTAGTTTTTCTTTTTGGTTGTGTCAAGTCCGGCTTTGACCGGCAATTTTGTAAAACCGTTTCGTTATTAATGAATTTCAATTCAATCTTCCTTTGATTCGTCCGTAGCTGGCCAACTCCAGCGAGTATAGTAACGCGAATGGGCAAGGATCGTTTTTAGGGGGTAGCCTAGACTAGAGTCAAGGCCGAAGGACCGAGACCAGAAGTGAAACCAAGGCCGTCGATTGAGGCCGAAACCGAGAAGTGGAATCAAGATGAAGTTGAAATCGGTAGCCATGGCGAGGCCGAAGCTGGGAGCCACGGCAAAACTGGAGCCGATAGCCATGACGAGGCTAAAACCGATAGCTGTGGCGAGGCTGAAGCCGGAGCCAATAGCCAAGAGCAAAGTGAGGCCAAGGTCGGTAGCCGTGGTGGGGCTGGAGCCGGTGGCTATGGCCAGGCCGACGTCGGAAGCCGTGACAAAGCTGAGGCCGAAAATCGTGGTGACGCTGAAGCCGACGGCCGTGGCGAGGCTGAAGCCGGAGCCAATAGCCAAGAGCAAAGTGAGGCCAAGGCCGGTAGCCGCGGCTGGGCTGGAGCCGGTGGCTATGGCCAGACCGACGCCGGAAGCCGTGATGAAGCTGAAGCCGAAAGTCGTGGCGACGCTGAAGCCGACGGTCGTGGCGAGGCTGAAGCCGGAGCCAACAGCCAAGAGCAAAGTGAGGCCAAGGCCGGTAGCCGTGGTGGGGCTGGAGCCGATGGCTATGGCCAGACCGACACCTGAAGCCGTGACGCAGCTGAAGCCAAAAGTCATGGCGACGCTGAAGCCGACAGCCGTGGCAAGGCTGAAGCCAGAGCCAACAGCCAAGAGCAAAGTGAGGCCAAGGCCGGTAGCCGCGGCGGGGCTGGAGCCGATGGCTATGGCCAGGCCGACGCCGGAAGCCGTGACGAAGCTGAAGCTGGAAGTCATGGTGACGCTGAAGCCGATGGCCATGGCAAGGCTGAAGCCGGAGCCAACAGCCAAGAGCAAAGTGAGGCCAAGGCCAGTAGCTGCGGCGGGGCTGGAGCCGATGGCTATGGCCAGGCCGACACCGGAAGCCATGACGAAGTTGAAGCCGAAAGTCATGGCGATGCTGAAGCCGACGACCGTGGCGAGGCTGAAGCCGGAGCCAACAGCCAAGAGCAAAGTGAGGCCAAGGCCATCAGAGTTGTCCATGTAGCTCCAGGCTTGGAGCGCTGATGTAGATTCGGACTCAATTGCCGAGGGGAGACTCGGGCTTGTTGCCGATGCAAAGCTAGGCTTGGAGTGCCGGCATGGAGTCGGGCTTAATTGCCGAGGGGAGACTCGGGCTTAATTGCCAAGGGGAGACTCGGGCTTAATTGCCTAGGAGAGACCCGAGCTTGTTGCTGACGTGGAGCCAGGCTTGGAGTGCCGACGTGGAGCTGGGCTTAATTGCCTAGGGGAGACTCGGGCTTAATTGCCGAGGGGAGACTCGGGCTTGTTGCTAACGCGAAGCCAGGCTTGGAGTGCCGGCGTGGAGCTGGGCTTAATCGCCAAGGGGAGACTCGGGCTTAATTGCCGAGGGGAGACTCGAGCTTAATTTCCGAGGGGAGACCTGGGCTTGTTGCTGACGTGGAGCCAGGCTTGGAGTGCCGACGTAGAGCCGGGATTAATTGCCGAGGGGAGACTCAGGCTTAATTGTCAAGGGGAGACTCGGGCTTGTTGCTGATGCGAAGCCAGGCTTGGAGTGCCGGCATGGAGCCGGGCTTAATCGCCGAGGGGAGACTCAGGCTTAATTGCCAAGGGGAAACTCGGGCTTGTTGCTAACGCGGAGCCAGACTTGAAGTGCCGACGCGGAGCCGGGCTCAGGTAGGAAGCCAGAATGCTTAAACACTTCCGTTAGTGCAAAAGGATGAATGACAATTATAGGTTAATATTTAAAACAAATATGACAATGGGCTACTAATAATACCGCCTGAGGTTATCCACATTCTAGGTATGAGGGAGAGGTTTCCCGTCCAGTTCTTCGATCCGGTAAGCTTCGTGATGAAGCGCCTGGGTGACTCGGTAGGGCCCTTCCCAATTGGGAGATAGCTTGCCTCCCTCCATAGGTTTGGAGACTGCAGCTCGCATGAGGACCAAATCTTTCGGGAGGAACGTCCTGGGACGGACTCGAGCGTTGTAGTACTTTGCAACCCTTTGTCGGTAAGAGGCCATTCTGATTTGTGCTTGATCGCGAAGCTCTTCAACGAGGTCGAGGTTAGCCCTTAGTTGACTGGGATTATCATCTTCATTGTATGACTGTGTCCGGGGACTAGGGACACCGATCTCCGCTGGGATGATGGCTTCTGTTCCGAAGACAAGGCTGAATGGGGTCTCTTCAGTGGGAGCACGAGGCGTTGTGTGATAAGCCCACAGCACGTTCGGAAGCTCTTCTACCCATCTCCCCTTGAAGTTGTCTAGGTGCGTCCTGAGTCCCTGTAAGATTGTACGATTCATCACCTCGGTAGTCCCGTTAGTTTGCAGGTGACCGACAGAAGTGAACCTTTGGTGTATTCCCAGTTCAGCACAGAAGTCTCTGAATGGGCCATTGTCGAACTGGCGCCCGTTGTTGGTAACAAGCGTGTGGGGTAGTCCAAATTGGCAGATAATGAACTTTCAAAAGAAGTTCCTCACCTTAGCCTCAGTAATCTTGGCTAGCGCTTCAGCTTTCACCCACTTAGTGAAATGATCGATGGCGATAAGCAAGAACCTCCGTTGGCCAGAAGCGGGAGGGAAAGGTCCCAAGATGTCCATCCCCCATTGGGCAAACGACCATGGAGCTGATAAAGGGCTCAGTCGAGAAGTTGGTTGTCGTTAGATGTTGGCATGCCGCTGGCAACTATCACATTTCTGGACCAGCTCGGCCACGTCCTCCCGCATGGTGGGCCAGTAATAGCCTTGGCGTTGGGCTTTGTAGGCCAGTGCTCTGCCCCCCAAGTGGCTTCCGCAAATACCTTCATGGATTTCTCGGAGGATATAATTGGTATCTATGGGGCCAACACACCTCAAGAGGGGATGAGAGAAGGACCTCCGATACAGCTGCCCGTCGAACATCAGGAACTTGTGTATTTGCCGTTTGAAGATCTTGACGTCAGTGGGGTCGGTTGGTAGGGCTCCAGTAGCAAATTACTTAGTGTAGGCGTCCATCCAAGAGGGCTCCTGGTGGACTGGCATGGATTCTTTTATTGTGTCAATGCCCAGGGCCTCCAGGCGCTCCACATAGGTTCTTCTTAAGGTTCCATCGGCCGATGTAGCTAGATGAGACAGCGCGTCGGCTCTGGCATTCTCCTCCCAGGGAATGTAACTGATGCTGAAATGGGTTAAGGGAGAGACCTGCAACTATACCATACTCAGGTAACGTGACATGACGGGATCTCGCACCTTGTATTCCCCCTTTATCTGGCCACAAACTAGTTGAGAGTCGTTGAAGACTCTGAGATGCTTTACCCCGAGCTCGCAAGCTAGCTGTATCCCAGATAGTAGGGCTTCGTACTCGGCTTGGTTGTTGGTAGCTGGAAAAAGGAAACGAAGGGCATACTCCATCACCACTCTGTCTGGACTAGCTAGAATGAGGCCAGCCCCACTTCCCTGAGAGTTTGACGCCCCATCCACATGAAGGAGCCAGTCCCTCCCCTCTTCCTTGATTTCATCATCCAAAGGGCTCGTACGGGATTCTTCTCGTTGCTCTTCTGTCCAGGTGCCTTCGACCAAGAAGTCCGCTAAAACTTGGGACTTCATAGCTGTCCTAGGTCGGAACGATAGATCGAATTCTCCCAACTTGACCGTCCACTTTGCCAGCCAGCCAGAAGTATCAAGACGGGATAGGACCGCCTTGAGCGGTTGGTTGGTGACTACCACGATCGGGTGAGCTTGAAAATAGGGCCTGAGGCGTTGGGCAGAGACGATCAGTGCAAAGATAACCTTCTCAACTTTCGAGTACCTTATCTCTGTATCATGCAGTACCTTGCTGGTGTAGTACATCGGCTTTTACGTCCCCTCGGCATCCATGTGCACCAGCACGAAACTAACAGCTTCGGGGGAAGCCGCGAGGTACAAGAAGAGTTCTTCTCCACTCCTTGGCTTGGACAGCAGTGGTGGGGTGGATAGAAATTCTTTTAATCCCTCGAAGGCCTCCTGACACTCCCTGGTCCATTTGAAACCATTGACTCAGCGCAGTGCCTTGAAGAAAGGTAAACACCTCTCCGTAGACTTGGACAGGAAACGGCTCAGGGCCGCTACCCTTCCAGCCAAACGTTGCACTTCCTTCTTATTGGAGGGAGATTTCATGTCCAAGATGGCTCGGAATTTATCGGTATTCGCCTTGATTCCTCGTTGGGTCACCATGAAACCCAAGAATTTGTTGGCCGTCACCCCAAAGGCACACTTACGCGGGTTCAGCCTCATCCTATACCGGAGGAAGTTATCGAAAGTCTCCGTCAGGTTGGCGATATGTCTGGTGGCATGGATGCTCTTCGTCAGCATGTCATCCATATATACCTCCATGTTGCATCTGATCTGGCTCTCGAAGACTTTGTTAATCAGCCTCTGGTAGGTGGCTCTGGCGTTCTTTAGTCCGAACGGCATCACCTTGTAGCAATAGATTCCCTTCTCAGTTATGAAGGAGGTGGCCTCCTCGTCTATGGGTTCCATCCTGATTTGGTTGTACCCAGAGAAGGCATCCATGAAGCTAAGTGTCTCATGGCCAGATGTAGCGTCTACCAGTTGATCGATTCAGGGCAGAGGGAAGCTGTCCTTTGGGCACGCTTTGTTGAAATCGGTGAAGTCTACACACATCCTCCAACTCCCGTTGGCCTTGCGGACCATCATGACATTGGCCAACCAATCGGGGTAGCGAACTTCCCGAATGTGGCCTGCAGCTTTTAGTTTATGGATTTTCTCGTCGACAGCCTTCTATCTATTCGGAGCGAAGCTCCTCTTCTTTTGTCAGACAAGCCGGAATTCTGGCTTGAGGTTGAGTTGGTGAGTGATTATCTCCTCAGGGATGCCTAGCATATTAGATGACGACCATGCGAAGACGTCGAAGTTGGCATGCAAGAAAGCAAGGAGCTGATCACGGGCCTCCTCCGGAAGCAATGCCCCGACTTGGATGGTCTTCACGGGGTCGTCTCCCAAGGGGAAGGTCAGGAGGTGCTCGGCCGGCTCCCCTCTCTTCTCCACATCTCGGGGGTTAGTCAGTTTAGGTGCAGTTGTCGATGCTGCCTCTTGCAGACTGGGGGCTAGGTGGTAGCAGAGTGGCAACGGGTTTTGCTCTCCCCTCATTTCTCCTATTCCTTCGCTGGTGGGGAACTTCACAAGTAGCCTTTTGGTGAAGATGACAGCATCCAACAGGTTTAAGCCAGGTCTCCCCAAAATAGCATTGTACGCCAAGGGGACCCGCACCACCAGGAAGTTCATGAGAACCATGCTCTGGTGTGGTGGGGTTCCGGCTGTGACTGGGAGAGTGATTTCCCCTTCAACCTGGACTGAATCCCCGATGAAGCCCATCAAAGGAGTGGTGACGGGTAGAAGAGAACTTGCAGGTAAATTCATTCTAACATAAGCGTCATAACTTAAAACATTCACGGAGCTTCCACTATCAACCAAAATCCACTTTACAGGATGTTTGGCGATCGTCATAGAAATGACGACGCCATCATCATTTTTATTCACTACCCCCTCTAGGTCTTTTTTGAAAAAAGGAATTACATGATTGTCATCTTCCTCTCGCTATCTTTTAGAACCGCTGCCTGACCCCCAGGAGATCATGGCCACCGTCTTCTCTGTTGGGGCGTTGTCTAAGACAATCTGCTGCGTGGGAAGTGCTGACGGACCCACGGTTGTAGGGTTCCTTCGGTGGACGAACTTGCTCAGATGGCCCTGCTGGACAAGCTCCTCGATAGCTTTTTTCAGTTGGCGGCAATCTTCAGTGTCGTGGCCATAGTCTCTGTGATATCGGCAATAGACTTCTTTGCTGTGGGGGACCCCTGACTTCATTGGAGGTGGATGCCGGAAGTAAGGCTCTTCCTCGATCTCTAATAAGATGTGAGATATCGGAGCGAGGAGGGGTGTGAAATGCTCCTTGGGAACTAGTGTTTGGGGCCGGCTATCCGAGCGACGAGACGGCTCAAGCTTTCTGGACCATCCTCCAGCAGGTTCTATGGGTGCTGACTTCTTGCTGGAATTCTTGTCGGCCTCCCTTCTGGAAGAATCTGCTTCGTTGGTGCGAATGTACTTCTGCGCCCGGCTTAGCAACTCAGCATAGGAGCGGGGGGCTTTTTATCTAGAGAATACGCAAATCTGGATGGGCGAAGTCCTCGCTTCAGTGCGAGAGTGGCTACAGAATCCTCCAAGTTATAGACCTCGAGCGTGGCCTTCTTGAACCGAGCCACGAAGTCCTTCAGAGTCTCCCCGTCCTTTGTTGGACAGCGAACAAGCTATCGGCGACTCGAGGGATCTTCCGGCATTCGTCGAAGTGGGCCAGGAAAGATCGCTCGAGTTGCTTGAACGAGTTGATGCTGCATGGTGGCAGACGAGAGTACCATGCACGCACCACCTTCCAAAGTGTGGCTGGAAAGGCAACACACATGAGAGGGTCCATTGCCCTCTGGACCTGCATGAGGACCTTGTAACTCTCCAAGTGGTCTAGGTGGTCCGTCGTACCGTCATATGGGTCCAGTTGAGGAAGATGAAACTGGGGTGGGACCGGCTCCTCCATGATGCAACGAGAAAGAGGTGGACGGCGGTTGTAGTCCACTCCATTTGGGTTGGCGATCCGGCGGCTGAGTTCTTCCAATCATTGATGATACTCGTCGAGCCGTTGCTCAGCCCGACGAGCAGCCTTCTTGCTCAAGTCTCTTTTAGAAGAGTCAGAGGAAGAGGATGAAGAGACCCGCTGGTGTATAGAGTGCAACCGCCATGGCTCCTTCTCACTGCGTTGCCTGTGAGAACGATCGGAATGGCGGGAAAGGGACCATCGCCATTTCGAGGTTTCCCAGCGGCGAGACCTCGGGGATGAGTGGTGGGAGGCCTCAGGAGGCGTCCTTCCCTGATGAGGTTGAATGGTTTCATGATCTTCCTCGCGAAGCGGAGGGGGCTGAGGCGGCGGCCCAGGCATGGCAGCGAAGCAATGCTCCTGTAGTCCCCGCACCACCGTCATCAGATCTTGCACTTGATGGGCTAGAGCATCTAGCCGATCGAATTGGCTAACCTGCGGTGGCGCAGCAGGCAGAACATGGAGGTTGTCCTTCGATTGCTCAGCCTGCGGGATACGCTCCACAGCCTGACTGGTAGAAGCTTCCTGAGCTCGCATGGTCACCATCGTCTCCCTTGCAGAGGTCAAAGGTTGAGTCGTTGCCCCCTTCCTGGCGCGCCAATCTGTTGCTGCCAAGTCACCGGTGATGAGCACCGGGCGTGTCGAGATCTTCGTG
This sequence comes from Calamus simplicifolius, assembly GCA_900491605.1. NCBI lineage: Eukaryota > Viridiplantae > Streptophyta > Magnoliopsida > Arecales > Arecaceae > Calamus > Calamus simplicifolius. Next base: position 1,447,599 of record UESW01003843.1, on the reverse strand, counting down.
GGCCTCCGAGGATGGGGAAAGACCACCTTCTTCCTTCGGGAACCTGCAAGAAGTCCCGGGCCGGTGGTTCCAGCGGGGACCCTCCGACGCTCAAATTAGTGAACTCATAGAACAGTAGTCTATTTTTTTGTAAGTTGGAGAAAGAGAAAGAGATGGAAAAATAGAGATCCCCCCGCATCAAGCTCAGGTCCTCTTTTTATACCTGTCCCAGGGGTCGCCCTCACCCCATTCGAATCTGCTTTGTTAGGTAGGATGAACTTCGGGAACGGCGGGCAAGTGAGCTATTGCTAAATAAGTGCCGCGCATATCGGTAACTGCATAGCGCTTGTAACTGCCCATGATTTTGACGAATGGTAGGTGAATAGATTGCGTCGTAGTATTAAGTTTGTTCAGCATTGAAGTTCGGCTTCATGATTTGAACTGCATTGATGGCTAAATCGGAGCCGGAATTGGAGCTGGGGCCGATGCCGGGGCCAAAAGCCGATGTTGTAGCCGAAAGCCGATGCCAGAGCGATAAGCCGATGCCGGAACCGAAAGCCGATGCTGGAGCGAGAAGCCGATGCCGGAGCGAGAAGCCGATGCCGGAACCGAAAGCCGAGAGGAAGTGCTGTGGCCAACGTGGCAGCCATAAGTGCTTTAATGCGGGAGAGAATAAGGCGATAAATGCCTTAAAGTGGATGCGCGTGGCCTTTGGGGCCATAAATATTTTGGTGCTAGAAATGTCGTGGCCGCGTCGGCCAAGGCCGAAGTTGGAGGCCAAGTCGAATCCGAGGCTGAAGCTGGAGGCCGAGTCGAATCTAAGGCTGAAGCTAGAGGCCGAGCCGGATCCACGGCCGAAGCTGGAGGCTGAGTCGAATCCGGGGGCCAAGCTAGAGGCCGAGCCGGATCTACGGCCGAAGCTGGAGGCCGAGCCGAATTCGAGGGCCAAGATGGAAGCCGAGCCGGATCCACGGCCGAAGCTGGAGGCCGAGCCGAATCCGGGGGCCAAGCTGGAAGCCAAGCCGAGCCTTAAGCCAGCGATAATTGCTAAAAAATCATGGGTGTTATTGTCCCGCCTGACAGTTGATTAGCCATATCAGAACCCATATTTTTTTTCCTATAATTATTGTGTTCTTTTTTGGTTTTCTTAATATTACATTCATATGATTTATGTCCTTTTAAACCATATTTAAAACAAGTAATATTAGGAGATTGACCAGCACGTATAAAAATATTTTTCAAAGATTTTTGCTTCCTAAGAGGATTATATCCTAATCCTGCCTTGTCAAAAATAGCTTTTTGACTATCTAAAATCATGTTTAATTTTGAAGAACTTAAAGTAAATCTATCAACTATATCCTTATATTTTTTAATTTCTTTCTTTAACTTAATGTTTTCATTTGAAATTGATTCCTTTTCCTTTAAAAAATCTTCTTTTTCAGATTTCATATCTTTAATTTCAAGAGCTAATTCATTTTTCTCTTTAAGAAGGTTTACATTTTCAGTCTTAAAAATTTACTTTTCTTTTTCAAAACTTTGAAATCAGCAACTAATTCATTAAATGTATCAAATAATTCTTCAAATGTAAAGCCTTGAGTTTCAGAACTTACATCATCATCTTCTTTGCCATGAAGCAAATGTTTGCAACTTCCTTTTGTTCTTCCTTGGAAGAGGATTCTTCACTATCACTCCATGTTGCAATATATGCCTTCTTCTTCTTCTTATACCCCTTTTTCAATTGAGGACATTCATATCGAAAATGTCCCAGCTTCTTACACTCATAGCAAGTCAATGGTTCTTTTTCTTTTTCTTTCTCCTTCTCTTTTTCCCTTTCACCTTCCATCTTAATTCCATATTTCTTTTTATGGAAAGGTCACCTTCTTTGCATGAATTTCTTAAACTTTCTAGCAAGGAGAGCTGTCTCATCATCATCTTCTTCATCCTCACTGCTGCTTTCCTCAATTTCTGCAGCCTTAAGAGCAATAGTTCTCTTTTTCTTGATGTCTTCCTCTATATACTGCTTCATTGTTAATTCATGGGTTATCAATGATCCAAGTAGCTCCTCCAAAGGTAAGGCATTGAGGTCCTTGGCTTCTTGGATTGTAGTCACCTTAGCTTCCCATGACCTTGAAAGAAACCTAAGAATTTTACGAACCAATTCAGAGTTAGTATAGGTCTTGCCAAGACTCTTTAAACGATTTACAATATCAGTAAATATGCTATACATACATGTTATAGATTTAGTTTGTTCCATGCTAAACAATTCATATTTATGAACAAGAATGTTAATTTTAGATTCCTTAATTTGATTTGTACCCTTATGGGTAACCTCTAACCTATCCCATATTTTTTTTTGTGTGGAATTACATATAGAAATACGATTAAATTCGTTTGCATTTAAGGAACAATACAAAACATTCATGGTTTTAGCATTAAGCTGAGCCATTTTTCTATCATTATCATTTCAATCCCTTTCGGGCTTAGGAACAATAGAACCATCAACTATATGTGTGGGTGTACTAGGTCCATTAATTATGACACTCCACAATTCATAATCTAAAGCTTGATGAATATCCTCATTCTTGCTTTCCAATATAAATAGTTGGTGCCACTGAACAAGGATGGCCTATTAGTGGATTGACCTTCTAGAAAGGATGATCCAACTTGAGCTGTCATTTGGATCTTTGACTCTTGATTGTGTAATCAAGCCGAAATGAGCACAAGCTCTGATACCAATTGTTGGCCTAGATGGCAACCCAAGAGGGGGGGGGGGTGAATTAGGTTCTTTAAAATTTTAACACTTTAAAACTATGTGCTTTGATATGAAAGTGCTTGAGTGCAATGTATAGATAAATGCTAAGCACAAATAAATGAGATAGAGAGAAAGAGACAAAGCACGGCAAACAGAATGATTTTATAATGGTTCAGTGTATCCAACACCTACGTCTACTCCCAAGCAGCACTTGGGTCCACACTATAATCCACTTGATTACAGTCGAGTTGTTTTGCAAGCTTATAACTCAAACTTATTGTTTTCCCGGGATCACAACAAACCCAGCTGGTTTTTTTGGACTCACCAGCACGAAACCCAACGTAAGCTACACTTAGCTTACCCCGAGGTTAACAACCTCAACTAAATCAATCCCATGATTGAATTAGACAAACAGCAAATCAATTAAAAGTTTACAACAATAATATCTCCTTAATTGAGCAAATAAGAAATGTAAGTAAATGGGAATAGAAAAGCCTGATTTTTGAAGCAATGTAGGGCTTGAGCTTTTCTTCTTTTCTTCTCTTCTTCTTCTCTTTTGAATTGAATGGAATTAGAGCACTTGAAGAGATTTTGGTGATGAAACGGTTGAAGATTTAGGGCTCTTCTCCTTCTTCTTCAAAACTAGGGAAATCCTTTGAAATAGTTCTTTTGGCTCTTTTGGATTCCTCTTCTAACTCTCAATAGTGGATAGGCTTTGGCTCAGAAAATTTCTTGAAGAAGGATTTTTGATTTCTCCTTTTTCTTTTCGTTTCACTATTTTTCCATTCTTATTTTTCAAACAATTCAATCCTATTTTATAGGCGTTTCAATCCATGAGTAGGTGAAAAATAGCCGTTGGAGTTGTCCTTGGATGTACCTTACCAAAAGAAAATATCCGTTAGAGATTAGGTAAGAAAAATATATCCGTTGAAAACTTGAAAAATCCATTTCTGACGTGGAGGTGTTGGCTCCAGGTCTTCAAGTGTCGGCTCCAAATCGGGATTCTAAAAATAGTAATAAATGGTCCGTCAAGGTGTCAGCTTCAAGATTTTGAAGTGTCGGCTCGGCAAGATCTGGAGTCGGCTCCAACTTTCTGAAGGTATCGGCTCCACCAGTGTCCCAAAACATCACTCTCTGTAATTGGTCTGGAGTCGGTTCCACACTCTGCAGGTGTTGACTCCAACTTTTCATGTGTCGGCTCCAGAAATTTAGGTGTCGGCTCCGAAGCATGCCAAAAATTAATACTATTCTGATACTCTCTGAAGTCGGCTCCAAAGATTTAGGGTGTCGGCTCTAAGTTCTGAACTTACATAAATTTCATTTAAATTTAACTTGAAACTGACTTTTAACATATTGATGAATGACCAATCTTAATTCCTAAAACACTTATCAAATTTATTAGAAACATAAGAAATATACTCATGGCTTTTGTTAATCATGAAAATCAATAATTGGGTCAACACTTTGGATCCGTCCAGCCAAGTTCTAAGCCCCCTGAGGATGGTGCAGTTCATGACCTCGGCCTCTCCATTGGTTTGCAGGTGGCCGACGAAAGTGAATCGATGGTGAATGCCCAGTTCGTTGCAGAAAGTCTTGAACGTGGCATTGTCGAACTGGCGGCCATTGTCGGTGACGAGAGTGTGAGGTAGGCCAAAATGACATATTACTGACTTCTAGAAGAAGGCTTTGACTTTGTTCTCAGTGATTATAGCCAGCGCCTCAACCTCGACCCATTTGGTAAAGTAGTCGATGGCGACGATTAGGAACCTCCATTGTCCTGAAGTCAGGGAGAATGGTCCAAGGATGTCCATCCCCCATTGGGCGAAGGGCCACGAGGCCGAGAGTGGGTCCAAAGGAATAGAAGGTTGATGCTGGACATTCGTATGGCGCTGGCAGCCGTCACATTTTTGGACTAACTTGGCAGCATCATCCATCATGGTAAGCCAGAAATACCCTTGGTGGAGAGCCTTTTGGGCCAAGGACCTGCCCCCCAGGTGATTCCCGCAGACGCCTTCATGAATTTCTCTGAGGATGTAGTTAGCATCGGCAGGTCCTACACACTTGAGCAGGGGGTAAGAAAAAGATCTTCGGTACAAGCATCTGTCTAGGAGGGTGAATTTGGAGGCTCTCCACTTGAGTAGCTTAGCCTCATCACGATTGTTGGGAAGAGTGCCATCCATGAGGTACCGAATGTAGGGGTCCATCCAGGTTGGTTCCTGGGTCAGTGGGAGGACCTCTTCTTTATCTTCTATACTGGGCCTTTCCAAATGCTCTATGTAGGCATCCCTCATGAATCCGTAAGTAGAGGTGGCCAACCGGGAGAGGGTGTCAGCCTTAGCATTCTCACTCCGAGGGATGTAGCTGATGCTAAAGTAAGAGAGCAGAGAAACTAAGAGCCGGACCTTGCCCAAGTACTGGGCCATGGCGGGGTCACGTGCCTCGTACTCTTCATTGATTTGCCTAGAGACGAGTTGCGAGTTAGTAAAAGGTCTGAGGCATTGTATTCCAAACTCCTGAGCGACCCTTAGCCCTGCTAGTAGGGCCTCGTACTCGGCCTGATTATTAGTGGCTTTGAATAGGAACCGGAGGGCACACTCCACTACCTCTCTATCTGGGCCTGCCAGAATGAGGCCGGCGCCACTTCCCTGGGAGTTTGAAGCGCCATCCACGTGAAGGATCCAGGATTCTCTATCGTTGTCTGGCTTGGCAACGGGCTACTCCATGGGAGCCTCCTCGGTCGGCTCCTCCGCCCAAGTGCACTTGACCAGGAAGTCGGCTAGGACCTGGGATTTCAGAGCTGGCCAAGACTGGAAAGAGAGGTCGAATTCTCCCAGCTTGATGGCCCATTAAGCTAGTCGGCCTGAAATGTCCGATCGAGCTAGGATGGCTCGGAGGGGTTGGTCCGTAAGTACCGCGATAGGATGGGCTTAAAAATATGGGCGGAGACGCCGAGCAAAGACGATTAAAGCAAAGATAATTTTTTGTCTTGGAGTATCTGACTTCTGCATCATGAAGCACCTTGCTTCATAGTACATGGGTCTCTAGGTCCCGTCGTCGTCAAGACGCACCAGAACAGAGCTAACAGCCTCCGGAGAGGCAGCAAGGTAGAGAAAAAGGCTCTCCCCATCTTTTGGCTTCAACAAGAGCGGCGGGGAGGACAGGAATGCCTTCAAGCCGTCAAAGGCCTTCTGACAATTATCCGTCCATTCGAAGCTGTTCACCTTCCGCAGGGCTTTGAAGAAGGGCAAGCATCGCTCGGCTGACTTGAAGAGGAAACGACTTAGAGCCGCCACCCTTCCCATGAGCCGCTGCACCTCTTTTTTGCTGGATGGTGGCCTCATATCGAGGATGGCGCTGATCTTTTTAGGGTTCACCTCAATCCCTCGCTGGGTCACCATGAAGCCTAAGAATTTGCCCGCCGTGACGCCGAAGGCATACTTTTTGGGATTCAGCTTGACTTGAAAATGGCGAAGGTTGTTGAAAGTTTCCTCTAGGTCGGAGATATGGTCGGAAGCGCGGGTGCTTTTGGTCAACATATCATCCACGTAGACCTCCATATTCCGGCCTAATTGACATTGGAAAACTTTGTTCATCAACCTTTGGTAGGTCGCTCCTGCATTCTTGAGGCCGAAAGGCATCACCTTATAGCAATAAATGCCTTTCTCTGTCATGAAAGACGTGTGCTCCTCATCGCTAGGGTCCATATTTATTTGATTATATCCAGAGAAGGCATCCATGAAGCTAAGGAGTTCATGGCCGGAGGTGGAATCCACTAGCTGGTTGATCCGGGGTAGAGGAAAACTATCCTTCGAGCATGCCTTATTCAGGTCGGTGAAGTCGATGCAGATCCTCCAGCTCCCGTTCGCCTTTCGCACCATGACTACATTGGCCAGCCAGCTAGGATAATGTGCCTCCCGGATATGACCAGCGCTGAGTAGCTTATTGACTTCTTCGTCAATGGCCTTTTGTCGTTCGGGAGCGAAACTTCTCTTCCTTTGACGGACCGGACGACACTTTGAGTTAATATTGAGCTTGTGGGTGATCACCTCTGGAGGGATGCTGGACATGTCGGATGCCGACCAGACGAATACATCCGAGTTGGCCCATAGGAAGGTTAGGAGACGGTCGCGATCTTCTGAAGGGAGGAGCCCGCCGACACGCACAGTCTTCGTCGGGTCATCTTCGAGGGGGAAGGTTAGGAGCCGCTCGGCCGGCTCTCCTCCTTTACTGGATTCTCTAGGGTCAGGCGCTTCCGAGGCCGGCTCGGCCTCTTGGGGACTGGACACTGCGTGATAGCAAGGCAAGACCGAGCTGACTTCACCCCGCATCTCTCCGATGCCACCACTAGTGGGGAACTGCATGAACAAACGTCGGGTGGAGATGACCGCATCCAACAAATTTAGGCATGGTCGTCCAAGGATGACATTGTACGCCAGAGGAACCCGAACGACCAAAAACTTCATGATGATTGTGCTCTAGCATGGTGGTGTTCCGGCCATCACGGTTAAGGATATCTCGCCCTCGACCCTTACTGAATCCCCAGTAAACCCGACTAGAGGGGCTGCCACGGCTGGAGAGAGTCAAGAGATAATCCCATATGAACAAATGCATTGTAGGTAAGGATGTCAGCTAAGCTGCCACTATCAACTAATATCCTTTTTATAGGGTGTTTGGCGATCGTCATGGAGACGACGATGCCTTCGTTATTTACATTGTCAACAACTGCTGACCCCCCCATGAATTACATTGTCTAGCTCCTCCTCCCCTCTCGGCCGCTTGAAAGAAGGAGTTACCCCCCAAGATACTATCCCGACCGTCCGCTCTATGGGGGTATTATCGACAGCGGCCTGGGCAGGTGAGGGCCCCATAAGGGCCAGCAGTGGCGGTGGCGCCTTCTAGACATACTTGCCAAGGTAGCCCCACTGGATGAGCTCCTCGATAGCAGGCTTCAGATTGTAGCAATTGTCGGTGTCATGGCCGTAGTCCCGGTGGAAGCGACAATATCGGCTTTTGTCCGGGGGTTGCCCTTCTTCATGGGAGGAGGTCGCTGGAGATAAGGCTCGCCCTCAATTTCCATGAGAATATGAGAGCGAGGAGCAAGAAGAGACGTAAGCTCGCCCTCCCAAGGGGCGAGGCTTTGACGTTCACGGTTCGGCCGGCAGGGCGGTTCGATCCGTCGGGGATGAGAAGGTCCACTCAGCTCCGGACGGGCAGGCTTGCGATTGGATCCCCTCAAAGACTCTCACTGGGTGAGGTCGGCCTCATCCGCATGAATATACTTTTGGGCTCGGAGGAGGAGATCAGAGTAGGAGCCCAGGGGCTTTTTATCCAGAGAGAAGGTGAAGCGGGATGGGAGGAGCCTCCGCTTCAGGGCTAACGTCGCCACCGCATCATCTAGGTGATAGACTTCGAGGGTGGCAGCCTTGAACCAGGCCACAAAATCCCGTAGTGACTCTCCCTCCTTTTGATGCACGGAGAAGAGGCTATCGACGACCCTCGAGATCCATCGGCAAGCGTCAAAATGCGCCAAAAAGGCCTTTTCCAGCTCTCGAAAGGAATCGATGCTGTGAGGGGACAGGCGCGAGTGCCAGGCATGGGCAGCTTTCCGCAGAGTGGCAGGAAAAGCCTTGCATAGAAGGGCATCTGTAGCACCCTGGACCTGCATCATGGCCTTCTAGCTCTCGAGATGATCGAGAGGATCTGTCGTACCATCGTACGGATCTATTTGAGGAAAACGAAATATGGAGGGTATGGGCTCCTCTAATATTCAACGGGTGTAGGGAGGGCGAGTGTCATACTCCTCCGGTTGGTTGTTAATTCTCCTGGTAAGCTCGTCCAGCCGTTGGCGGTATTCATCCAGGCGATCCTCCGCTTGGCGATTGATTGTAGGGGTCCTCCTGAGCAGCTCGGAGGACGAAGAAGAGGAAGAAGATGATGAAGGATGCGGAAGATAAGATTTCCACCTCAGTTCCTCCTGGCACCGTGGCTCCGGTGGAAGCTTGCTCGGGCCACAGTCGGGGGATCGTGGCCGCTTAAGGGGCTCATAATGGGGCCTCCTAGGGAAAGCCCGGCGACAACCGGCCTCTCGCTAGGGAGAGCCTCCCCTTGCAGTTTCTGACTTGCAGGGGGAGCGGTTTGATGCTGGGTGGCCACGAACTGCTGCTGCTGAAGTCCGTGGACTATGGCGGTAAGAGTTTGGACCTGTTGAGTAAGGGCCGCTAGCTGATTAGCTGGGGCAGCCGCGTCTAGTGGCGGGCAGGCGACAGGAGGATCGGCAGCCGAGAGGTTGGCCTCCTGTTGCCTAGCTGGGGGATGCCTCCCAGGGCAACTGATAGAAGCATCCTGAGCCTGCGTCATCACCATTGCTGAGAGAGGGAGAATGAAGTATCTTCCTTTTTCCACCCTCGCACCCCTACCTAGCGCGCCAATCTGATGATGCCTAATCACCGGAGTTGAATGCTGGGAAAATTAATCTGGTCACCGATAGAATCCTCGCCTAGCTGGACAACCTGCAAGAAGTCCTGGAACTAGAGGGATTCTTTGGTAGGGACCCTCCGACGCCCAAGTCAGTGATCGAGGTTACAGCTGAGGAAGAGCTCCAGAGGGCTCTTCAGGGCAGAGAAAGCTCTTGAGAGATCGAGCTTCCCTAGGATAGAAGAGTGAGAGGGTGCTTATCTTTGCCTACCTGAATCTTCAACGGGCTCACCCTTTTATAGGCGGTTGAGATTTGCATGGAGATTGGCCATGCGGAATTTCGTGAGGGGGAGATGTCTGCATGACACATGGGGGGTTATGTGAATTTGGGATGATCGGTGGGTCCTGTCCCATCGAAGAGGGGAAGCCGGTTGTTGGCAGGCCAAGTCCCATCAGTCGACAGAGTCAGCCGGTAGGTGGGCCTAGTCCTATCAACAGCAGGGTCCGGCGGTAGGCAAGCCTAATTGCGTCAGGCTGCGCCGGTTAGAAAGTTGGTGGCTCTGGCAGACGTGAGACCGACTTAAAAAATTCAGGGCCGCCCCGACTGCTTTGGAGACGCCGGGGCGGACGGGGCCGACTTAAAGAAGTCGGGGCCACCTCGGCTGATTTGGAGACGCCGGGATGGACGGGGCTGACCTGAAGAGGTCGGGGTCGCCTCGGCTGCTTTGGAGACGCCGGGGCGGACGGGGCCGGCTTGAAGAAGTCGGGGCCACCTCGGCTGCTTCAGAGACGCCGGGGCGGACGGGGCTGACTTGAAGAGGTCGGGGCCGCCTCGGCTACTTCGAAGATGCCGGGCGGATGGGGCCGACCTAAAGAGGTCGGGGCCACCTCGGTTGCTTCGGAGACACCGGGACGGACGGGGCCAACCTGAAGAGGTCGGGGCCGCCTTGGCTGCTTCGGAGACGCCAGGGCAGACGGGGCCGACCTGAAAAGGTCGGGGCCGCCTCGGCTGCTTTGGAGACGCCAGGGTGGACGGGGCCAACCTGAAGAGGTCGAGGCCGCCTCGGTTGCTTTGGAGATGCCGGAGCCGATGGGACATATTTGTGCTACATGGTTGATTTTATCATTATTACTCCTGCAACTTTATTAGCTACATCATTAGCCACATCAATTAATATTTTCAAAGGTTGTGCCAATTGTTTGTAGCGTCCATATTAGCTACATCATTAGCCACATCAATTAATGTTTTCAAAGGCTGTGCCAATTGTTTGTAGCGTCCATTTGTACAGATTTTGGAGGAGTACAAGAGAAGGTAATTAGGAGTGGGTTCGCCAGCTTGTGATTAATTTGCCGAGGATGAGAGTAAGAGATGGGGGGAGTTCTTCTTTCTCTCATGGACCCCGTTCTGGCTCTTCCTCATCCTGGGAATGATAATTCCATTCAAGCTCTACGAGGTGAGATGGACTCTCTTTTTTCTCCTTTTTTTTTTATGTTGGCATCTTCCATCATGAACGAAGCTCGAGCTAGCTGTTTGTGATGGTGTCCATGAGAACATATTGAAGAATCCGAAGAATGGTTAAATGGTGGATGCCTACATGAAAGATGAATCACACCTTGCCGGATCTCAACATATAGCTTTGCGTCTCTAAGGCTGTGTTTGATAGCTTTTTGGCTATTCCTGGATAAATGTACAGGATAGCATTTATCCAGAGGATAACCAAGGGGATAAGCACCTTTTTAAAATTACAACTCTGCCATCAAGGGATAACTTTAGTTATTCCTGGATTTTCTAGGGAATAAGTTCAGGGGATAACCCATGGTTAAACATGGGTTATCCCTTCTGGTTAAACTTTTTCAGCACTATCCCTTGTAGCTATAACATTTGGGGATAAGGGGATATTTAGGGGATATCCCTTATTATCCACCATATCAAACACAGCCTAAAGGAGGCCCGGTGTAATCCATACAGTGTATAGGATTACTTTTGTTGGCGAAAAAAAATTTTGGTCCACATGATCCAGTACCTCGGGCATCAGTTTCACATCAGCAATCCGGCCAAATTCAGACCAACTCAGGCCGACCCACTGTCTTGGCCCAAGTGAGCTAACTCGGGCTGGTTCAATGGATGTGCAGCCACATGCGGGCGCAGTCCATCATCATGCGTAATGCGCACACTCCTACATCATTGGTACAGAACTTTTTTTAATTGCAAAAAACTCTCTGCACAGTACATGATATAGGAACGCGCATACCATGCATGGTATTTGATCGCCTGTGCACATGGCCGTACATATGGTATGAAAAGGATAAGAATGCTTTCGGTGCATGCACGGTTATATGAATATGCAGCTGTGCATTCTGCACCGCGTGCGGTGTACAAAAACTTTTCCTAATTTAAGAGCCTGACTCAAAATTTAAAATAAACAAAAAAAAATAGAGATAACCTCGGGTAGAAGTGTGTCCCAGCCTGGCCTAGCCAGCTTTCAGCCCAACTGTTGGCAAGAATACAGCATAAGCTAATAGTTAGGGAGCAATTTTGTATTGAGGAAGTTTGGTCGGAGTCGAAAGAGGATAGCACGACTGTGGTGCGCACAGAAGGTGTTTGTGAAAATATATTGAGGCATGGGGATCACTTAGGCATAAATTGAGAAGAGCAAACTATGGAATTTATCAGCTTTATTTTCCTTACAAGGATGGCAGATTGAGGTCAATATATAGTTAATTGGTCTTTCGTGATAGATGAGGCTTCTATAAGGGTTTCTGTGTACTAGAGTTTACTCCAACTTATTGTGTTATCTTTTCTCCCATCATCGCTTGTATAAGCATTATTGTATAATGTTAACCAGAATTTAGTCAGGAAAAGTTTGGATTCGTGTCTGTTTTGTTCTTTTCCATAATCAACAACCAGCTCATTTCTGTTATGTCTTGTTCGTGCTCATTGATTCCTCAACAAAGATGCTGCTTATGAGCTATATTTAGAATGTTATAGATTCGACTTACTCCATATCAAATTCCCTCTTCAATTATTCATGCTACCAACAAATTGATTAATAACATTTTTTACCAAATAGTGTGCAAATTTTATTTGATGTAGGCTTTCCATTGGTGCATTTGCTTCATGAATAAACTAGGATGCTCTTCTTGGTCTCCACAATCACAAGGAAGAGTGTATAGGGGCTACAAAATGTGACTCACTAGGTACCTTGATCTGAATGACAACAAGACATGATTGAAGAAGAGTATGCATGCATATGTACAAATTTGGGCATATAACTAAATGCTTGAAACTCAATATAGATTTTCTTTCCTAGAGTATATTGCTCTTGTTCAATTCATTTTTGCCTTATCTTTCTACCCTATAACTATGTAACTTGACTAAAAGTGAGTTTAATTGGGTTTATTCAGTTTTTAGACCATATATGCAGGTTTGACATTATTATGTGTCACAGGCAAATCTCTGGATTATGATCTTCAGTTATGTAGGTAACTACTTCTTGACTCACTATTTCTTCATGGTACTTGGAGCATCTTATACATTTCCATCATGGACAATGAACAATGTAAGACACAAGAGACACTCCCAGAAAAGTTCTTGTTTCATTATTTTAATTTGTAAATGATGACATATTTCATTGATTGATATTGGACAACCATGTGATGCTTTAAGCATAACTTTATTAAGAAACATGATCAACTGGGCCTGATGGTATATGAAAGATATGATCATTTTCATTTTTCGATTTTATATTCATGAAATAAATGTGCATTTTAGTCCATTTAATGAAGCTAACAAATGTCCAATAACCAAATAATACTTCATTGTTCTTTATTCGGGAGTCTTTGCACTTGATTGTTTTGAGCCCATTTCCCCAGCTTCTTTGGTGTAGCATATTTCAATGTCAATAATGGTGCAACATATTTAATATCTTGATTTCAGGGTAGAAGTTTATTTGTAATAGATAAAAGAGTATGCAAATGTGAATTTGTGAGTAGGTTCATCATCCTGGTGCCGAATCCCATACCGATATTATACTGGCACAATGTTGGTACACTGGGTACATAGGACTGTTTGGCATTCCAAGACTCGGTTCAGTACTGGTATGGTATAGCATATTCAATATAGGATAGTATGTATCGGTATGGCATATCATGGTTTTAACCACATGATGCTAAGAGACATACGCATCCATAAATGAGTCAAAGTAAATATACAACTGCCAAGATGGAAAAGATAAACCACTTCAAGAAGGAGAAATAAAATGGAAAATTATCTTTGGTTTTTTCATATATGAGCGCAAAATATAGATAGTCTTTGGAGGGAGAAAAGGCTAATGGATTTCCTTGCAGTTCTTTTCTTGTATTGAACTTCTGTAACATGATACAGATTGATGAAATCTTCTCCAGTAAAATTCCATATACCTAATGGATTTTATCTCCATTTTAACCTGAAGGAGGATGAAGGTTAAACCTCATCGTATTAAGTTTGTTGTTGGTTTGATTTTTCTCCCTCTACAGAAGGATTTCCCAAGATTATGTGTTTTTTTCTCAAACCTGACTTAGTAAATACACACCATAGTTGGAAGGACTTACATAGGCCCATAAATAATCACATCAAATCTTAAACAAATGACACCAAACTTGACCCGTTTGAATTTAGGCTCCTTGCTTGGAGGGTGTTCTGAAGTACCCCAATCAAAATACCTTCAAGCTATAGCAATTGGCTAAATAAAAATTAGGCATGACAATTCCTAAGGCACTGTTGTTGCCACCATTGAGACTTGTACCTAATTAGAAAGGTGGTCAAGATGGAGCTTGATATAGCTACATGTTTTGAAGTTTCTAATAGTTCAGGAAAGAAAGACAATATGATTTTGTTAAGACCTAAAATCAAAGACAAGCAAAATGAAAATAGTGTAACATGCAGTTTTGTTGTTCATATTTGATGCAGTTTTAAATTTGTTTTAGTGTCTTCTATGTGTCATAGGAAACCACAAGAAGCTTCTTTTTTATTACTATTATTATTATTATTATTATTATTATTATTATTATTATTATTATTATTATTATTCATAAAAGCATAAAATTGGAAAGAAAACTAAAGAAAATACACTACCAAAATTTTATTTCTGCCAAAGATAGTACTCTTTTTTCTTTTCATTCTATCCTTTGTTATATATTATGTTACAGAAAATAGACCTAGAAACCAACTCTCCTAAAACTTAGGAAATTAGTTCTAGTAACCTAACTAACTTAGAGAGCATCAATACTCCCCTTCAAGTTGTGCAGTATATGTTATACATGCTCAGCTTGTCAATCATTTTGTCGAACATTGGCTTGAACAGTGCTTTGGTTAAGATATCGGCAATTTGCTGTGAGGTTGGTACATAATTCATATCAATAGTCCCTTCTTCTATTTTCTTCTTAATAAAGTGTCGATCTCCTTCCACGTGCTTGGTACGATCATGATGAACTGGGTTGTGTGCGATGGAGATTGCAGCTTTATTATCACAATGAATCTCGAGTGGCATCTGTGGTTTTATTGCTAATTCTTCCAGCAACATTTTTAGCCATAGAGCCTCACAAATACCATTAGCTGTGGATCGTAATTCAACTTCAGCACTGCTCCTTGAAACTACAATTTGTTTCTTGCTTCGCCAAGTCACAAGGTTGCCCCAAACATATGAACAGTAACCAAAGGTAGAACGCCGGTCACTCGTAGAACCTGCCCAATCAGCATCTACAAAGATCTTTACACCTCGGTCTTCATTTTTCTTAAATAAAAGTCCTTTGCCCGGTGTCCCCTTAAGGTATTTTAAAATCCTGTACATGACATCCATATGACTTTTAGTCAAAGAATGCATGAATTGACTAACACAGCTTACAGAGAAAGTAATGTCTGGTCTTGTGTGAGCTAAGTAGATGAGTTTCCCTACTAGCCATTGATATCTTCCCCTGTCCACCGGTTCATCATCAACCTTGACTCCAATTTTATTGTTCGGATCCATAGGTGTATCCGCCGGCTTACAACCCATCATTCCTGTTTCTTTGAGAAGATCGAGGATATACTTTCGTTGTGAAACAACAATTTCAATTTTACTTCTTGCAACTTTCATACCCAAAAAATACCGTAGGTTTTCTAAATCTTTCATTTCAAATTCATTAGCTAGTCTCCTTTTAATTTTGTCGATCTCAACTCTATCATCTCCGGTGAGTATTATGTCATCAACATACACGATTAGAACAGTAATCTTCCCTTCACGAGTTCTAAAGAAAAGTGTATAGTCTAAGTGAGCTTGCCTATAACTGTACTTCTGAATAGCCTTAGTGAAGCGATCAAACCAGGCCCTGGGCGACTGTTTTAGGCCATAGAGTGACTTCTTGAGATGACACACCTTTCTATTCTTGCTTTCTTCATCGAAACCTGGAGGGAG
Organism: Calamus simplicifolius; assembly: GCA_900491605.1. Classification (NCBI taxonomy): domain Eukaryota; kingdom Viridiplantae; phylum Streptophyta; class Magnoliopsida; order Arecales; family Arecaceae; genus Calamus; species Calamus simplicifolius. The sequence continues at coordinate 1,432,023 of UESW01003843.1, read as the reverse complement.
ATCCATATAAACTTCTTCTTCAAGGTTTCCATTGAGAAAAGTATTCTTTACATCTAGTTGTTGAAGAAACCAGTCCAAATTTGCTGCCAGTGATAATAAAACCCGAATAGTATTGATTTTTTCTACCGGAGTAAAGGTTTCCTGATAATCAATCCTGTGGGTTTGAGTGTATCCTTTTGCTACGAGTCTCGCTTTATACCATCCCACTGATCTATCGGCTTTGTACTTTACTGTAAAGACCCATTTACATCCAACCGACGTCTTTTCTTTCGATCGCTGTACAATCTCCCATGTTCCACTCTTTTGTAAAGCATTCATCTCTTCTAGAATAGCCTTCTTTCACTTATTATTCTATAATGCTTCATGCACTGTTCTGGGTATGTCCGAATGAGCTAGTTGAGAGACGAAGGTTTTTATGGATGTTGACAAGCGAGAATACCCTAGATAGTCGGATATCGGATGATGTGTGCATATTCTGAAACTTTTCCTCAAAGAAATGGCAATATTAAGGTCGTTTAAGTTTGGGTCAGTTTCTGAACTTGAGTTGGACTCTTGGTGTGCAGAAGGTTTCGGAGTACTAGATTTAGGCATGATCTTTCTCCTATAGTAGGTTATGGGAAACGGTTCAATTGGTCCACCTGATGTGCGAGGTGTTTGTTCTGACTTTGAGCGTTGAATAGGTGAAATTAATGGAGTGGACTCAGATTGTGTGGCGTCCAAAACAGAATTTTGTTTCATGTGGATGTGGCAGATTTTGAGTGAGTTGAGAATAAGTTGGTGGAACTAATTCAGGTGACTGTGATGAGATTGAATGAGTAGGATTTTGAGGAACTGGCTGACTCAGATTTGGAGAGGTTGGTTGAGATTTTTGTGGAACTGGTTGACTCAGATTTGGAGAAGGATTTATGGTCCAAAGGTATTTTCATAGAGAATTTGGAGCTGATTTTTCTGAGTGTTCACAAGATGATTTATCCTAAATATTTGTTTCACCCAAAATCTTCCCCTGAAATGAATGTTTGGGAAAATAGGGTTGATTTTCAAAGAAGGTAACATCCTGCAAGATAAAGAACTTTCTTTTTTCAGGTGAGTAGCACCGATACCCCTTTTGAGATGATGAGTAACCAAGAAAAACACCTTTGAAGGACCTGGGATCTAATTTGCTGCGATTAATGTCATGTACATGAATGAAAACAGAACACCCAAAAACTCGAAGATCAAGATCAGAGAAATTCGGATAATGAGAAAAAGATTTATGAAGCAGGGACAAAGGACTCTGAAAGTCAAGTGTTCTGGAAGACATTCGATTAATTAAAAAACATGCTGTTAAGATAGCTTCACCCTAAAAATACCTAGGAACCGCAGATTGAAATAAAAGGGATCGAGCCACTTCAAGTAAATGACGGTTTTTGCATTCGAAAATCCCATTTTGTTGAGGTGTGTGAACACATGAACTTTGATGAAATATGCCGTTTTTGGAGAGAAAATTTCCTAAGACATAATTAATGTACTCGGTACCATTATCGGTTTGAAGAATTTGAATATTGGAATCAAATTGAGTCTTAATCATCGTATAAAAAATTTCAAAAGTCTGACAACTTATGTTTTATCACGTAAAAGATACACCCAACAAACGTGAGTATGATCATCAATAAACGAAATAACCACTTTTTATTAGAGACTGAAGTTATACGAGTAGGACCCCAAAGATCGCTATGAATAAGAGAAAAAGGTCTAGATGCCCGATAATGCTTAAGTGGAAGAGGAACACGAGTGTGTTTTGCTAATTGACAGACTTCACAAGAGAATGAGTCATTATTGTGAAACAAAGAGGGAAATAAATGACGTAAATATGAAAAACTCGGATGACCAAGGCGATAATAGAGAAGCATGATTTTATGGTGACATAAGGGAGAAGTGGAACCAGCAATCATCTGACAACTGCCTTCAAAGGGAAGATTACGCATAAAGTAGTGCAAACCGGCTTCCTCCTTAGCACTCCCAATCATTCGCCCGAGTTCAAGTCCTGAAATACACAAAAGTGCGGAGAAAACTTAACGACATAGTTTAAAGTGGCAGTAATTTTACTAACAGACAGCAAGTTGCAGGACAAGTTTGGTACATAAAGAATATTAGACAGAGTTAATTGAGAGTTTAGTTGTACTAAACCAACTCCAGCACACGAGTACAAGTACCATTGGCGATTTCAATCAGGCGAGTACCAATATGATCAGAATATGAGGAGAAAATATGACGAAGACCAATCATATGGTCGGACGCCCCGGAGTCAATAATCCATGGCTCACCTTAAGAGGATGAAGGCAAGGACAAAGTAGTACCGTGTGCCATGAGGGAGGATGAGGATAGCGTGTTGAAAGTGGATAGAAGTTTGCTGAGATGTTCCAGCTATGCCTTTGAGAATGGAGAATTAGCAGCGGAGTCGGAGGCCGACTTAGACATTGTTGCTTGAAGATTTTTATTCTCTGAATTTCGGAGATGACGAGGAACCCAGTTTGCTGGTTTTCCATGAATCTTCCAACACATATCCTTTGTGTGATAAGGCTTTTGACAGTGGTCACACCATAAAGAATTGCAGCGTGGCTTGTTACTTTGGGTAGCCATGGCAGAAGACTCAACGGGAGGAGCGGAAGGTGAAGAGGGACCAAGCATAACCTATTTATGGTGTTCTTCATGTCTAACCTCAACAAAAATTTCATCAAGACTAGGCAAGGGTTTAATGCTAAGAATACGACCTTGAATATCATCAAGAGAATGATTTAAACCAGCAAGAAAATCATAAATACGTTCTTTGGCAAGCATCTTACGGTAAATTTCAGCATCCGCGGGATCGTGCCACTATTAATGGTTGAATATGTCAAGTTCCTGCCATAGTTTTCTTAGGGCATTAAAATAGTGAGTGACACTATTATCATCTTGACGGAGGTTGAGCCTGTGTACGAAGATTGAACATCTGAGAGGAATCTTTACGATCCTAGTAGGCTAGAGTCATAGCATCCCAAATAGCCTTTGCCGTGGGATAAAGAAGGTAAATTTCAGCAATGTAATTCTCCATGGAGCGAACAAGCCAGGACATGACCATAGAACTATTGATGTCCCATATGTGGAAGGCAGGATCCTCGGGTGAGGGGCTGCTGAATTGAACCATCAAGATAGCCGAATTTCCCTTTTCCTCGTATCACCATTTGAACAGAGCGAGACCAAGGAAGGAAGTTGTGACCGTTTAATTTGAAGAGAAAGGGAGTTATCTGAGGGGGCAGTGGGAGTGATTATAGAGGTAGGTGGAGGAGCATCGGAAGACACCTCTGAACCATAGCCTAGTCTTCCTCAATCAAAATTATGCTTCTATCGCTCTGATACCATAAAAGCATAAAATTGGGAAGAAAATTAAAGAAAATACACTGCCAAAATTTTGTTTCTGCGAAAGATAGTACTTTTTTTTGTTTTCATTCTATCCTTTGTTATATATTATGTTACAGAAAATAGACCTAGAAACCAACTCTCCTAAAACTTAGGAAATTAGTTCTAGCAACCTAACTAACTTAGAGAGCATCAACAATATTCTAGATAAACATGACGAAATTTGTTTAATTATTTTCTAGTCTAATGATGTTCATTCCTTCTATTATTTTGTAGGTACCGCAAGCCACATTTCTTCTTGCTCATTGCTGTTTCATATTATACCACACTGCATCTAATATGACATTACGGAGGGTGCGCCGGTACACGGCTTGCTTACCATATACAACTCGAGTGGTCATTGAAACTGCATGAATTTTACTCTTTGGTTATTTCATAGCATACTTGGAAACTCTAGCAATATCAAATGTATGTGGTAACATAATCATCTAAGTTCCTTGAGTTTGTCTTCTTCATCATTTCCTCTTTTATGTTTTTCAACATATTTCTGATTGTAATGTTTATAGAGAGTTTTATTGGTTGAAAAAAATATTTGTAAAGGCACTGCACTTAAAAGATTCTTTTCTGATAAAAAATTCAAGATGCATATGGGTGATGGAAACAATTAGCAAGAAAATGTTATGAATATTTTAGATATATTTTTTTGAGTGTAAGAATATTTTCAGATATTAGCTTGATGATTTAGTAATTTTGGGTATCACTCTATACACGCAAGAACTATGTGATTTTCAGGGCCTTTTGGTTTTTGCTTATTCTTCAGCCAAATGATCTGGTTCCTTTCAGAGTAAATATTCAAAACATAGGTACCTAGTATTTTTTGTCAGCTACATGCCATGCAAGGTTTTCAAACAAATTTATAAATGGTGTGTTTCATATATTTCTGAGGAATTTTCCAGATATGTTGAAAAGAGTTTGAAAGTGATCAGGAGGTGGACTCCTCTCCAGAAGATTACCTTTGAAAATCTATTATAGTTCTAGTACTATTAATTTTGGATTTTAAATAGTAAAGATAGTTTGCTTAAAGAAAAAAATAAAATTACGAGTAAGCAAATTGAGCAGAGCATGGAGGGAGGGAGGTGTGGGCAACCAATTTGCACAACATCCTCCAGCTTTCTTGTACTCCTTTTGTACCAGGAATCCAAGGGTAAGATTGTAATTTCCATACAGGTTCTCAAATGGTCATCCTACATGCTGGTTACTAATAGCGCTTGGTAATTTGGGGATTAAAGGAACCATCATTTAGATACAAAACTTTGTTCTGGAAAGCCATGCTGGAAAGATTACTAACCTATGGCAACTTTCTGATAAAGGATGTCAATATGGACAAAAAAAAACTTTGTGCCATGTGAGAGAAAGAAGCTGATTATGTCACATATTTTACTTTGCCGTGGTTTCAGTTGAAGACTTTGATGTTAACTTTGACATCAAGATATATTGAAGGATGTGCTTTTTCATATTGCCATCCAGATATAGCATCAAATTGAAGAGTTTGATGTTAACTTGACATCTAAGTAACTTTTACTTTGCCATGCTAATTGCTTGCCAACAACCTTCTCTTAATAGGAAAGTAAGAATTAGATAATTGTTTCCTAAAATTATTGGATCTGCGGTATTTGACAAAAACGTAGATAATTTAGATGGCTTTCATATGATTTTGATCTTCTGGTGAGGATGGTATTTGACAAAAACGTAGATAATTTGGATGGCTTTCATATGATTTTGATCTTCTGGTGAGGATGCATTTTTGTAATTCGTGGTGTTCATTAGACTTCATTCATTTGGATGTTAACTATCACTGTAACAGCTCATCAAAGTTTTGCTATTAAAGTGGAATTATTGAGAAATTGTACTACACCCAAATTCAACAATTAGATTTCCAAGTTTTGTTGCAGTCTTCCCAGGTTTATTACAATCTTGTATGCCCATCTTTTTATTATTTATTAATTTTCAATTTAAGTTTCTTTAAAGGCACAATAATATTAATTTGTTTCCTTTTGTCCCCCCAAAAAAGGGACTCATGCTTATTGTTGGTGAATATTTGAACCTTTGCAGTTCCCTTACTATAATTTTGCTGATCGAGCATCAATGTACAAAACTGGCTCACTATTTTATGCGATGTATTTTATTGTGAGCTTTCCCATGTTCTCAAGGTACGAATCTGGTATAGTTTTGTGTATTGCATGGAATTCATTTGATGATTGATGGATTGAAGATTGTGTCTCTTTGCATCTAAAAATAGTGTCAGGATCTATTCTTCTGTAACTCAAAATCCTATAGAGATATAAATTTTTTATGCTATGCTATGCATTCATTTTCTGGAAAACAAGTTCTAGTTTGCTAAAAAAAACGGTGGGTCAGCTCATGTCTGAATCAAGTATGACAGGTTGCATCTTTTTATATATCAGCTAGATTAGACTTTCTGATAGGGCTGAAATAATAATCAGTTGGGTGTAAACATCTTCAAGTCAGGTCCTATTTTTTGCAGACCATATCTGACCTGGTTGGGTATATCTTGCCCAGCTTGCAGGTCTGAGAATTGGATCTAGACTAGATAGATCATCAGATTCTTGGTTTATGTGACTTGCTTGAAACCCTGTTTCTGTTTGCTACCAATCTAGTAATCTCATTAATCCTTCCTTTGGAAAACCCATTTCTTTTCTGTTATATGATATCTTGATTCCTTACCTGCAATCCTTTCTACATCCGGGATGCACTGAAAACAAAAGGTCAATGCCTCAAAGCCGATAAGCTCCAGAAATTGCAGATATATAATTAAAAACACCTGTGGTTCATTGCATATTTCATGATTATCATAGCTTATGATTGCTTTTTATCTGATAGATAGCATTTCAGAATGGAAAGCTTTTGTTTTGTTGGAGTTGGTCATTGATGCTACCATGCAGCATTATTATTATCATCCACTTGTGGGTGATACCATTATATAAGATTTCAGTGATCTCGTACCGTTTGTAAGTTAACCTGTGGTCATGGTATGATTCATTTAAATGTATGCATGATTGATCGCAAGAGATATTGTCTTATGGCTTGCATTTGCGCCGTCTGAGTGATAACAACTGATGACTTGTGATGATATATAGGATAGATGAGATCCCTGGCGATCGATGGGACCTGCGAAGAGTGGCAGTGGATGCACTGGGCGCTTCCATGCTCGTCACAATAATACTGGATTTATGGCGGCTATTTCTTGGACCTATAATTCCAGTCCCAGAACCAAAGCTGTGTTCTCAACCTGGGCTCGTGTGGTTTAGCATTCCTGAAGCGAGCTCCCTTAATGAAGGTAAGTCCAAGGATCAGATCTCTCTCTTTGGCCCAAGTGACTCATAGCTCACACGTTAGTCGTGGGGTTCTGGTTTGGATCAAAGAGAAATGTTCTTCGAGCTAATAAAATAGGAAAATTTGTGCCTGTATTCATATATGTCTGTATGTGTGCAAAGGTTTGGATGTTTGATGTAACAAACTTCTTATCAGATTTCTTTAGATCAGCTGATGTCATTCAAACTCCATATGCTTCCTTTTTTTTGTTCCCTTCACCTGTGTGTGTGTGTGTGTGGGGGGGGGGGGGGGGGGGGGGGGGTGGGGGAGGCAAGACAAGGTAGCTGCAGTTCTCACCTAACGCCACGGGCTTCCATGTGAGGTAAAAATCTTCACCTGAAGTGCCGGGGCTAGTTTAAACTTGATGGGGGTTATCATATGATAATTTCCCCATGTTTATACTAGTGCCGTCACTTGGCATGCCGAGATCAAGTCAAATTAGTGGAAGGGTTTTTTCTTGGAAAACCAAAATAATAACATCTCTTGTAATTTTTGTTGGAAATCATATGTTCAATTCCTCTTCTTGTTTTAAGCATTATTCAATTTCCTTTTAGTGTTTCTCAGAAGTATTTTTTTTCCTCTATTTTTTTTTGAGGGCTAAAATATACTTTCAGCGTCTAAACTTTTATTTAAAATTTATTTTGATTCTTAAACTTTTAGTTCTTACCATTAATTCTTCATGTTGCATTTTTAATATCTAATTATATGAGATTGATTAAAATTGATGAGTAGTTAATATATCGTTTCGGTACCGACATATGAACCAATTGATAGAAAGACATATTAACTATTTCATCAATTTTAATTAATTTAATGTATTAGAATATCAAGAATATAATATTATTTAAAATATGAGGGATTAAATTATAACAACTAAAGATAGCGGACTAAAATGTATATTGAGTGAAAATTTGAGGATCAAGAATATAATTTTGTCATAATTTTTTCGCTAACATTTGATAGATGATGATTCTTTTTGGTGTACAATTTTATTTCACATGGAGCATGGTGTTTGAAACTATCATTATAATAATTCATCCATAATTGATTGATACTTGAAATCAAGTTAACCTGGATGAATGCACCTTGTTATAACAATATATTGTTCTTTAGTTGTCAATTGAGCCGAAATTGTAACAAATTGCCAGAAACAAAGAGATTTGTGTATCTCAAAACACTGCTTGGGCAACTTGGTAACGATATTACCATTTTCATAAGGCTCTTGTATCAGTTCCCACATAATGCCAATTTCTAACTCAAGTAACTCTAGGTTATGCATATCTAAGGCCCATATAAAATTCCTTTCCTTCAGCCAGCATAGCTAATTTTTGCCTTGAACAAATAATTACTTTCTTATAAAGTTTTTTTTTTTTTTTTTTTTTGTACAGATGAATGGTCACACTATCTTAGTGCAAGTCAGCCCAGATATATCAGAGTACAAGATTTGCTTAAGAACGAAAGGACCTATGAAGTTTCTTTGATGCATGGTCTCTCTCCTAGCATTATAACTATTTGCACACAGTTATCTTTACATTACACATAGTTACCCTTTTGCTGCGCACAATAAAATTTGATATGCACATAATTATCTTCTTAATATGCATACTCATTGTTGGTAGGAAGGATCAATAATTAGTATAATGGATTGAATGCTGCGTAAGTGATCAACAGGATCTAAACCTTATAGTCCGGTCCACTAAAAGGTAAGTTATTAGTTTGCACTAACAAATTCGAGGGACTCAATATAAGCCTAATTTGTCATATAAGTAAAAAAATTTCATCAAACGTGCTAGGTTTTTTATGTGAATATATATATATATATTGTTGATCCAATTGAGGATTTTGATGATTAACAAAACTATTTGAGTATAACATTTGAAGTTACTAATGATTTTGATTAAGTTTTTCAGTTATAAGTGATTTATTAATCAAAATCAAGAGTCAAATCAAGTTCTGGTTCGAATCTAATGTCAAGGTAAGATTGCAGACATTAGAGTCGACACATGGAATCGCAGAGTCGACTCCGAAAAATGGCACAGACTTAGAGTCGACTCCGGGACTGTTAGAGCCGACTCCAACAGAAAAGACAGAACGATGGTTTTTCAGGCCACGACTTAGAGTCGACTCCCGGACTGTTAGAGTCGACTCCAGAAGAATTTTGTGTCGACCCCAGAAAAGTCAGAGACGACTCCAGATCGAGCGGATTAAAGAATTTCGAGTTAGAGCCGACTCCAGAAAAGTTAGAGCCGACTCCAGAATGTCAGACTCCAGAACTGTCAGAACGACTCTAAACTTTATCTTTATCTTTTTTAATCCCAACGGCTATTGCTATTTATGGATCTAATCCTTCTTACACTTGTTTCTAACGGATAGTTTCAAACTATTTATGGATTAATCGGGATCTATAAGAAGAGGGTTTGCTGCATCCGAAAAGAGAGACAAGAGAAAAAAGAAAAGAATAGAGAAAATCTTTGAGAATCCATCAGAAAAGAAAAGAGGAAAATTCGAAAGGAAAGATCATACTGATTCCCCAAAAGAAAGAGAGAGATTCCAAGCTTTTGCTGTTCTATTTCGAAGAAATCTCAAGAGAAGAAGAAGCCCTAGTTTTCTGATCTTCTGAGTCTCAAGAGCATCTTGAAGGAAGATCCATCAAAGGAAGAGAAGGAAGAAGCCACCAAGATCTGCGAATCAGGCTTTGATTCCTATCCTTTTATTTTTTTCATTATTGTATATTTGCTCATTGGAGGAGCTGTTTATTTGTAAAAACAATATTGTTTGCTGGGTCAATCTGGTGATTGATTCAGTTGAGGCTGTTAGCCTTGTGCAAGCATTAGCTTGTGGTAGGTTTTGTGCTGGTGAGCCTTGAAAACCAGCTGGGTTCGTTGTGCACCCGGGAAAACAACAAGTTCGAGTTGTGAGCTTGCAAAACAACTCTGCTGTAATCAGATTGATTATAGTGTGGACCCAAGAGGTACTTGGGAGTGGACGTAGGTGTAGGTACACCGAACCACTATAAAATCTTGTGTTTGCCGTGATTGTCTCTTTATCTTTAACTCTCTATTTGTGCATATTCTGTTTTAATTTGTGTGAATCTAAGTTTTTATTTCCGCTGGGGGTTATTTTCAAAAGAGTTTAAATTTTTGAAAAACCCAATTCACCCCCCTCTTGGGTTGCTATCTGGACCAACAATTGGTATCAGAGCTAGTGCTCATTTGATTTGATCTAACGATCAAGAGTCAAAGATCCACATGGCAACTCAAGCTGGTTCATCTTTTTCGAAGGCCAATCTACTAATAGACCACCCTTATTTAATGGTTCAAACTATGGTTATTGGAAGGCTAGAATGAAAATTTTCATTCAAGCACTTGACTATGATCTATGGAGTATTATAGTCAATGGACCACACACACCCACTGCTAGAGTTAATGGCATGGAGATTCCTAAACCGGAAACGGAATGGGATGAACATGATAAAAAATTGGCACAACTCAATGCCAAAGCAATGAATGTTTTATACTGCTCATTAGATGCAAATGAATTCAATCGTATATCTATTTGCATTTCTGCTAAGGAAATCTGGGATAGACTTGAGGTTACCCATGAGGGAACAAATCAAGTCAAGGAATCCAAGATTAACATGCTAGTTCATAAGTATGAATTGTTTAAAATGGATGCATGTGAATCTATTGCTGATATGTTTACAAGATTTACTGATATAGTTAATGGTTTAAAAAGTCTTGGTAAATCTTATGATAATTCTGATCTTGTGAGAAAGGTTTTGCGTTCCTTGCCTAGGACTTGGGAAGCTAAAGTGACTGCAATACAAGAGGCAAAGGATCTAAGTACCCTACCCCTAGAAGAATTATTGGGATCCTTGATGACTCATGAGCTTCAAATTAAGCAACATGTTGATGATGATGAGTCAAAGAAGAAGAGGACTATGGCTCTTAAGATTTCTGAATATATGGAAGAGCCTCATGAATCTGAAGATGAAAGTGATGATGAGGACATGGCACTCATCACAAGGAAATTTAAAAGATTCATGAAGAAGAAGAAGTTTGAAAAGAAAAAGCCCTTTGCAAGAAAAGATGAGGACAAGGGCAAAGAAAAAGAAGTTATTTTTTGAATGTAAAAAGCCGGGTCACTTTAAATCTGAATGCCCTCAACTAAAGAAAGGCACCCGAAATTCAAAAAGAAGGCAATGATGGCCACATGGAGTGATTCGGAAAGCTCAAGTTCCGAAGAGAAGAAAAGAGTGAAATGGCCAATCTATGCTTCATGGCGGACAATGATGAGGTAAGTCCGAGTTTTCTTGATGACTTCACTTTCGATGAATTGCATAGTGCTTTTTATGAATTAATGGATGATTTTGCAACCTAAGTTCAAAGAACAAAGATTTGAAAACTCAAATGCAAAAACTATCCTTAGAAAATGAAAAGCATGTTGTAGATAAAGAACTTTTGATAAAAGAAAAAGAAAGTTTGAAAAATGAAGTTGATAGACTTAAGCCTATAGTTGATAAATTTACTCTAAGCTCTATCAAACTTAATATGATTTTGGATAATCAAAAAGCTGTTTTTGATAAAGCTGGATTAGGATATAATCCACTTAAAAAGCAAAAATCTTTGAAGAATATTTTTACATGCTGAAAAATCATCAAATATTACTTGTTTTAAATGTGGAAACAAAGGACATAAATCTTATATGTGTAAATCTCACATAATAAGAGAAAGATGATTTGGGTTCCCAAAGGAACAATATTTAATGCATCTAACCATGAAGGACCCAAGAAGGCTTGGGTACCTAAAATTAAGACATGAATGTTTTGCAGGAGTGTCTTGCAGCCATCAGACTGAAAAGAAAATGGTACCTGGATAGTGGTTGCTCAAGACACATGACGGGTGACAAAGATCAATTCATCACCCTTGAATCAAAAAGAGGTGGAGTAGTTACTTTTGGTGATAATGGTCAAGGCCATATCATGGGTATTGGTAAGATTCAAATTACTCCATCTACTCATATTGATAATGTTTTATATGTCGATGGACTTAAACATAATTTGATAAGTATTAGCCAACTGTGTGACAAAGGTTTCAAGGTTTCCTTTGAAGCTTCTGTTTGCACTGTTACTAATCCCATTGATAACAGCATTATTCTTGTTGGTAAACGTTATGGCAATGTGTACTTAATTGATTTGAGTAATTTATCTCCAAGTAATCATTGCTTAGTTGCTAATAATGCTAAGATGAATGAGATTGGTTGGCTATGGCACCGTAGATTAGGTCATGCAAGCACACACCTAATTTCTAAATTATTGAAAATGGATTTAGTTAAAGGTATTCCTAGCTTAAATTTTGAAAATAATCGAATATGTGATGCATGTCAATTTGGAAAACAAACAAGAACTTCTTTCAAATCTAAGAATGTTGTTTCAACTACTAGGCCACTAGAGCTACTACACATGGACCTTTTTGGACCTACTAGAACCACAAGTCTAGGAGGAAAGAAATATGGTCTAGTGATAGTAGATGATTACTCTAGATTCACTTGGGTAATGTTTTTGGCTCACAAAGATGAGACTTTCTCAATATTCATGAAATTCGTTAAGAAAGTCACTAATGAGAAAAACACTACCATAGTGTCTATTAGAAGTGATCATGGAACTGAATTTGAAAATCACTTATTTGAAAAATTCTGTTTTGAAAAAGGCATACATCATAACTTTTCAGCACCTAGAACACCGCAACAAAATGGAGTTGTAGAAAGAAAGAATAGGACTTTAGAAGACATGGCCCGTACCATGCTATGTGAAAGCCAACTTCCAAAATATTTTTGGGCGGAAGCTATAAACACAGCATGTTACATCCTAAATAGAGCCCTAATTAGACCTATCCTTAAGAAAACTCCCTATGAACTATGGCATAATAGGAAACCAAATTTAAGTTATTTTCATGCATTTGGTTGTAAATGTTTTATTCATAACAATGGTAAGGATAATCTTGGGAAGTTTGATGCAAAGTCTGATGAAGGTATTTCCTAGGATATTCTACATCTAGCAAGGCATATAGAGTATTTAATAAGAAAAGCTTAGTTGTAGAAGAATCCATTCATATAGTGTTTGATGAGTCTTTAGCATCAAGTTCAGATAAAATTGATGATGAGGAAGATACATCTTTGATTGAAAGAGATATTGAAAAATTAAATGTATCTTCAGATCAAGAACCTGAAGTTAAGGATGATGACTCACCTAAGGATGATGGTATTGATACTGCTCATAATGATAAAGATCTACCTAGAGATTGGAGATATGCTTATGGTCATCCTAAGGACCTAATCATAGGTGATCCATCTCAAGGTGTAAGGACTAGATCATCAATGAGAGATATCAATAATCATCTTGCATTTGTATCTCATATAGAACCTAAAACTATAGAGGAAGCTGAGAAAGATAGTTATTGGATGTTAGCAATGCAGGAAGAGTTAAACCAATTCACTAGGAACCAAGTTTGGACCCTAGTAGAAGACCTAAAAACCACCCTATAATAGGATCTAAATGGGTTTTTAGAAATAAATTGGATGAAAATGGATTGGTAATTAGAAATAAGGCTAGATTAGTTGCAAAAGGATATAATCAAGAAGAAGGTATAGATTTTGATGAAACTTTTGCACCTGTTGCTAGATTAGAAGCCATTAGGCTACTACTTGCATTTGCATGTCATATGAATTTCAACTTATTTCAAATGGATGTTAAAAGTGCATTTCTAAATGGTTTTATAAATGAGGAAGTTTATGTTGAACAACCTCCTGGTTTTGAAGATCATGAATTTCCAAACCACGTCTTCAAACTACACAAAGCACTTTATGGTTTAAAGCAAGCACCTAGAGCTTGGTATGATAGATTAAGTAAATTTTTAATTGAAAATGACTTTTCTAGAGGAAATGTTGATAAAACCTTGTTTTTAAAAGAAAAGAAAAGGATTTATTAATCGTTCAAATTTATGTTGATGACATTATATTTGGTGCTACTAACAATCTCCTTTGTCAAGAATTTGCTAAGCTAATGCAGGGAGAATTCGAGATGAGCATGATGGGAGAACTAAACTTCTTCCTTGGACTTCAAATCAAACAAGAGAAAGCGGGAATTTTCATTAACCAAACAAAGTACACAAAGGAAATACTCAAGAAATTTGGTATGGAATCTGCTAAACCTCTTGGTACGCCAATGAGTCCCTCATGCAAGCTGGACAAGGATGAAGAAGGTAAGAAAGTAGATCAGAAGCATTACAGAGGTATGATTGGATCACTTCTTTACCTAACTGCAAGTAGGCCAGATATCATGTTTTCTGTCTGCTTATGTGCAAGATATCAATCTAATCCTAAGGAATCACATTTATTTGCTGTTAAAAGAATCTTTAGATACTTAAATGGAACTAAAAATGTAGGATTATGGTATTCTAGAGACTCAACCTTAAAATTGATTGCTTATTCTGATTCTGACTATGCTGGTTGTAAATTAGATAGAAAGAGTACAAGTGGGGCATGCCAACTTTTAGGAAGTAACTTAATCTCTTGGTTTAGCAAGAAGCAAAATTCGGTTGCATTATCCACTGCTGAGGCAGAGTATGTTGCAGCTGGAAGTTGCTGTGCTCAAATCCTTTGGATTAAGCGACAACTTGAAGATTATGGTATCACACTTGATAAAATACCTATTAAATGTGATAATACTAGTGCTATCAATCTAACTAAAAATCCAATTCAACATTCAAGAACTAAACACATTGAAATTAGACATCACTTTATTAGAGAACATGTAACTAACAAAGATGTTTGTCTTGAATATGTTAATACTAATGATCAATTAGCTGATATTTTTACCAAACCTTTGAGTGAGGAAAGATTTTGCTATCTTAGAGGAGAATTAGGAGTTTGTGATCCTTTAGAATAATTTTCTGAAACTCTTAAGGACAACAACTATCTAGACTTCATTAATTTCTTGAAAATCCTCTATGTCCAATAAGGAAATTTATCTAGAAATTTGATTCATTGTTTCCCCAATTGTTAAGGAACACTTATCTAGAGTTTGATGATTAATTTGATCAGTTTCAGATCCTTGAAATTTGAATTTTTCTCTGAAACTGTTGTGGAGTCGACACCTGCAGTTTGTGGAGTCGACACCTTCATATTTTGATGTTCTGTCTGGGCAATTAGAGCCGACTCTGGCTTCTGTAGAGCCGACTCTAATTCGGGCGCTGACAGATTCTCTGGTTCGGAGCCGACACCTCGTTTCGGGAGTCGACTCTAAGTGGAACTAGGTCAAAATAAAAAGGGCGGAGTCGACCCCAAACGAAACCTATCGTCTCCTAAACCTTTCCAAACCGTTCCAAACTGATTCCAAACCCTCCAAATCCCTCAAATCCTTGATTACTCATTCCAATCGAATCCATGGCTCCCAAAAGGCGTGCTATCATTGGTGGTTCGACTGTTCCGACGAAGCGCCGTTCAAATCGGAGGCAACCTTCGTCATCTTCTTCATCTGCCACTCAAGATGACTCTCCACCCTCACCATCTTCTCCACGAGTCGACCAATTAGCGGGTAAGGCCATTACTACCGGAAGAAAAGTAGATTTTGAACTTTTTTTTCGGAGGGCTTTGCTATTGGGCGATTGTTGAAAGAAATGGGATGGGAGAAGGTCTGTTCTTTGGATATCCCTACTACCCTGCCCTAGTGAGAGAATTTTATAATGATTTATGTAGAGGAGAGGGAGGCTTAGTGAGTGTTGTAAGAGGAACAAAGTAATCATCACAGCCGAATCCCTTGGAAATCTATTGGAATGCCTACTGTTGGTTTAGTTGAATATCAACATGAAGATAGAGGAGGTGCCCTATCAAGGATGTTAGGGAGAGAAGTTTCTGAGTTTGAGAAATCTTGGCAATCAACTTAATTTGGAACTCAGATTACTTCACAATATCTGTGGAAGAATTTTATTTCCTAAAATCGGAAGGTTTGAATATGTCTCGGAGCGAGACATCTTATTGATGGACTGCATTCTCACTGGTAGACCTGTTAATCTTGCTGGTATGATAGGCTATATGGCGGAGGCAGCTACTAAGAAGAGATCTACATTGCCATATGGTATGGTTTTAATTGGTATTCAGAAGCCAAGGTGTACTTATAATGGATAATGAGCCACTAAGAAAATTAAGGCATACAGATTACTATAGTGTCTCTACAATTCACCGATGGGCTTCAGAAAAGAAAATGGAAATTGGATAAAAAGAGGACATGAGGCCAGAGCTGAAGAGGTTAGAGTTGAGGAAGTCAGAGGAGAAGACATTCCTGAACCATCTGCTGGACCTTCTTCTGCTGGACCATCTGCTGGACCCTCAGAGGCTGGACCTAGCTCTCACCTCCACATCAGTCAGCATTGGCATCTGAAAGATTTTCTGAGGAGCAAATAGGTCAGCTCAGAGCTTTACTGGCTGAGTATGACAGTCAAAGACAAATGATATGTGTAAATTGAGAGAGGAGTTCAATCAGTTAAGGATGAGATCAATTCAAGACTTGACATGATTTCTTTTTCCATTAGCAATTCCGTAGAATCCTTTAGCACTGATCTTCATAAGATTTTTGAAAGGATGGAAGGCATTGCAGACGGTTCTGGAACTTATCTTCATGCTACCAGTCAACTAAAGAAAGATATCGACCTCGCCGTCTCTCAAATTGAAGCTTGTCTTGAAAGTTTTAAGAAGACTCAAAAAGATGATGTTATGGAAATGATTGGACATTTAAAGAAAATTGTGTATAAGCATATTTGATTTTGATATCCTATCCTAGGTTGTATCTTAGGATTTCTTGCTTTCTTGCTTTTAGCATGTATCTAGGAATTACATACTTAATATGTCATTTAGAAACACATGTAATGAATCTTGCTTTGGAATACAATTACACTTTTATTTTAAATTTATCTATGATTGATTGATTGAATTTCAATGAATGAGTTTACTATCTTTATGATTAATTGAACCAACAACCCCGCTCTGATAACATTCCTTTTATTGCTGATAACAAAAAAGGGGGAGAGATAATTGTATATGCATAAAAGAAAAAGAATGAAGAATATAAGAAAAGATAAGAAATATAAAAAAGAGAGAAATTTTGAGAGAATGAAATTTTTTCAAGAATTCAGTTTATCTACATAGGGGGAGTTATTCAATGCAGGGGGAGCTTAATAATTTCTCCATATAAAAGTTAAATCATCTTGATTGATGTCTTGTTTTTTTTATTCATTTTGAATATTGGCATCAAATTCTCTGTTAGGAAGTCTCTAAAGCTTTAACAATGTCTATAATTCTCAATTCAAATGAATTTTTAATGCATATACTCAAAGTTTTTGTCATCATCAAAAAGGGGGAGATTGTTGACCCAATTGAGGATTTTGATGATTAACAAAACTATTTGAGTATAACATTTGAAGTTACTAATGATTTTGATTAAGTTTTTCAGATTATAAGTCTATTTGATAATCAAAATCAAGAGTCAAATCAAGTTCTGGTTCGAATCTAATGTCAAGGTAAGATTGCAGACATTAGAGTCGACACATGGAATCGCAGAGTCGACTCCGAAAAATGGCACAGACTTAGAGTCGACTCCGGGACTGTTAGAGCCGACTCAACAGAAAAGACAGAACGATGGATTTTCAGGCCACGACTTAGAGTCGACTCCCAGACTGTTAGAGTCGACTCCAGAAGAATTTTGTGTCGACCCCAGAAAAGTCAGAGACGACTCCAGATCGAGCGGATTAAAGAATTTCGAGTTAGAGCCGACTCCAGAAAAGTTAGAGCCGACTCCAGAATGTCAGACACGGCTCCAGAACTGTCAGAACGACTCTAAACTTTATCTTTATCTATTTTAATCCCAACGGCTATTGTTATTTATGGATCTAATCCTTCTTACACTTGTTTCTAACGGATAGTTTCAAACTATTTATGGATTAATCGGGATCTATAAGAAGAGGGTTTGATTGCATCCGAAAAACAAGAAGAGAAAAGAAAGAAAGAGAGGCAAAAAGAAAAGAATAGAGAAAATCTTTGAGATCTATCAGAAAAGAAAAGAGGGAAAACTTGTAGGAAAGATCATACTGATTCCCCAAAAGAAGAGAGAGAGATTCCAAGCTTTTGCTGTTCTATTTCGAAGAAATCTCAAGAGAAGAAAGAAGCCCTAGTTTTCTGATCTTCTGAGTCTCAAGAGCATATTGAAGGAAGATCCATTCAAAGGAAGAGAAGGAAGAAGCCACCAAGATCTGCGAATCAGGCTTTGATTCCTATCCTTTTATTCTTGTTTCATTATTGTATATTTGCTCATTGAAGGAGCTGTTTATCTTGTAAAAACAAATATTGTTTGCTGGGTCAATCTGGTGATTGATTCAGTTGAGGCTGTTAGCCTTGTGCAAGCATTAGCTTGTGGTGATAGGTTTTGTGCTGGTGAGCCTTGAAAACCAGCTGGGTTCGTTGTGCACCCGGAAAAAACAAGTTCGAGTTGTGAGCTTGCAAAACAACTCTGCTGTAATCAGTTGATTATAGTGTGGACCCAAGAGGTACTTGGGAGTGGACGTAGGTGTAGGTACACCGAACCACTATAAAATCTAGTGTTTGCCGTGATTGTCTCTTTATCTTCAACTCTCTATTGTGCTTGTTCTAGTTTTAATTTGTGTGAATCTAAGTTTTTATTTCCGCTGGGGGTTATCTTTCAAAAGAGTTTAAATTTTTGAAAAACCCAATTTACCCCCCCCCCCTCTTGGGTTGCTATCTGGACCAACATATATATATATATATATATATATATATATTAATTACAATTTCAGATTCTTAGGCACATACTGGACCCCTTAACAATTGCTTTGATCCTCTGTTTAAGCTTGAGGTCAACTAAAAAACATGAGACAAAAGAAAAGAGAAATAGAAAGAAGGTAGAAAAAACAGCAAAAGAAATATTAAGATGAAGAGTCTCATTCCGTTTTGGAAAGGGTGTTCGCCTACCCTTGTTGAGACCCACTCTCTCCATTTTCCAGTTCTTGCTTGACCGAGCAGCCTAGAGGCTCCTTGCTCTTACCCCAGAGCAGTATATATAGTCCAAAAATTACAACAGCAGATCCCAGGATGCTACAAATATCAAGCCATTTTACAAGTCAGTAAACTGTGCTCCTCCATGGCCGATAGAAATTTGCAGTACCAAATAATAAGTTGAGTTCTGTGATATAATTCAAGTATCAAGACACAGTACCTTCCAACGTGAAGTTGTTCATTGAGGATGGTGATATCAATAATTGCTGCAAAGATCTGGATGAGAGGACTAAATGCCGCGACAAAGACAGGGTCTCTTTTCTCCACACACCACGACATTGCTACGAAGCCTAAACCCGAGCCTGCCACGCCCTGCATTCCACCATCAAAAGTTTTGATTGATTTGGACTGGAAGCTAATTTCATGTTGAGTGGTTTGATGCAGAGAATCCCATGGCCTCTAACATATGCCTCTAGAATTCAGCTATCCTTTTTATTTTTATTTTTTTCACTGAAGTGTCGGACTTGGTCTCCCTAGAAGGCATTGATCAATTAAAATGCACTGCTGCAAGAATTTTGATCCAATTAAAATAGCCTATATATTTCAGCAGCAAGGTTTGGGATCATGCGGGCAAACAGAACTAAGTAGCCTCCAGTAGAAGTGAGTGTTGGAGAGGCTTTAAATAGATTAATGGGAAATGGCTTGTTTGAAATTTGGGGTTAGGCATATAGGAATGGTTCTATTAGTTCTCATATTGCCCTACTTGAAAGCCAACCAGACGCTGCGGATAGGGTCATAGCACGGTGGTGTTGCATCCCTCGTCCACTGAAGGAGGTTACGTCTTCAAAACTATGGAGAGTTTCTCCAAGTATTTGATATGGGTAACTCTACCGTCATTTCTATAACATTATTTGTAGTGCTTCCATTGTTTTTCTCAAGCGAATCTAATGGCTTTGATCTCAGAAAAGAGATTAATTATGTTTCTTCCCACCTTATGACAATTTGTCTTTGTAATTAATTGTTCATGGCTCACGCTCCATGATAGAAAACTTGAATGCTTTATCTAGCTATCTGAATGTTCATAGCTCATCAAACTAGTAGCGACACTCCCTTTTTGTTCTTTGGTTTTTTGGGGCTTCAAGAGATTTAATTCTCAGGATTAACGTATAAGGGGCAAGCATATATCAGACGGAAAATTCTAGCCGTATACCTGTTTACGAGACCAATATTAGGTAGGGATAGACTGTGGCAAGATTAGTTGTCCGTAACGATGAAACAAAGATATATTAAGAACTATATTAATTAAAAAGCATTTTAAATCGAGTAGAACAGAGGAAAAGAATTTATCGATCCCTAATATTAGTTTTATTATTATTTTATTAAAAATTATATTAGGAACGGACCAGATGGCAACAACGAAAGTTAGAACAGTGTGGGGTGCTAACGCGGATGGGTGATGTTGAAGTTCGAAGTTGATGTTATGGCGCTTCTTTTAGCGCAAGGGCGTGGGTTTGAGGATACGCATATATGCTCTGTGCTGAGCTCTCCTAGCTCTCTCATAGAAATGGAGGAACTGCTATTCATAGACATGTTGTTGGCACATATGTATGCTCTTAAGATCGAGAAGGCAATATCAGCGAGTTATATATATATATATATATATATATATATATATCATGCATGAAAACCGGCAGTGATTGCTTACTGAGTATACTACGGTCAAGATATCCAGTTTTGATTTCAAGGCCTTCCTCATGAAGTCCCGTTGTGTGGCCAAGCTCAGTGTTGCTGCTTGAAGGAAGCTCAGAAAAAACGTCACTGCAGCACCCGAATAGAGAGATGGATATTCTTGTTAACCCTGGATTGGAGAGGGAACCACGAAGACCAGCTGAAACAGCCTGCAAGCAGAGCTATGGACCCCAGCATCCATTTCTTGCCTTTATTGTCCGCAGTCGCTCGGACGCTATGCTCTCGGCCACTCAGGTGATGCGGCGTCCTAGTTAAGGCCCTGCCTTTGTATAGCGTCAACAGCATAGCTCCAGAAAGGCACACCACCGTTCCAATTACCTTCGCTATTCCAGACTTGCTCTTCAAATTTAGAGTCTCCAGACTGCAGGATTTTGAAGGGAAAGAATTGCTCGACGGTAGCCATCAATATACGAACATATAAGAGAGAGAGAGAAAGAAGGGGATAGAAATAGACCGGAATGGTAGCGCTATCAGGAAAGTGAACACGGGAACCATGTTGAGGAATGCACAGGCAAACGTTGCAGAAGTAAATTGCATTCCGACGTAGAAGAGATACTGCGTGAGTGTGGCCCTGCAACACGAGAAGACCTCAGCTTTTAAAGCTGAAATTAGCCTACAAAGTTTCTTACACACATCTACAGAGTTACCCAAGCAAAGCGCTGAGGAAAAGGTACGCCACTATCCCGGAGGTGAGCTTGGCTCTGGTCTCTCTGCAACATTGGCCAGAATCATCAACCCATCGAATCTAACCAACTTTATGAACCATGGACAAGGGCTTAAATTATTTGAACTACCTTTCTTGAAAGTAAGCGATTGGAGCCATGAAAAGCGTGGCAACCAATTGGCGCGTTGTGATGAAGATCAAGCAGTTCATGCCCCCATCGAATGCCTTCTTGATCAGGGCATTCATGGAACCGAAGGCAATGTCGACTGCAAACATTATGAAGACTGGTTTCCGTTCGTGCCAACGCCCCATCTCTTATCATCACAGCGCTGGCCCGAGTTCAACTGAGAAAGCATGAGGGTGTTATATAAGCTTTCTCGAACCAGGGCTATGGAATCAAAATTCCATCATGTCAGATCATTGCTTTATAAGCTGTCAAAACTTTGCACGTTGATGAGCGAGTCCATTTCCTCTTCTTTAACTCTGTCCTCCTGAAGGAAGTACCAAGGTGAGGGAACAACAGCTGCTGTAGCTCACGATGATGCTAGCCCACTAGTGCTTCCTTTTACTGATGGTGGTCTACTGTTAACGTCCAGTGTAAGAGTTTACGGTTTCACTAGATTTTTTTACCTTTTTTCCATTGGAGAGGGTGGCGGGTGTCGGTGTTAACTTACGTATTCAAAGAATGTGAAATCAACTGGGAACGGTCCTCATTTTCTCTACGCTGCCTGCAAACTATACTATTGAAGACTATTGAAGCGTTGGTGGAGGATCCCCGGCAAATCCACCCATGACATCCAGCGCTTGCCCTGTTCTAGCGTAGAACTCTTTAATAGTGTCGAGAGATTTTGAAGAAAAGAAGAAGAGATAGAGATAATGATTTGGATAAGGACAGAAAGAGATGAAGATAAGGATAGGTTTGAATCATGGAACATTTTTTTGTTAAGTGCTATTTGCACCCTCTTGAATGCTCTATGGATGAATAACAAATATACTACAGGATACGATAAGTCTTTGATCAAGCTTACACTAAAGCACTAATGAAAAACTCAATTGTAGATAAGAAACGATATTTTTCTGATGCTCTATTGATTTGATTTGTGTATGAATTTATAGAAGTTGAGCACCGAGGCATTGAAGCCTACGAAGCATTGATTCCCGTACAGCCGCATTGCATGGCAACATATCTGTTGTAGAGATTTGAAACGAATAAAATTTTTTTTGAAATGAAAATATTTTTTTTTTTGAAATGATGTGAAGCATTGATTCCCGTACAGCCGCATTGCATGGCAACATAGGTTTGAAACGAATAAAATTTCTTTTTGAAACGAAAATAAATTTTTTTTTTTTGAAATGAATCATCATGCCGCTTCGGCTTCTCAGGTAAAAATCATCGCGGAAGAATCCGCAACTATTTTCTAAACACATTCACAAACACCTACTTAATTTATTTAAATAAAATCTCAATAAATAGTCACGCCGCGGTTACTTTCCTCTTGAGATTGAATCGATACCTGTCTCTGTTTGAAATTTCGGAGTTCCATAAAGCTCAAAATAGAACTCACCACCTTCTAGTTTGTTGTTGACAGCTCGAGACAAGCACTCGCAACTGAATGGCAATCGCCATCGTTTCAAATAATTAATAGTGGCAGTCTTCATGCTTGTTGAACGAATGCTATATAACTTATTCCAGCCAACACCGCAGACAAAAATTCCAGGCGGCTAGGCTAGTTCTTCACTAGATATCATCACGATTGGATTTAGTAACATCAGGACAACTGATTGATTGAAAGTGATCTAGATGGTCCAACATCAAAGTGAATCACGAACGCAAGCTTTCGAGAAATCTCGAGTAATAAAAATAGAGGGAAATCACCTGTCTTTATTAATAAGAGAAATATTTACAAGGCTAAGGAATATAGAAGAGAGGGAGAGGGATTTAGAAAGAAGGGGGAGATTGGGAAGGGGCAAGGTGGCATGGGCCTCCTGTCAGCCCTTCTAGAGACACTCCCAAGATTCAAAGATGTAAAGAATTATACAAATAATAGCATTGATTCAAGAAAACTTTGCGGAAAAGATTCTTAAGTTTCATTCTTTCGATCAGCCATTCCACCAAAAGAATAAAACAAGCTGATAGCAAGCCGCTCTCATAGGAAGACAGGATGGAACTCCTCCTCCAAGAGGACCACTTGGCACCACACATATTGAGCATTTCGTGCTGACTTGCCATCTTTTCTTGGCAAGGTGATCGCCTGTCCCCAGATGGTCTCATTGATCTGCTCGGAGAGCTAGAATTGTAGCTTCGTGAAGCTTCTGTGAGCAATAAATTATTACGCACGCTGCCCATTTTGTGGCCCTCCATTGCGGTGGTCCTGTGGCACATAACTCTTAATAGTGATTCTACTGCAACAGGCTACTGTAGTATTCATCAAGGAACATCAATCATCCCTCTTTTTCTGGACAAGGCAATCTCACAGCCAGTTCTTTGAATCTTTTGAAACACTTCTAGAAATGCGAATACTGCTCACTGGTAAAGCACTACAAAATGATCGGGTATATACGTGGAAACCACGTGAAGAATATATATATATATAAGAAGTGATGGATCCTTGTCTTTAAGAACTAGGGTTTGGTCGCAGAATATTACATAGCTAAGGTAGTTTTGAGTAGAGAAGTTAGGATTAGGAGATATAGAGAAAGCCAAAGCTTGTGGGTGCACAGAATCGGCTCGGCAATAATTGTACACGGGAGGATATTTTATCGTAGTGCTTTGCTTTCTTCTAGCGTCATGCTATTCATCCAGATAGCAAAAGGCCAGTCTAGGGGTGTCTTGGTTATCTGGAGTACAACAAGAATAGCATGCTTGTGATTTGTCCGGGGAAAAGGTATCTCTGTTGTCTTCTGGATGAAGGTAAGGGATTACAGAAGGGTCACCGTGTGCCTAAGTGCTTCTCAGCATCATAGATAAGGAGAATATATAGTGCTCAGCATCATAGAAAAGGATATATATATATATATATATATATATATATATTAAGGACCGAAGCAATGCATGAATTCTTTTTGAAAAAAAAATGAATTTTTTTTTGCACCGTACATCCCACATGAATGTCATACTTAATTGGTCCTAACAGTTCCTTGCAATGGCATGCACTCTTCTTTTTTTTTTTCAATCGAACGAAAGCCAGTTGATATTAATGGATAGTCTATTCAATTTTATTGCACCGACCAAAGATTGCATCGACCAAAGCTTTAGACCTTTTCGAAGAAAAAAAAAATCTGATGAATAAGTGGTCCACTAACTCAAGATTCACTTTACATAACTCACCTTCATTACTTTCCGTTCAATATTTTTTTGACTAAAACATAGTCAACATGAAGCTTCTTGGGAAGAGCCGATCGATAAAAGCACAAGGTTGTTCAAGCCTAGTTCAACTAATAAAACAATTCAATCTTAAACATATGTTGTCAAGCTTAGCTTGTACTCAAATTTCCATATCCCATATTAAGTGAACATAAGCAACTACTCCTTGGGATTGACTGATTCAATGAATTAACAGTAATTTTAATTCCGGCCCTCTTCAGTTACCAGCTATGTGATAGATTACATCAATCAAAAATGGATAATGCTGAAGACCCTTATTGTCTGATATAGGTGATGCATGTAAAAACTCCAGGTTACCAGGAACAAGTAAAGAGAGATCCATCACAACTTTAATCAAGTGAATCGAAGTAGTTAGGAATGTAGGATCTATGATTTGAACCATGATCTATTTAAATATAGATAGGACCATTGGGATGAAGCTTCAACTCTATTTTTTTCCTGATGCCAAGAAAAACTGTATTTGGAATAAAATTTATCCACCATTAGCTGAAAGCCTCAACTATTCAACCACTTATCCAACATTCATGTGAGATATGGCCAATAGAACGTTAGAGGGACGAAATCAATAGTCCATAAACTTCTGATTATATATATATATATATATATGAATCTAGTACTAACATGCTTGTATCTAATGTTTGCACATCTTGATTATCTATGGCTTCTAGTGTTAAATGAACGTATAGGCTCAAAAGTCAAAATTCATAGTTAACCCAGATTTATTGCTCCTCACAAGGACACAAATATGCTAAGTGCAAAATGGAATTAACTTCAATAAAAGCAATCAAGGTTCATGCTCACGGCGTTTACTTTTCTAATATTCTTGAAACACATGCTCTCCAAGTTCTGTTTGGACCAATCATACCTTGGCAGCAGACATCCATCTACCATCAAATAGTTCCTTGCTTTCAGGTGCATTTAACTAGCATGATGCATGCCGACAATGGTTTATTTCTCATGCACGTCTTCTTGCTATGTTTCCACCTGTTTATATATTTATGTAGATGCAGCAGATAAGGATCAAACAACCTATAGAATATTCACCTTAGGAACTAATTTGGTCACAGCCGGTACTCGTGAATACCTCCGTCCATCTTTGAGTATGAGAGACAGATGTCAAAAGGGGATGCAAGATTCCCCTTCCCAAGCCTCCATAATACATATGTAGGCAGTTTGATAATTCAACACTATCTACAACTTGCAAAATAAGTTATAACAAGATTTGCTATCTATCTGCAACTACAAGCTTTAACTAAAAAAGAAAAGGGGGTAATGACCACAAAAATCAGTGAACCAGTGTTCATTGGCAATGCTGGAGTTCTTTGGACAGAACATGGAAAACCTTGAACTCTTGCTCCAATATTTCTAGTTGATACGAACTATATATGCTCTTGTTGTCATGTCGGCCTCTAAACCTTCCTGAGTGCATGAATCTGATACTGAAGTAGGTATATAATTCCATTCTTCTTGCCAGCCAGAGAAAGCCTGCAAGCTGCAAGATAAAAATGATGATTTATTTTTATGTAGGACTTTCAACTGTAAACAGAAGTGCAAGAGTTAAGAAGAGGAGGTTGGAAATACAAGCAGTCCATCATCATATGCAGAATCAACAGAAAAGCTCAAGCATTCTATATATCAAGCTGAATTTCACTAATCTAGCCATTTCAGTAGCCATAGTTTGCATTTCATTCTATCATGAGAGGGAATGTTGTATCATGCTATAAAAGATGGCCAACTAGTATACCACATCCAACATAAAAGTAAATGGCTGTATTATGGTATAATCAAGTAGATTGAGAGGGAAGACAACTGAAGATTGATTTTTTTGTTTAAAAAAAAAACTCAGTCAATAAGCAATGAAGAATCTATACATATGACACCGGAGAGTTCAACTCAACCAAGAAACTGAGACATGCTCTGGCCTGCATGGTCCCATGCTTGAACATACATGGAGGGTTTGAAGGCACACTAGACAAATGCCCTTTAAAATATTTGATGATTCCAAAATTAACAATGGGCCACCAAAATCAAAGATCCACACCTCTAAAAATGCCCGGAAACAATTCTAGCTGGAGCATCACCTCAGAGAGAGAGAGAGAGAGAGAGAGAGAGAGAGAGAGAGAGAGAGCAAAATAATAATATTGTACTCAAAAAGCGGTGTTAAGAATGACTTACAACATCTGAGATACCTAAAAACTGAAATATAGAAGTTTTTAGACTCCATCTTATCCATCAAATAAAAATAGAAAGGACCTGAATTGGTTTCCATGTTTGAAAGATCCATATATCAAGATCAATGGTTCATATTGTTTCAATATGATGCATAACTCAACTCAACTCAACTCAACTCATCTAAGCCTTTTCCTAACTACATGGGAATATGATGCATAACAAAAATGAATAATTTCTTGTTTTAGGTATAATAGATACTGCATATTGTAACTAGCACAGTACATCAATTAAAAAGACCATGGTTATGCAATGGTGGAACCGAGCCTACAATCCTACTGAAAGTATAGTAGCTCATTTCTCTTTAAATACATACGTGCACACATATAAATAGATATCAACATGTATGTGTGTGTGAGCATAAAGCAATTCCTATGCAAGATTGCAAGAGAGTGATAGGTATAAAGAAAAAGGGGTGTTAGCATGCCTTTAGTCTTGCTTACAAATTTGTTTTTCAACTCCTAAAACAAAAAAAAAATGAAAAAAATGGTGTTTGGTGATATTATCCATGAAGTGCTTCTCCAAGGAAAATTGTTGAAATATCACTTTTGGAAAGCTAGAAAACCAAAATTTTGGCTTGTTCTTTTATAAGAATAACATTTGAAAAGCAACAGCAACATGAAACATGCCCTTAATGTCTTCCCTCTCTTACAATGTGTATTTATGCATGTTTACAGATATGTCCTAACAACATCAGGTGTGCACCTTCAACATCCTCACTATGTTCACTTAAATTTATCCCTAGCTTTATTTCTTCTGCAAAAATATTAATACTTAAAGTAAATGATTCATGATTCTCTCCCTCCCCACAGAAAGGGGGAAAAAAATTCTCACTTAAAAAGTTAAGGCATTTAAGCATGAATCTCTCTCTCTAGTGAATAAAAAATAATTTCACAAAACAGTAAGGATTTGAGCATCATGTATCATACCCATGTCAAGTGTGGATTGCCATTAGTTATCATATGATATCATCATACAGATGCACTAATATACACTAGGAAAACCCATATTTCTGCTCTATGTTTCTACCTACCAGAATCTTATCAATTCGTGTCAACATCACTTCAATAAACAACTTAAGCACCTTAATAGCACAAACAACTATGTTCCACTATATTAGCCATCTTCTTTACAATGCATCACCTATTCTGATGCAGATCGGATGTTGCATTTATAAGAGTTTCTATTTTAGAACAGTATGTAATATTGCCCTGGTCCTCCACATCTACCACAGGTGTTGATAAATCAGCATGCTAGTGGCAGTTCAGTCAAGCCCAAAACTCAGAATTCTTTCAGCAAGTGTTTCAGGGCATCAGGTCACTCTCCTAGACTGCAACAGAGTTTACAATTGTTTTTTTGCAGTATATTCCAGCCACGCTAGAAGCAAAACTGCTTATCTACAATCAAAGCATACCCACTCATCCCTCATTTTGAACTTCTGAAATAGTCTTGCAAGAAGACGGTATTCATTTGAACTTTCAGGGAACAATCAGAGTGCATTTAAGAAATCCACTGGTTCAGTTTCCACAAAGAGAACAAACATGAATACCATTTTTATTGAGAAAGGTTTTAGAGAAAAAATTTACTCTTGAACACTTGCCTTCTAGTGATCAACTAGTCATTAACGTTATATACTATAAACCTCAACTCAACTCAACTCATCCAAGCCTTTCCCAACTACATGGGGTCAGTTACATGAATCCGCTTCCTCCACCCTGCTCTATTCAGAACTAAGTTGACACTCAAATTATAAATATACTATAAACCTCATTAACTTAAATGGTTGTATTTAATCAAACAAGGGGCAGAGTAATGTTTGACTGACCTAACATTATCCATATATGGTGCAGAGGTTATTTTAGATACTTTCACCCCTCTCTCCCTGCATTACTTTTATCATCCCTGACTTTCTAGATAGTTTAATGCATGCAATTTATGCAGACAGGTAAAAATAATCGCATATATCCAATGAGACAAGGAACCCGAGTGCTGAATTATAAGATAAGCATATATTTCTACTTCCAGGATCCAAAAAACTTGCTGAAAAGAGCATATTCACCTTAACTTTTCCCCATTTTTACTCCTCATCAGAGGAACTCTCCAGAGAAACATTGTCTCGATCAACAGCTCCAACAGGATCCTAGATGAGTGGCGGGAGAAATCCAATAAACATTTGAAAGAATATTTAAACATCATATACTTGTAGCTCTCAAACAAAATATAAATAGAAGAAAATTAAATACATATTATCAGTTCTTACTGGCATTTTGTCCCAGTCCTTCAACTTTGAACTAAGCATGTAACTGTCACGTAATGGAGCCCACCCAGGCTCATTGCCATGTTCTTTATTTGTAGAGTTGGGAGCCTGCACAAAGCATGCTATTTATAATAGATGCCAAGGCCAACTGGATTTTATCCAAACAGTACCTACTTAACCAATATATGACCATATTCAAATTTTAAACAACCTATGTGCAATAACTTTTAATGGAAACAGAAAAGTGTAGGATATTATGAAGCTGTAGACAAACAAAAGGTTAGAAATACAACTATCAATTTATGTTGATCTATTATAAGTCAGAAAAGTTAACATTAACCATGTGTCTCATGGTCACGTCACTTTAAAAATAAGAAAGAAAAATTGAAATTAACACTGAAAATCTTAAATTGATTTCAGATTCCTAAAAATATATGACAACTGAAACAATAAGTTAAAAGACATGTAAATCAGTCATACCATTCCAAAGCATTGGTGTATAGCCTGAATGCCTCGGCAGTTGTCATGCCTCAGTATGCCTAGGCAACCCTCACTTAGATGATCATACAAACAAACATACATACATACATACATATGCCTACATATGATATACAGACAGATATTTGTGATATGTATAATATGTGGAAGCATGCACATGTATGTATGCATGCATTTGCATGTGTCTCTACATCGATATGAATTAAACATATAGGTAGTGTTTGGTTTATAGGGTGTAATTATAGTTTTATGCTGGCCATCATCCTACCATAACCCTTTTCCTTTATCCTGATTTGGAACCGTCTATGTAAAAAAAAACTCGTAAAAAGTTCATATATAAGTGGTGTTTGGTATGTATGATATTTGAAATATCACTAATGATATTGGGATGGTGATAGGATCACCTTGCTTGGTATCCCCAATTTGGCAGTGATCTATGATCATCGAAGGAATAAGAAGGTGATTTTAATCCTGCATAAAGGGTTGAAAATGTTGGATCATTGTGGTGATGATGATGTGTACCAAAATTTGCAAACAATTTTATCCCTGCCATTAAAAGGATGAGACTATCCTTAATCCAATAAAAAATTGCAAACCCCCTCAATTTATAAGCGGCACATTTCAACCCTGACCCATATCCCCTTTGCCTCTCCTCTCTTTGCTCTCTTTGATAAGTTTTATGTTTTTCAGATAATTTTGCACTTCTTAGATTAAAATTGCAGGTTTCATATTCAAATAAGTTTTTAGGGGTATTATTAATATTGCATACATGGTGATTTTCCATTCCTATGGTAAGCCAAATATAAAAATTTGTGATCATGGGTGATCTTTGCTTATTGAAATATCTCGTATCAAACAGGGTGATATTGGATCGCTAGTGATCCCATCACCAATGGTGATTAACCAAATACAACTCAACTCAACTCAACTTATCTAAGCCTTTTCCCAACTACATGGGGTCGGCTACATGAATCTGCTTCCTCCACTCTGCTCTATTCAAAACCAAGTTGACATTCAAATTACAAATAGTTATATCTTTTTTAATTATTTCTGTCCATATTAATTTAGGTCTACTTCTACCTCTATCCTTACCATGAATGGTGATCAACCAAATGGCCCCATAAAATGTTTCATTGTAATTTCTTATTATACTGACACATGGATGCTAAGATGCATGACAGATATATCAAATTGGATGCATGGAAACATAAAATATTATTGATAAATATAAAATGTATGAAACAAATGGCCAGAAATATTATTTTCTTCAAAGCCCTGGACCCAAGTTCTGGTTCACTAGTCTCTGGCAAGACAAACATTTGGGGAAGCCTAGAAATCTCTGCCACTTGATCTAAGACAACAACAATATACATGTTATTGCTTTTTGGGGGGGATTGTTTGCATTCACATGTGTGCCTTAAAGCATGTTAAAATGGAAAATGAGGTGAACTAAAATGATTTTTTCTTCATAATTCTACACCCAATCTCCAATTTCCAGTATCTGGGAAGATAAACAAGTGGCAAAACCTGGCAATTTCTACCACCTGAGCTAGGACAACAGTGATACAGATGTACTACATTGTTGCATCAATATAGATCTTACAAACTACAGTATATCTTCTTTTAATTGTTTGCATTCATTGTTTAAGCCTTAAAGATGATAGCATATTAATTTGTTGATATCCTATGAAAATATGATGACATAAATGACAAAATTAGATCATGAATGATTGACTATGCACCAAGTCAGTTATCTGGGCAAGATAACCAGGCAACAGGCTAGGTCCATAATCCATTGCCTAGAGTCACAGGTGAGCTATTTGACATGTGTTCCAAGTTCCAAAGTATCATTCGTTTTTTTAAAATGAAAATTTGGTAGTCAAGCATCCTATGAAAATGCAAGGGCAAAGGACCAATATATAAACGAAACTGAAATAACTAACCAATAGAAGATATGCAATGTGGTCATTTAATTCCAAAAGTATCAAAGGGCACAAAAACTTGGAATTCTAGCATTTGACATGTGTTCCAAGTTCCAAAGTATCATTCGTTTTTTAAAATGAAAATTTGGTAGTCAAGCATCCTATGAAAATGCAAGGGCAAAGGACCAATATATAAACGAAACTGAAATAACTAACCAATAGAAGATATGCAATGTGGTCATTTAATTCCAAAAGTATCAAGGGCACAAAAACTTGGAAGTCTAGCATCTAAAAAGATATCATAGTATGTTTCTCCATATCATTTTGTATAAAAGAAACTATACCATTGCCTAGGCCACTTGAGACGCAGAAAAACCATTAAATCTTGGTTAATACTTATTCGTTGTCTGGTATTCACTGCCATCAGCCTCAAACAAGGTGCTTTTATGAGTAATAGCTATCTTTGTCTAATCAAACCTTATTATTTCACTAAGGTTGACAAAATGTCTGATAGGGGGCCTAAATCACCACTAAATTCATTTGTAGTAAAACTGAATGATTTTTTTGTTTTTCGTTCCTAAGTTTTTATAGAGAGCTTGAAAAAAGGAAAAAAAAAAAGAGAGGATTTTAGAATAAAGACGGAATTTGTTACACCATAATCCCTTCATGCATGCCATGATTTTTTCTTTCATAGATGGTAGGTCCATTTGATATTGGGGGAAAATGTTTTATGATGAAATTAGAAGATGTTGATTACAGCTAGGCACAATAATTTTGTTAGTGACATCAAAATGTTATCATTTAACACAAGCACATGACAGTGCTCTTCTTCGCTCATTTCAAGGTTTTCTCATTTAGAAATTCATCTATTCATATGAAAAAGTAAAATCTTAGATGGCTTATGTTTGAACAGGACCTAGAACAATGTTTGAACAGGACTTAGAACCAGGAAGTAAGTAATGGATCCATGCTCGTGCCTTTTATTAGTAACTGTTATTCTTTTCTTTTTTTTTCTTTTTTCCTCTTTAGTGAGCATTTGATCCATCGTTTGTTGTGCTAAATTCCCTATTCTCAGTAACTGTTACTTATTCTCAAATTCTCTATAGATATGACAAAGAAAAGAAGCAAATCATTTTCCCTGTCTCTCTATTGAAGTGCGCAGATAGAAGCAATTTGACACAAACGGCCCAAGAGATACTAGAAACTCATAATGAATAATGGCAATACCTCCTTCTAATTAGCATCATATGAAATCTAACATATCTTCTAATAAGGGATTAGCGAACAACAATTTATCATGAAAAACCAAGCCAACCAAATGCTTGGCATCTATGTGGTACTGCACAATTCCATATAATGCCATCAACAGAAAGGGGAAAAGTTTCACTGGTTAGGTTCCTCCATTCCCTTGCCCACAATTAAAACATGAAAAGTTTCTACCACCTATGCATCCTAAACACTCGCCAATCTAGTCAATGTCAAAAATATACTCAACCAAACAAAAAAAAAAATCATATTCAAGCCAATGATGAATGCAGTTAAAACATGCCACAAAATATACCTCCAAATCCACCTACACATATCCTATCTTATTCTGGTATCCACATCTTATGATAAATCTCTTGTAAACTAAAGCTGACCTATATGAAGAACGAGTTCCATTTTGTTGCTTTTCTTGTTCATTCACAGGTTCCAATCAGTTCTTGTGAATGGCCTCATGGATCAAGATGAAAATTCTACTCCTAAAAACCAAAGAAAAAACTAGGTACACAATTTCCATGTGCCATCTCAAAAGGCATACAAAATTAGACAATAGATGACAGCTAACAGGACATGAGTCTAAAGAATTTGTGGAACTTCAGAAAACATTGTTGCAAGAACTGAGGAAAGACTAAAAAATCATAGTTGGCTCAGTAAAAGCAGGCTCCAGAGAGGATAAATTACACCAGATAAACATCAATACAGAAACATTGATGACTTCAGAAAAAACAGACTTGAATTCATTGCAAAGAGTGCAACATCAACGGCAAGGTTATACAGATATGAGTGCCAATGCTTTCTCGCTAGTTCAAGCCAAAAAAAAAAAAAAGATTTATGGATAAATGTAAAGAAAGTGATCTATGATTGTGGAAAAGAGCATGGCATGCACAAGATACGCACAAATTAGGATACCTTGGAAGAGTTGAATGACGAAGGCTTGTAGAGAGCTTGTGTTGTTGGCCTTTGTAGTTCTGACAAGAAAGTTTGTCTTCTTTGCTTTGCCAACACTGTCACAGTTAAAATATAAATAAATTAGAAAATTGGTAATCACATGACATACAGGGGACAAGGTGATATTAGAAACATCTGGCAATCTTAGCAATGGCAGAAGAAATACAGCTAAAGCAAAAGTCTTTGCAGCTTCTATTTGATAACACGAACAGTAAAATGGCATTATATACTCTTTAAGCTAGTATGTCAGCTTTTAAACACAATCATACTGGAAGACTGAGCATTAATCCTTCAATGAAAAAAGTTTAACACCATCAAAAGAAGATATTGGTTCCTACACATAGCACATCCTTGCTCCTGTAGAAAACCTAACTGTATTCTCTAATTTTATGCAGCCTTAAAAAGCATTTTAACAGAACAACCTTACTTTAAATTATCCCAGCATTATTGTCAACATGATGCTTCCTTCCTAGCTACATTAGCTCACACCTCCTTATATTAAAGCACATGGCTTTGGAAGAGGCTACTTCTTTCAAAGCTGAAATGGGTATTTAAAAAAAATAATTTACTTCTTTTAACAATCCATAGTAAGGATAGAGGTAGAGGTAGACCTAAACTAACATGGACAAAAATAATTAAAAAATATAACTATTTATAATTTGAATGTCAACTTAGTCCTGAATAGAGCAGAGTGGAGGAAGCAGATTCATGTAGCCGACGCCATGTAGTTGAGAAAGGCTTAGATGAGTTGAGTTGGTCTAGCTAGGGAATTATCAAATTAATTGAAAATAAATTTATGAAGCAGAAGAACAACAAAATATCTGAAGATGTTGAACTGGAAAGGTTCATGATACTTGTAAGAGGTACCTATGATAGGACATAAATATTTAATAATTTATTATGTAAATTTGAAGAATGAAGACATCTTGTAGAACTTAATTGCAAAATATGAAAGTCATTTGATAAAGTCATCAACCAGATACTACCCAAGAATAATGAAAAGAATATAACCATCCCAAGTGCTGCCTAAGAACTTGAATTAAAAGATGCTTGAAATGATTGGAAAATATTACCTCAAAATTCTAGAGTTTTATATTAAGGAATTAAGCTGGCATCTATCAAGTATAAGAAGATTTAAACGACTAGGAAGGATTTAGACAAGGCTGACCATTTTTAGGCATTTAGATGCTGTATCAAAGCCCACTTATCAAATTCTCAAGAATAAAGATGACACACATTCTCAAAGAGGGCCTATGCTGGCATAATTTGCATGCCTATACCTTTTGAGTCATCATCTCCTCACTGATTTCTTATACCATTCAAATGATCCCCTCCCTTATTTCACTATTGCAGCAACCCCTGCAACACTGGTAGTTTTTATATTTGTTTCAAAAGCTCCCCTTAGCAAAGAAAGCATCTTCGTCCAAAATAGAATACTGTTAGGTGCCAACAAGATACATCTTCCCATACATTCCTTGGCACTAATGAAAGCATGAGTACCAGCAATAAAGCCTTCATAATCGCACTTCCAATTTACCATATCTAGCAGCAAGCATAATCATCATGAGTCATGACCCAGAAAAGAGTTTGAATTTGCAATTCTAGTGTTCTAAATTGTGCATGCCAATTGGCCCTCTCTCTCTTTCCCTAATGACATGATGCAAGAAAAGGCATAATGACAGGAGTAAATCCAAAATAACATCTGGATAGAGATAACAGATCTAAGATTTCTCAATAGAGAGATTTTGTGAAGACGAAAGTAAACAAGTACAAAATTTTCCCAGCTTGATGGCAACACTCCTAACTCCAGGCAGATGTAAGACAATAAAGTTGCAATCACCATACCTTTTGCATCTTTTGACTTTGAAGGATTCAAGCCTTTCTGAGGATTTTGTGCCTTACTTACCTGCACATAACATCTCAAAGTAATGATTTACAACAGTAAAACATAAGCCATAGACTAAAAATGATGCCAGTAACAATGAGGAGAAACCAAGTAGGCTTACCGCATTAAATAACTTGACCACTGAACAACCAGCATCAAACATGCAAGACAGAGAGTGTGTGTTACAAGTGATCGAAATCAAGCATAAAAATAGCCACTCAAGCACCACTGCTAAGGTCAAAAAAAAAGCCAAGAATCAATGCTTTTATAATTTATAAGTCAAAAAATACCTCCTTTTGTGGCAATACTGATAAGAGACTTCTCCTTTGCATCCAAGAAATCAGCAGGTTTTACGTGCCCTTTTTCTGCCGCCTATTGTTAATGTAAATAAAAAAGAAGGGAAAAAAAGAAGAGGGACGATGAGCATTCAGACATTTAAACTACAGATCCTAGTTACGAAGTTAAAGAGTACTGACCAAATGCTTTTCTTTCTTTGCTTCACCCTTCACCTTATGCTCAGCTTCCTCTTCCGTGAGCTTCTCAGCAACAAGCTGCTTGTGTGCCGACAATATAGGTCCCTGATAAAATAAAAATTAAGAATAAGCCATGAAAAGAGGAAGGAAAAAAGCATTTTTTTCCGTTAAGAATCATATAAATGCCTCCAGGAACACTAACCAGTGGATCGTTTGGATGATTCTTCTTCATTATCTTCAAGAAAGCCACCCTAAACGCTCTACAACCTTCGGCAAACTTCGTGATCCCCTGGTGAGCTCCATCCCCCTCCTCGTCATCACCTTCAGAGCCTCCACTAAGATCGTCTCCAGCATCCAAACCCCTCTGCTCCTCCTCCTCCTCTTCACTTGTGTCTCCACTTGGGTCGGCATCCTCTTGATCCAGGAGGGCTTCCCCGGCTCTCCCATTCCTTGGTCCAGCGGCCAGCTTTTCGTCGTCATCGTCGTCGTCGTCGGAGTTGTACTCCCTGGCCCTCTTCCGGAATAGCTTTATCATCTTTTTGCTGGGGTTCTTGCTCTTGGCGGCGGCCATGGCCTGGGGCGCCTTCTTTAGCTTTTTGTGTGAATTCTTGCCCTTCTTGTGCTTTAGCTTCCGCTTCTTAGGGGAGACTATGGACGTGGTCGTTTGTGGGGATTCCAGTTCGGTGGCCATGGCCGATTCGGGCGAGAAGAAGGAGGGGGTCGGAGGAGCTATGGAGGGGGAGAGCCAGCGAAGAAGGAGAGCCGGGAAAAAATAGGTCAGATAAAGCTCAAAGAAAACCGGACCCGGGCGTACCCGGGCAACCAGTACCGGTTCGCCTATGAAATCGAGCGACCGTGTTGTGTTATAAAACATTAAAATTATCATTGCTAATATTTTTTTCACTCTCTAAGTCGAATAATCTACTATAAATATAAATATTTTGCCCATGCGCAACAATATCGATTAGGTGAAAATTTTATTAAATACACTTTGTTACAAGTACATGCAAATACCTAATCATGCGTCAAAATACTTATTGAATTAAATAACATTTTTAATTCATTGTATTTTTTATTTTCACTTGGTTTCATGAAATATTTAAAATAAATTTATCTATAAATAATTATTTATATTTATACATGCCTATATATTAGCATCTAATAAGGCAATTATATGATGCTTTTGTCGCGATGCCGAGGGATTAGGTTTAAGCTTTATTTTTAAAAAAAAAATTATGATGACTACATCCATCTAATAAATATCTTACTAAGGTGCATTTAGTCTACTATATTGTATCGTATATCTCCTCTTCTCCTTTTAACTAATATATTTTATATCACCTTAAGATAGTGTTTGATATGGAGGATAAGGATGGATATCAGGCTTATTCCCAAATGCTATAGCTATAGAGGATAGGTCTAAAAAATTTAATCAGAGGGGATAACTCATGTTTAACCATGGGTTATCCCTTAAACTTATTATCTAGAGAACCCAGTAACAACTAAAGTTATCCCTTGATGGCAGACTTATAATTTTTAAAAGGTGCGTATTCTTTCAGCTATCCTCTGGATAAATGCTATCATATATTTTATCTAATGATAGCTTTTGGGCTATCAAACACTACTAAAACTTATCATCAGCATCACATTCCAGAATGAATGAAGCTTTTCCAAGCACATATTTGATGACCAATTCATTGGTGAATTACCTCTTTGAAAAAAATGATATCAAACAACAATCTCAGTTGAGTTGTAAGACATTTAGGATAAACCGATGATATTTCAGCATAATTAATGATGAATGGATGTATAATATTAGGCTAGCTATAAGTTATCTAGGATGAATAGTTGATATTTATTGTAATTAATGATGCATGTTCTAGCTAACTAGCAATTATTGTAAAATCACTCTAGTAATAGATCCATGGTACCAATTTGATCAAAAGCAAAGACAATGACTTCCAAATCAATGGTGAGTTCAACCAAAGATGTAGATGATAGTTCTTCTAATCATGACTGATGACGCTAAGTCACTTTCTTCAAGCGCCGGGGAAACGGACGTCCTCCTCGCCGGACTCCTGCAAAAAAGTTTCCGAAGACCGGATGCTCCGGTGGGGACCCTCCGACGCTCAAGTCAGTCACTTGGGAACATATGAGAACTGTTTA
Source organism: Calamus simplicifolius (assembly GCA_900491605.1). Classification (NCBI taxonomy): domain Eukaryota; kingdom Viridiplantae; phylum Streptophyta; class Magnoliopsida; order Arecales; family Arecaceae; genus Calamus; species Calamus simplicifolius. Next base: position 1,393,756 of record UESW01003843.1, on the reverse strand, counting down.
GCCGAAGGGAACTAAACAGTTAGGGCTTAACTAGTGGAAAAGAGCTAGAAAAATCAGAGTTTATCCTCCTCTACTTACGGCATGGGCGTATGCTTTTATACCTATTCGAAGATCCCCCTTCTGTTCCCAATGATTGCTGATTTCCAGGAGCTCAGTTCAATAATGGATAAAATATGAAGCTGACAATGACAGATCGTACTGTCACCGTACATGCTGGAGGTGTCCCGCGTCATTGGTCAGTACGGCCTCACAGGTGTCTTGCATCTGTTTATGTGGCTCGAGACCGAGAGGGGGTCTCGGGGTTGAGATACTGTTCATATGGCCCAAGACCGAGAGGGGGTCTTGGGGGTTGAGATACCGTGCATGTGGCCCGAGACCGAGAGGGGTCTCGGGGGTTAAGATACTATACATGTGGCCCGAGACCAAGAGGGGGTCTCGGGGGGGTCTTGGGGGTTGAGATACTGTTCATGTGGCCCGAGACCGAGAGGGGGTCTCGGGGTTGAGATATTGTTCATGTAGCCCGAGACCGAGAGGGGGTCTCGGGGGTTGAGATACTGTGCATGTGGCCCGAGACCGAAAGGGGGTCTCGGGGATTGAGATACTGTTCATGTGGCCCGAGACCGAGAGGGGGTCTCGGGGGTGTTGAGAGAGCCTCCGTCAGTCACCGTTATCAATGTCATTTATTCTGACGGTGTTGGATCAGCCATATCAGATGCCCCCTCACCCCTAAGACGGAGTGGGCCCACCCTAGTAAGGTGAAAGGGGTGTCACCCCCCAAGTAGCAGATCCCTGCCCATTACGAACTGCCTCCGGACACGTGCCTATGGGCGCTGCGACGATTTTATGCAGGCGGTGTGGGGATGTTAAAAGGCGGCCAATACTATCCACCCAATTTGTGGCGATCATCCTCGAAGCAGGGTTGATCCGTCGGAGTCCGTGAGGAAATTCGTGCCATCATTACCCATTATAGCGTGACATCAGCGGCGTCTCATCATTGGCCGGAAGCAAATCCTATCTCACGCTCAGCAGTTTTTGAGGCAGTCCATCCTATTGCGAGAGTCCACGTGGTGGACGAGACATGGTGGGACAATTTGAAACTGAATAAAACCCGGTGGAGGGTCGAAAGCAGCCATTCTGTTCCTGCTATCATCGTCTTCTTCCTCTGCTTCCTTGATTTTCTGCTCCCTGGTCCCCCCTCCAACCTGAGAGCCTGCGCACGTCACTTTCCTTCTCAGGTCAGCTCTTTGCTCCTTCTAGGCTCCTCTGTTCCTTCTTCTCGCCATGAGTTCCCAGTCCTGGTCCGCTGAGGATGATTCAAAGGATTATTCTTCGTCTGAGAGGCCTCGAGCTTCTCCTTCTTCTCCCCCTTCTCCTTCTCCTCCTCTCGAGTGGTCCTCTAATCCGGAGGACCGCATCCCTCCGGCCCAGCGGTGGGTCGCCAGGGAGGCTCCCGTAGGTTGGCATCTAGTGGCGGCTGGTAGGGCTCCGTCGAGGGGCCACCAGATGGGGGCCAGCGCCTCCTCGAGAGTGGGGACGGATCCCCGGAAGGGGCCGCCTCCATGGTAACAGGCCAGGATCTAGCAAACATCCGGGCTCATTACCAAATCCTGAGAGATCGGGCTTTATCTTCCAACTCCCGACGATAGAGTGATCTCCTCTCGACCTGGTCGAGTAGCCATTTACGAAATTTCTCTGAGGGTAGGCCTCCGTTTACCCCTTCCCCCTTTTTTCGCAAGCCTCCTCGACTATTACTTCCTGACCCCTTCACAGTTGGTCCCAAACTCCCTTAGGATCGTTAGTGCCTTCGTTGTCCTCTTCCACCATCTCCAAATTACACCTCGGGTCTCTCTCTTTCGCTCATTCTACATTCTTCGGTCTCAAAAGGGTTGGTGGCTATTTCAGCCCCGACCCGGTCGAGTCTTGAAACTCCTTCTTCTCACCTCCATCAAGGGATGGAAATCCCAGTTTTTCTTTGCCAATCTTGACCAAGTTAAGGCCCAGTGGGGGGACCCTGACCTCCAAGGTAACGCAAATTCCACTGTCTACCCCGGAGACAAGGAAGCATTAGGGCGGCTGTTGGCTACCGACATCCCTCGGTACAACCTGCTCTTGACGGAAGAAAACCTCCAGTCGGCGGGTCTCATTTCCCACCACGGTAAGTCTCCCTTACACTTAGTCAAAGTCTTCCTGTTTCATCATTTTTTCATTTTTTTTACCGACCCTGACCGAAGCTGTACAGTCATAAAGGTCCCGACCCAAAAACTCCTGAAGATCGTCGCCAAGAAGAGGGCCTGGGAAGGACCGAGTGAAGACCGGCGAGCACCGGCTCCAAAACGCCCGACAGTGCAGGTGCCCGAGCCACCGACACCGCAAGAGCCCCCGGTCGCTCCGGAGATTGACCTCACAGCCGACACTCCGCCAGAAAGGGCGATGACCGAGGGGGCACCAATGGAGGAGCTGGCTGCGAGGAGCCGGCGGTAGTAGAGGAGCCAGCGGTAGTGGAGGAGCTCTTTGCTCCCAGTGGACCGACCCTCCCCGAGGCAGCCAGGAGCTAGGGCGAGGGGCCGTCAGGGGCAGCAAGCCCGCCCCCCCAAGCAGACACCAATGAGCAGCCCACGCGTCGAGTCTAAAAATGCCAAGGCAGCCGAAGGGAATGGAGCCAGACCAGGGCCGCCTCGGGGCTCCGTTCTGAACGATGGGTGTTGGGCAGAGCGGATCCTCTCACCAATCTTCGTGCCTGAGGTCCAGGAAGAGCTTAGCCACTTGAAGGCGGCTACATTCTACCGAGAGTCCTACGCGGCCCTCGTCAGAGTAAGTTGTCCTGCAACCCTTCACCTCCATATTTCTTTTTTTCTTTTCTTCTTCTCTCTCTTTTTTTTGACATGGAGCCTGCACGCAGCTTGCGAACTCCCTAAGGGCTACAAGGGAGGTCATTCACGAAGGAAAGACCCTTCTGCGGGAGGCCCAGAAGGAGGCTGAGGAAGCTCGTAATCGCGCGGAGGCGGCCGAGGGGGCCCTGGAGTTGGCCAGAACCGCTCGGGCCAATGAGATAAGGGCTGCTGAGAGCCGAGCGAAGGCTGAGGCCAACCGCTTGAGGGCGGCACTCCGCCAGATGATGGACGCCGAAAACGCCGTTGCAGCAAGAGATCTGCACATCTCTGAATTGACCTCGGCCATCCAAACAATTGAGAGTCGGGCAACCGAGGCCGAGGAGAGAGCAAGGTCAACCGAGGAGAGGGTAAGGTCGAAGGAGGAGAGGGCAAGGGCGGCGGAGGAGAGGGCTGATAAAGCTGAAGAGGAGGCAAGTCGCGCCCAGGAGGCCGAGAGGGCAGCGGTGGCAGCTCTCGCTGCAGAGGAAGGAGTTCGAGCCGCCGAGATGGAAGCAGCCGTCGCGGCCAGGACCGCCAGGGTCATAGAAGAATTCAAAGCGTCCGAGCGCTTTACAGACGAACTGGCGGAAGCTTCGGCGGGGGCGTTTCTTCAAGGATTTCAACATGGGAAAGAGAAAGTCACTCGGGACTTGAACTTTCCTCAAGCCCTAGAGGTCGAACCAGAGTGTCTCTCGGAGTTGGCCTCATCCGATGACGAGCCCGCACCAATCGAACCGTGAGCCTCCACTTGTATTTTATTTTTGCAAGTCTGACTAGGTCGGCGCTTTGTAATCACTTTAAATTAATGAAATATCACTTTCCCTCAAGATAAATTGTCTTTGTCCATCTGCAACCTCTACCCCAAATTCATTGGTTAATGACGTGCGACCTCTCGGGGCTTCATCAGCGCCGAGGGGTAACCTTTAATTCATTCGCGAATCACTTTGACTTGGCCAGATAGGACCGAACCTTGGGGCCAGGAAGGATGGGCTTCCTGGGGTTGAGGCATTGGACTCAGGAGGTCGAGGCAGACGGGCTCCTGAGGACTGATGGCGCACCGCTTTGCCGAAGGTATGTCGAGCTTTGTGCCTTGCTAGCCCAGGGCTTTAAGTGCCAATGGGGGTCGGGCTTTGTGCCTGGCTGGCCCAGGGCTTTAAGTGCCGACGAGGGTCGGGCTTGTGCCTGGCTGGACCAGGGCTTTAAGTGCCGACAGGGGTCGGGCTTTATGCCTGGCTGGCCCAGGGCTTTAAGTGCCGACGGGGGTCGGGCTTTGTGCCTGGCTGGCCTAGGGCTTTAAGTATCGACGAGGGTCGGGCTTTGTGCCTGGCTGGCCCAGGGCTTTGAGTGCCGACGGAAGTCGGGCTTTGTGCCTGGCTAGCCCAGGGCTTTCGTGCCAATCGGGGTAGGGCCTTAGTTGTTGAGAGCCGATGGTACATCGCTCTGCCAGTGGTACACTGGGCTTTGTGCCTAGCTAGCCCAGGGCTTTTGTGCCGACCAGGATCGGGCTTAAGTTGCTAAGAGCCGATGGTACATCGCTCTGCCAGTGGTATACTGTGCTTTGTGCCTGGCTGGCCCAGGGCTTTTGTGCTGACCGGGTGTTGGGAATTGTATCCTAAAGCCAATCATTTGATGATTGTGCTGATGTAAATTGTATATAAATTGATATATTAATAAAAGTTATTTGGCAGTTTATTCATTACAAGAACATCTTCTTAATACTCCTGAAAGTAATGAAGCCCTTAGGATCTCCTCACGATAAAGGAGGATTTATCTTAGAAGGTCCTTAAAAGAGTTCGCGACCAAATGATATACTATGACAGGGTCATAGTACTATCAATTATAGGACGTTGTATATCATATTTGTTGGTTATCCTCTTAACCAAGGAGTGTAGAGACACTGGTATGACATACAGGTGAAAGTGTAGGAGTACATTTTACCGAACGTGACTCATTTCCGGATACTCTGCTGTCAAGAGTTAATCCGAGAAGATATAGGTATAAGTATCCTTCATACCTGAAGACCACAACCAGTGGCTTACAAGCAACTCATTGTACTTAGGTGCCGGACCACCTGAATTTCTAATCCAGCTACGAAAGGTTACTGGGTGCAGTCAAGTACTTATGGTAGTCAGTTGTGGATCAAGATGAAATTTGACCTATCCCATTAAAAGGAGAAATGCTTGTGTTTCAATTTAGCAAGACCTTGGCCAAGGCACTTCATATGAAAGTCACATAATCACTAAAGTTGAAATCACTTTATGGATTTGCTATTTAGAGTTGACAGGCTCTTAAGCCATCCTTAGCATTTATGGTCAAGAGGATGAATTATACGGTAACTATTTCTTAGGGTTCTTGGAGTTTGCTCGGCAACTCTTCGACCTATCCGGACGTCGGGTTCCATTGCTAGATGGGCACATCGATTAGTATAGAAAGTTGTTTCTATGCTACCGGCTTAGGTTCGAACCTAGAGAGTCACACGCATAGAAGTTTCCTAGGATGATCTATTTGTTGATCAACGATTGAGAATCGTATATGATTTAATTAATCAATTTGATTGATTGAATTATCTCAATTGGGTTAAGTACAATTGAATAAGATTCAATTTGGTTTAAGTCTATTAGAAGGACAAGTCAATTTCAAATATTGATTTGAAATTAGACTTGATTTGAATTTAAATAGATTCAGGACTAGCCAAATTTGATTTGGGCTTGGACCATGATCTATGTGGGTTAAGTCAAATAAATTCAGATCAGAACTCAAACCTTTTGAATATGGATCTCATATGATGAGATGGCTAAAATCTCATCTCATGAGATAGAATTTAATGCATGATATTTATTTACCAAACGTCAGATTTATCCCTCGTCTCTTTGGTTTTCTCCGAACGACGGAACTAAACCAAACGCCGCGACTCCTTGGTTTTCTTTGAACATCGGAATTAAACCAAGCGCCGCGCCTTCGGCGTCTCTTCGCTTTTGCCAAACGACGAATTCTTAAATGTCAGAATTAAATGTCAAGGCTAAATCTAGACTATAAATAGAGGGCATTCCCTCACCAGAGAACACAGAACAAAAAATAGAACAACAATACATGATTTGTCATGGATTGTAATTCTAAAGTGTCGTGGATTGTAATTCTAAAATGTTAGAATAGAAAATCCTTGTGATTCTGGTGTTAGCGGAAGCCTGGTGGATCTTAGAGGAAGATTCAAGTGAGGGGATTCAAGATCAGCAAAGCTATTTTTCCGCGAGCTAGCACTCCCAGAAATCTAATCATTCGGGCTTCGCGTGGACGATACTAGAGGCCGACGATTGAACGACTGCAGAGCAATAAGGATTTACCTACTGTTCTTAAGGTAAGTGATTTGATCCCTAGATCTTAAGGCAGGCTTCAAGATAATAGTGACTAGTCATCTTAAAGATCAAGATATGATCTTGATATTTTTATATGCATATTTTAGATCAAACGACCTTGAATATATAGGCAAAGATATGATCTTGATGCATATTAGATAGATTAATATGTAATCTTTTAATTTCTGCAATGATAATAGTTATCAATTTTTAAAATATGCATGCCTCACTATTTCTCCCTACAAATGGTATCAGAGCCATGGTTTCGTTATGATCTAATTTATTGCATGTAAATTAATATTCTCATTAATTATGTAATTATGGCTAAAACTTATCACAAGGCCATATGGTCACAGGTGGATTGAAAATCGAATTACCCATTCAATGAGGTATTCTGTGACATATTGTCGTGCGATTGTTTTATCGTTGATGCTTTGTTTAAAAAAAATTTAAATTGATGCTTTGGCATCAAAACATAGATTACACACACTCTCAAAAGATATTTTATATTTGATACATATTGATGTTGTATAAAAATAATATTTGCATGTTTAGTATAAAAACATAGATATGATATGATGGCATGATGTCTATGTTATAAAACATACAAATATTTATGAGAGTTTTATTTGAATGTCAAATATTAGTTCATAATTTTTTTAGATATGATCTAAATATAGGAATTATGAGTAGTAACATTATGCTTGATTGAAATATATGACATGTTAACATGAAATATATTTAATCATTTGGGTTAGCTAAATCGGGTCCATAAAGGGTTAGACTCTAAGGTTTAAATCAACTGGACTAAAAGAGTATTTGTTCAAATCTAATTAGATTAGGTTAAGAATGCTCTAAATCAAACAATAGTTGTAGTTGATCAAGTCCTTCTCTTTGATTAAACCAAATGGAAGTAGATTAGGCTCCGTGGTTGAGCATGAATCTATTAGATGGTCAAATCAGAATTGGTTAACCATATGATGTCAAGGTGGGTGGCAAGTTGCTCTAGGATCAACGATCGAATGGTTTTTAATTGGGAGCTACTCGTATTGATGCGTCTTTAACGAGTTAATGGCATATCCCTCCCATCGATCTCTCTCACCTGGTCATGTGGTGAACCATTTATGATTCAGATCATTTACCTGATTCGGGTTGACCCATGCCTGTAAGGAAATCAGTCTGACTGATTTAGGTGCCACTTAACCTGACTTAATCTTGTTTCATTCTACCGATTTCATAGATTCAGTGGGAGAACTTGATTAGTCAATTTATCTTCATATTATTAAAATCCTCTAAAATTATTAGGTCCTTAAAATGAAATAGTTATATGATAACTAGATCATAGCCTCCCATTAAGGTGGGTGATAATGAGTCCGATGTCTTGATAATCATTGGAGGCACTCCATGCCTGGTGCTTGTCAACCATCGAAATTATCATTCATTATATGATAAGTCAGCGTAACTATTAAATAAACAGTCAGGTGAGCCGAGCTTCACTCGGGCTTGGTTGTCTATTGATAGGTTACACTGATTATATCATTTAATGGTTGGACCTAACCAGAACTTTCAGTGGAGGCACTTCATGCCTGCTGAAGAGGTACATGGGGCAAAACTGAACACTAAGAATTGTTTGGGAAACAATTGGTTTTGAACCTACTCTTAGATGCATATGGGTTAGCCAAGCTTCACTTGGGCCTGTATGTAGTTTATGTAGATCTTAGTGCCCGCTAAAGAATTAAGAATAATTCTTCGAATTGGGGTGTAGAGGCTGCCAATTTGAACAAAATAGTGGGAGAATCTTTAGACTAAAGTCCAAGTCTTTAGACTGAATCAATTTATATACTAATAAACTTTAGTTTTTCCTTATGCAGAACATGGCCACTAATTTATCATTAAGGTCCCTATTGGATAGTGACAAATTGAATGGTTCCAATTTCAATAGCTGGTTCAGAAAACTTAAGATCGTCCTTGAGCATGAGAGGATTCTATATATTCTGAATAATCCTGCACCAAAGATACCTGATGCAAACACCCAAAGTTCTGAGAGAGACACTTATCAGAAGTGGCTCAATGATAGAACTAGCGTGCGTTGTATCATGCTAGCAGCAATGAACGATGAATTCGGTCGCCGGTTCGAGAATGCTCAGCCAGAAGAAATCATTCAAGCGTTGAATGAATCTTTCGGCACACCCGACGATGTTGAAAGGCACAAGACTAGTTGTGCTATTTTCAATGCTCGAATGAGGATGGATCTCCTGTCACTGATCATGTATTGTACATGATCGAGAAGATAGAACTCCTAAGCAAGCTCGGCTTTCCCTTACATGAGCAGTTGGGAAAAGATGCGATCCTGAATTCCTTGCCTCCATCCTTCCGACCTTTCCTTACTCATTTTCGAATGACAAAGCCTGCAGTCAACTACCACGGTTTGTTGGGGTTGTTACAGAACTTTGAGAAGGATAACCAGCTCTCTAAGGGTTTGGTTAATGTGGTTGAAGGATCTAAGGTAGGGCGTAAACCCTTTGGGAAAGGGAAGAAGAAAAAGAATAATAAAAGGGTGCAACATGCTAGGACATCTATAAGGGGTCAGATGCAGAAGAAGAAAGTTGATAAAAGTCAAGCTGAATGCTTTCACTGCAAGATGCAAGGGCACTGGAAGAGGAACTGTCCTCTTTACATTGCCACACTTGATCCAAACAGGCCAAAGAAGAAAAAGGAGCAAGATGTTGCTCAACAAGGTATTTATATGATAACACCTTGTAATTTTTCTATATATGATAATCAGACCTGGGTATTGGATACCGGGAGTCCTTTTAACATTTGCAATTCATTGCAGGGACTACAGGTCACCAGAAGATTTGAGGACAATGAAAGATTCCTAAATGTCGGCGATGGAAGATTAGTTCCAGTACTGGCATTAGGAGTTCTTGAAATAGTTTTCAATAGAAATGTCATTATACTAAATGATTGTCATTTTTGCCCAACGTTCTTATTGAACGTAATTTCTGTAGGCCTTCTGGCCAAAAGTAATTATGAAATTTCAATAAAGGATGTTACTTTGAATATCATTATGAATGGAGTCACTGTAATGACTGGGCATTTATCTAATGGCATTTATATATTATCACAGCCTGTGAATGTAGTGTACAATCAAGTAAGCGCCCTAGAACAACTGATGTCACAGATATTTATCTTTGGCACCATCGGCTGGGTCATATCAACAAGAACAGATTAAACAGGTTAACTCAGGAGGGCATCCTTCGAGTTGATGATTGTGAATCATTAACTACCTGTGAATCATGTCTTCTTGGTAAAATGACCAAGTCATCTTTTACTGGAAAAGGTGAAAGAGCCAAAGAGCTATTGGGTCTAGTACATACTGATGTATGTGGACCAATGAGCACTTGTGCCAAAGGTGGATACTACTACTTCATTACTTTTACAGACGACCTTTCTAGGTTCGGTTATGTCTATCTTATGCGACATAAATCTGAATCGTTTGAAATGTTCAAACTATATCATAAAGAAGTAGAAAAATAAACAGGAAAATGTATTAAGACCCTTCGATCAGATCGAGGAGGCGAATACCTTTCCAATGAATTTGTGACATATTTAAAGGAGAATGAGATTCTCTCCCAATGGACTCCTCCTGGAACACCGCAACATAACGGTGTGTCGGAAAGAAGGAATCGAACTCTGTTAGACATGGTTCGGTCCATGATGGGTTTTGCAAGCTTGCCAATATCATTTTGGGGATACGCATTAGAATCAGCTTGTCATATTCTTAATAAGGTTCCAAGTAAGTCTGTTTCTAAAACTCCACATGAGATGTGGTATGGACATAAACCGGTTATTACCTATCTGAGAGTCTGGGGGTGTCCGGCTTATGTGAAACGTGCAAAATCAGACAAACTTGAACCCAAATCTGACAAATATTTTTTCATCGGCTATCCGAAAGAAACAAAAGGATATTACTTCTACAATACTGAAGAACAAAAGTTGTTCATTAGTAATAGAGCAGTTTTTCTTGAAAAGGAGTTCCTTAGTGAAGGAACAAATAGCTCTAATGTTGAACTTGAGGAAGTTCATCAAGTAGAAGGAACAACACAAACCAGTGAACCCCTAGAATCTGAGTTGATTAGATCAAACTCAAAACCCATTTTAGATGCACCATTAAGGCGATCTGGTAGAGTACCACATCAACCGGACAGATACTTGGTTTCTTGGTCCAGAACGATGATCCTGTTGAACTCGATGAGAACAACGAGGATCCGATCACCTATATGGATGCTATGCAAAGGACTGACTCTAATAAATGGCTTGATGCCATGAAATCCGAACTTGATTCCATGAAGGACAATAATGTATGGACATTAGTTGACCCACCCGAAGGGATAAAACCCATAGGGTGTAAATGGGTTTTCAAGAGGAAAAGAGGCGCAGACGGAAAGGTAAGGACCTATAAAGCACGTCTGGTTGCCAAGGGGTATCGTCAACGTTATGGTATTGACTATGACGAAACGTTTTCTCCTGTGGCAATGCTGAAATCCATTCGGATTATGCTAGCTATAGCAGCACACTTCGATTATGAGATTTGGCAGATGGATGTTAAAACCGCTTTTCTAAATGGTGATTTAGAAGAACAGGTGTATATGATACAGCCTGAAGGTTTTATATCTGAAGACGAGTCTAAAGTGTGCAGGCTACAGAAGTCTATTTATGGACTTAAGCAAGCATCAAGGAGTTGGAACATACGATTTGATAAAGTGATCAAATCTTATGGCTTTATTAAGAATAAAGAAGAACCTTGCATTTATAAATGGGCTAACGATTCTGTTATTGTATTTCTTGTATTATATGTGGATGATATTCTCTTAATCGGGAATGATATCCCTGCATTACAAGGAATAAAGACATGGTTATCATCACAATTCTCCATGAAAGATCTGGGAGAAGCATCATACATCCTAGGGATGAAGATCTATAGAGATAGATCTAAGAGGATGCTAGGTTTATCCCAATCTACGTACATTGACACAGTGCTAAAGAGGTTTAGCATGGAGAATTCCAAGAAAGGCTATCTTCCGATAGGCCATGGAATTCATCTTTCTAAGAAGGATTGTCCGACAACTCCTAATGAAAGAGAACGTATGAGTCGAATTCCATATGCTTCGGCAGTAGGATCGATTATGTACACCATGACATGTACAAGACCAGATGTGGCATACTCACTAGGAGTAGTGAGTAGATACCAATCTGATCCAGGAGAAAAACACTGGCAAGTTGTTAAGACAATCCTTAAGTATTTGAGAAATACTAAGGACCAGTGGTTAGTCTATGGAGAGTCTGATTTGAAACTTGTTGGATATACTGATTCCAGTTTTCAATCAGATCATGATGATAGCAAAAGTGTATCGGGTTTCGTGTTTATCCTAAATGGTGGAGCTGTTTGCTGGAAAAGTTCCAAGCAACATACAGTGGCAGATTCGGTGTGCGAGGCAGAGTACATCGCTGCATCAGATGCTGCGAAAGAAGCTGTGTGGCTGCGAAAGTTCATCTCCGAGCTTGGAGTGACACCTTCCATAGATGAACCAGTCCTGTTATACAGTGACAGCACTGGTGCCATAGCTCAAGCAAAGGAACCACGAGCACATCAGCGCACCAAGCACATACTGCGCCGGTTTCATCTTATTCGAGAGATAGTAGACCGAGGTGACATAAATCTTCAGAAGATTGATGGAAAGGAAAACCTAGGTGACCCATTTACTAAAGCACTCAGCATCAAGGAGTTTGACAACTATAAGTTGAAGATGGGTATTAGATACTGTAATGAGTGGCTTTAGGCTAAGTGGGAGTTTGTTGGGAATTGTATCCTAAAGCCAATCATTTGATGATTGTGCTGATGTAAATTGTATATAAATTGATATATTAATAAAAGTTATTTGGCAGTTTATTCATTACAAGAACATCTTCTTAATACTCCTGAAAGTAATGAAGCCCTTAGGATCTTCCTCACGATAAAGGAGGATTTATCTTAGAAGGTCCTTAAAAGAGTTCGCGACCAAATGATATACTATGACAGGGCCATAGTACTATCAATTATAGGACGTTGTATATCATATTTGTTGGTTATCCTCTTAACCAAGGAGTGTAGAGACACTGGTATGACATACAGGTGAAAGTGTAGGAGTACATTTCACCGAACGTGACTCATTTCCGGATACTCTGCTGTCAAGAGTTAATCCGAGAAGATATAGGTATAAGTATCCTTCAGACCTGAAGATCACAACCAGTGGCTTACAAGCAACTCATTGTACTTAGGTGCCGGACCACCTGGATTTCTAATCCAGCTACGAAAGGTTACTGGGTGCAGTCAAGTACTTGTGGTAGTCAGTTGTGGATCAAGATGGAATTTGACCTATCCCATTAAAAGGAGAAATGCTTGTGTTTCAATTTAGCAAGACCTTGGCCAAGGCACTTCATGTGAAAGTCACATGATCACTAAAGTTGAAATCACTTTATGGATTTGCTATTTAGAGTTGACAGGCTCTTAAGCCATCCTTAGCATTTGTGGTCAAGAGGATGAATTATACGGTAACTGTTTCTTAGGGTTCTTGGAGTTTGCTCGGCAACTCTTCGACCTATCCGGACGTCGGGTTCCATTGCTAGATGGGCACATCGATTAGTATAGAAAGTTGTTTCTATGCTACCGGCTTAGGTTCGAACCTAGAGAGTCACACGCATAGAAGTTTCCTAGGATGATCTATTTGCTGATCAACGATTGAGAATCGTATATGATTTAATTAATCAATTTGATTGATTGAATTATCTCAATTGGGTTAAGTACAATTGAATAAGATTCAATTTGGTTTAAGTCTATTAGAAGGACTAAGTCAATTTCAAATATTGATTTGAAATTAGACTTGATTTGAATTTAAATAGATTCAGGACTAGCCAAATTTGATTTGGGCTTGGACCATGATCTATGTGGGTTAAGTCAAATAAATTCAGATCAGAACCCAAACCTCTCGAATATGGATCTCATATGATGAGATGGCTAAAATCTCATCTCATGAGATAGAATTTAATGCATAACATTTATTTATCGAACGTCGGATTTATCCCTCATCTCTTTGGTTTCTTCGGAACTAAACCAAACGCCGCGACTCCTTGGTTTTCTCCGAACATCGGAATTAAACCAAGCGTCGCGCGTCTCTTCGCTTTTGCCAAACGACGGATTCTTAAATGTCAGAATTAAATGTCAAGGCTAAATCTAGACTATAAATAGAGGGCATTCCCTCACCAGAGAACACAGAACAAAAAATAGAACAACAATACACGATTTGTCATGGATTGTAATTCTAAATTATCGTGGATTGTAATTCTAAAATGTTAGAATAGAAAATCCTGTGATTCTGGTGTTAGCGGAAGCCTGGTGGATCTTGGAGGAAGATTCAAGTGAGGAGATTCAAGATCAGCAAAGCTATTTTTCCGCGAGCTAGCACTCCCGGAAATCTGATCATTCGGGGCTTCGCGTGGACGATACTAGAGGCCGGACGATTGAACGGCTGCAGAGCAATAAGGATTTACCTACTATTCTTAAGGTAAGTGATTTGATCCCTAGATCTTAAGGCAGGCTTCAAGATAATAGTGTGACTAGTCATCTTGAAGATCAAGATATGATCTTGATATTTTTATATGCATATTTTAGATCAAACGACCCTGAATATATAGGCAAAGATATGATCTTGATGCATATTAGATAGATTAATATGTAATCTTTTAATTTCCGCAATGATAATAGTTATCAATTTTTAAAAATATGCATGCCTCGGAGACTATTTCTCCCTACACCGGGGTCGGGCTTAAGCTACTGAGAGCCGATGGTACATCGCTCTGCCAGTGGTACACTAGGCTTTGTGCCTGGCTGACCCAGGGCTTTTGTGTCGACTGGGATCGGGCTTAAGCTGCTGAGAGCCGATGGTACATCGCTCTGCCAGTGGTACACTAGGCTTTGTGCCTGGCTGGCCTAGGGCTTTTGTGCCGACCGGGGTCGGGCTTAAGCTACTGAGAGCCGATGTTACATCGCTCTGCCAGTGGTACACTGGGCTTTGTGCCTGGCTGGCCCAGGGCTTTTGTGCCGACCGAGGTCGGGCTTAAGCTGCTGAGAGCCGATGGTACATCGCTCTGCCAGTGGTACACTGGGCTTTGTGCCTGGCTGGCCCAGGGCTTTTGTGCCGACCGGGGTTGGGCTTAAGTTGCTGAGAGCTGATGGTACATCGCTCTGCCAGTGGTACATTGGGCTTTGTGCCTGGCTGGCCAAGGGCTTTTGTGCCGACCGGGGTCAGGCTTAAGCTGCTGAGAGCCGATGGTACATCGCTCTACCAGTGGTACACTAGGCTTTGTGCCTGGCTGGCCCAGGGCTTTTGTGGAAAAACAGAGAGACTAGAATTTAAGTTTATTGATGAAAAGTGAAGGGTGAAAACCCACAAGGATACAAGCATGGTATTTAATGCCAGAAGAAAATGTACTACTGATAGTATCGACGGAGGTTGTCGGCGTTCCACGTCCGGGGGAGTGGCCTCTCATCCAGCTCTTCAATCTTGTATGCCCCATGACAGAGTGTCTCGGCGATTCGGTAGGGCCCCTCTCAATTTCGAAGCTAGCTTGCCTCCTTCTGTCGGCTTTGAGACTTCAGCTCATCGAAGGACCAGGTCTCCCGACAAGAAAGTCTTGGGACGCACACGGGCATTGTAGTATCTGGCAGCTCGTTGTCGGTAGACCGCCATCCGCAGCCGCGCTCGGTTTCGCACCTCCTCCACCAGGTTGAGGTTGGCCCGCTACCGGTCCGAGTTGTCTTCCTCATTATATGACTCCACCCGATGACTCGGAGAGCCTATCTCCACTGGGATGACAGCTTCGGACCCAAAGACCAGGCTGAACGGAGTCTCTCCGGTGGGGGCTCATGGCGTTGTATGGTAGGCCAATAGCACATTGTGGAGCTCCTCCACCCACCGCCCCTTGCAATCATCCAGTCGGGCTCTTAGTCCTTGGAGAATGATGCGATTGGTCACTTCGGCCGCTTCATTAGTCTGGGGGTGTCCGACGGAAGTGAATCTCTGGTGGATGCCAAGTTCGGTGCAGAACCCTTGGAAGGGCGCGTTATCAAACTATCGGCCGTTGTCGGTGACCAGAGTATGGGGTAGCCCGAACCGACATATGATAGACTTCCAAAAGAAGGATCTCACCTTGCTTTCAGTGATTTTAGCAAGGGCTTCGGCTTCAATCCACTTGGTGAAGTGATCGACGGCCACCAGGAGGAACTTGCACTGTCCGAAGGCCGAGGGGAATGGTCCCAAGATATCCATACCTCACTGGGCGAAGGGCCAAGGAGCCACCAAGGGGGTCAGCTGAGACATCGACTGTCGCTGAATATTGGCATGGCGCTGGCAGCTATCACACTTCTTAACAAGCTCGGCCGCGTCCTCCTTCATAGTTAGCTAGTAGTACCCCTGTCGTAGGGCCTTGTAAGCTAGGGCTCTGCCCTCCAGATGACTTCTGCAGATGCCTTCATGGATTTCCCGCAAGATGTAGTCTGCTTCTGCTGGCCCTACGCACTTGAGGACCGGGTATGAAAATGACTTTCGATAGAGCCTCCCGTCCATTATCAGGAACCTTGGGGCTCACCGCTTGAGCAGTCTAGCCTCCGCGGGGTCCTCAGGAAGGGTGTCGTCGGTCAAATATTGTGCATAGGCATCCATCCAAGAGGGCCCTTGCGCAACTGGCAATGCCTCTTCCGCAGCTTCAATGCTTGGGGTCTACAAGTGCTCCACATATGTTCTTTCCAGTGTCCCATCGGCCGAGGTGGCCAACTGGGACAGCGCGTCGGCCCTGGCGTTCTCCGCCCGAGGAATGTAGCTGACACAAAAATAAGAGAACCGAGAGGCTTGGAACTGCACCTTACTTAGGTAACGAGACATGGTTGGGTCTCTGGCTTCGTATTCCCCCAGCAACTTACCCATAAATAAGTTGGGAGTCCGTGAAGGCCCTCAGACGCCCTGCACTGAGCTCCTCTGCCAGCCTCATTCCCGCCAACAGGGCCTCATATTCTGCTTGGTTATTAGTAGCCGGGAACTGAAACCGAAGGGTATACTCCACCACCTCTCCCTCGGGGCTCGCAAGGATGAGCCCGGCTCTGCTTCCTGAGAATTTGCTGCTCTATCCACGTGCAAGATCCAGTCTTCCTTTTCTGCCTCCTCGGCTGAGGAGGAGTCCATATGTTCCTCCGGACGTGATTCCTCCATACGTTCCTCAGTCCAAGTACACTCGACCAAGAAATCAGCTAACACCTGAGACTTCATGGCTGACCTTGACCGAATAGATAGGTCAAACTCACTCAGTTTGATGGCCCATTTGGCCAGCCGACCAGAGGTGTCAGGACGGGACAAGATGGTCCGAAGAGGTTGGTCCGTGAGTACCACGATGGGATGAGCCTTAAAGTAGGGTCAGAAGCGTTGGGCAGAGACCACCAGGGCAAAAATGATCTTCTCGGTTCTAGTGTATCTTGTCTCAGCATCATGAAGTACCTTGCTAGTGTAGTAGACCGGCCTCTGCACCCCGTCGGCATCCATGCACACGAGCACAGAACTGACGGCCTCTGGGGAGGCTGCGAGGTACAGGAAGAGCTCCTCCCTGCCCTCTGGCTTGGACAACAGCGGGGGAGTGGATAGAAATCACTTCAACTCTTCAAAGGCATCCTTACACTCCTTTGTCCACTCGAAGCTGCTGACCTTGTGCAACGCCTTAAAGAATGGCATGCACCTTTCTGCCGATCTCGACATGAAGTGACTCAAGGCCACCACCCTCCCAGTTAGGCGTTGCACCTCCTTCTTATTAGCTGGGGGCTTCATATCCAAGATAGCCCGAATCTTATCAGGATTGGCTTCGATCCCCTGCTGGGTTACCATAAAGCCCAGGAACTTGCCTGCCGCCACCCCAAAGGCACACTTGCGGGAATTCAGCCTCATTTGATACTGGTGCAGGTTGTTGAAGGTCTCTGCAAGGTCGGTGATGTGATCAGCAACATTGGTGCTCTTTGTCAGCATATCGTCCACGTACACCTCCATGTTACGCCCGATCTGGTCCTCAAAGATCTTATTCATCAACCTCTGATAGGTAGCTTCGGCATTCTTCAACCCAAACGATATTACCTTGTAACAATAAAGCCCTTTTTTAGTAACAAAGGAGGTGGCTTCTTCATCAGCCGGGTTCATCCTAATCTGGTTGTACCTCGAAAAGGCATCCATGAAGCTAAGAGTTTTGTGCCCGGACGTGGCATCCACTAGCTGGTTGATCCGGGCCAGTGGGAAGCTGTCTTTGGGGCATGCCCTATTGAGATCGGTGAAGTCCACGCACATCCTTCAGCTCCCACTGGCCTTGCGAATCATCACGACGTTCGCCAGCCAGTCAGGGTAGTGTACCTCATGGATGTGACCGGCTGCCAACAGCTTTCGCACCTTCTCATCCACGGCCTTTTGCCTGTTAGGGGCGAAGCTCCTCTTCTTCTGCCTAATGGGTCGGCACTCCGGCCTGATGTTGAGCTGGTGGGTGATCACTTCCTCCGGAATGCCTGGCATGTCGGATGCCGACCAGGCGAAGACATCTGCGTTAGCCCATAGGAAAGTGAGGAGCCGGTCATGGGCCTCCTCTGGGAGTAGGGCTCCAATCTGGATTGTCTTCGTTGGGTCTTCTTCGAGAGGGAAAGCAAGCAGGCGCTCGGCCGGCTCCCCTCTTCTCTCCAGGTCCCGGGGGTCCAGTGTCTCCGATGCAGGTGCAGGTGCCGCCTCCTGCGGACTAGGGGCCGTATGATAGCAAAGTGGGAGCAGGTTCTGCTCCCCCCACATCTCCCCGACTCCTTCCCTGGTAGGAAACCTTACGAGGAGTCGTTTAGTGGATATGACAGCGTCCAAAAGATTGAGCCCAGGTCTCCCGAGGATTGCGTTATAGGCAAGGGGCACTTGGACCACCAGGAAATTCATGAGGATGGTGCTTTAGCGCGGGGTCGTGCCAGCCGTGACAGGAAGAGCGACCTCCCCCTCGACTTTCATGGAGTCCCTAGTGAACCCCATCAGGGCGTAGCGACGGGCCGGAGCAGGTCGGGCGACAGGTTCATGCGAACAAAAGCATCATAATTCAAAATATCCATCGAGCTCCCGCTATCAACTAGAATTCTTTTTACAGGATGCATAGCGATCATCATGGACACGACGACGCTATCATCATTTTTATTACCACCCCCTCTAAGTCCTCTTTAAAGAAAGGAATTATAAGATCTAACTCCTCCTCCCCTCTCGGCCTCTTGGGCGGGCCACCGGCCCCCCAGGAAATCTCACCACCGTCTTCTCAGTTGGAGTGTTGTCGATCATCGGCGGCGGAGGCGCTGACGGGCCAGGAGTATCCGGGTTGTTCTTCCGAATGAACTTTTCTAGATGGCCACATTGGATAAGATCCTCTATCGCCTTCTTCAGCTGGCGACAGTCATCGATGTCATGGCCATGGTCTCGATGGTATCGACAGTAGAGGTTCTTGTTGCGGGGGATCTTTGGGTTCATCGGAGGTGGGCGCTGAAGATAGGACTCACCCTCAATCTCGAGCAAGATGTGCGATATAGGGGCGAGCAGTGGAGTGTAGGGTCCATCTCTCTGTGCAGGAGCTCGGGGACGATTGTCTGGTCGGCGGGGAGGTTCAGGTTTCTGGGGTCGAACTTCAACAGGCTCAGGGCGGGTCGGCTTCTTGAGGGCACTCCCACTTGCTTCACGTCGGGAGGAATCAGCCTCGTCGGCGCGGATATACTTCTGGGCCCGGGTCAAAAGTTCGGCGTAAGAACTGGGTGACTTCTTATTCAGGGAGTACGCGAAGCGGGACGGATGGAGCCCTCGCTTCAGGGCCAAAGTTGCCACTGAATCTTCAAGATTGTAAACCTTCAGGGCCGCCTCCTTGAACCGAGCGACATAATCCCGCAAAGACTCGCCGCTCTTCTGTTGGACAGTGAAGAGGCTGTCAGCTACTCTTGGAATCTTCCGGCAGGCATCAAAATGGGCCAAAAAGGATCTTTCCAACTGAAGGAAGGAATCGATACTCCGCAGCGATAGGCGAGAGTACCAGGCTCGGGCAGCCTTCTTCAGGGTGGCAGGGAAGGCGATGCACATGAGCAAATCGGTGGCCCCCTGGACCTGCATGAGTACCTTGTAGCTTTCTAGGTGGTCCAGGGGATCTGTAGTCCTGCCATAAGGATCCAGCTGGGGAAGGCGGAACCGGATGGAGATGGGCTTTTCCATGATACGATGGGACAGCGGAGGCCGGCTATCATAATCCGTCTAAGGCAGGTGGGTGATCCGGCGGCTGAGTTCCTCCAACCGCTGGTTATACTCGTCGAGTCGACGCTCGGCCCGACGGGCTATCCGGCCATCAAAAGAACCTTCCCCTGAGGATTCTGAAGATGGGGGGAGGTGACAGCGATGTCTGCGAGGGCGCTCCGCCTCCTTCCCATGTCGCCGTCTGGGAGAAAAACTGGCGTGGTGAGAAAGTGATCAGGGTCTCTTAGAGGCCTTCTGGTGATAAGGCTTGGGCGAAGCGTGATGGTAGCGAGCTTCCGATACTGGTGACCTCCTTCGAGAAGAATGCTGGCTAGGTTGCACCACGCTTGGAACCGATGGAAATGGCTCCGGCTGCCGTAGGGCCGCCTGCTGATACGGCAGGCCTTGGACCGCCGCCGCCAAGGATTGGACTTGCGTGGCTAGAGCGGCAAACTGGTCCTCTTGGAGTTGATGGGGAGGAGGCGCAGGGACGTCGACCAGAGGAGCGGAAGGTCAAGCCTCCTGAGGATGCGGCGGTGCCGGGATGCCGGCTGGGAGAGCTAAGGGGGCAACCGCCAGTGGATCAGCTCCTTGGCGCTGCCCCTCAGCGCAACTGACAGAGCCCCCTTTCGCACGGGTTGTCACCATGACTCAAGAGCTTGGAGAGAGAGGAGTTGCAGATTGCTGGTTCGATGTCTGTCTCTTTCTCCCCCCTACCTGGCGCGCCAATCTGATGACGCCAAGTCACTTTCTTTAAGCACTGGGGAAACGGACGTCCTCCTCGCTAGAGTCCTGCAAGAAAAGTCCCCAGAGACCGGATGCTCCGGTGGGGACCCTCCGACGCTCAAGTCAGTCACTTGGGAACAGATGAGAACTGTTTAGCCGAAGGAAACTAAACAGTTAGGGCTTAACTAGTGGAAAAGAGCTAGAAAAACCATAGTTCATCCTCCTCTACTTACGGTATGGGCGTATGCTTTTATACCTGTTCGAAGATCCCCCTTCTGTTCCCGATGATTATTGATTTCCAGGAGCCCAGTTCAATAACAAACAAAATATAAAGCTGACAATGATAGATTGTACTGTCACCGTACATGCTGGAGGTGTCCCGCATCATTGGTGAGCACAGCCTCACAGGTGTCTTGCATCTGGGGCTATATCTGGTGCGCGCCACCGCTGGATATGACCGCGCACAGTAGCGGGCAGGTGGTGGACCGTACGCTGCAACGGGATATGGTTGCGCACAGTGACAGACATACAACGGACCATATGCCGTTATGAGGCATGGTTACACCCTGCTACAGGTGTGCGGTAGATCACGTGGGCATGCCAGGTTGCCCAGAGTGGGCCAGATCATGCGCCGGGGGTCGAAGTACTGTTCATGTGGCCCGAGACCGAGAGGGGGTCTCGGGGGTTGAGATACTGTGTATGTGGCCCGAGACCGAGAGGGGGTCTCGGGGGTTGAGATACTGTTTGTGTGGCCCGAGACC
The DNA here is from genome assembly GCA_900491605.1 of Calamus simplicifolius. Classification (NCBI taxonomy): domain Eukaryota; kingdom Viridiplantae; phylum Streptophyta; class Magnoliopsida; order Arecales; family Arecaceae; genus Calamus; species Calamus simplicifolius. The sequence continues at coordinate 1,372,691 of UESW01003843.1, read as the reverse complement.
GAGAGGGGGTCTCGGGGGTTGAGATATTGTGTATGTGGCCCGAGACCGAGAGGGGGTCTCGGGGGTTGAGATATTGTTCATGTTGCCCGAGACCGAGAAGGGGTCTCGGGGGTTGAGATACTGTGCATGTGGTCCGAGACCGAGAGGGGGTCTCGGGGGTTGAGATACTGTTCATATGGCCCAAGACCGAGAGGGGTCTCGGAGGTATTGAGAGAACCTCCGTCAGTCGCCGTTATCGTTGTCGTTTATTCCGACGGCATTGGATTAGTCATATCAATGACCATGTTGGTGTGGTTGGACATCACATGCATGATATTGACATAGTTGTCATTCTGTTAACAAATAGTTATGTTCATGTAGTGTCGAGCTCTCTAATGGATGTGGGTGAATTCAATATGAAAGCATAATTTAGATTCTCCCTCTTCTTAACCATAGCATGGATTATTAGTTTGTAGTCAAACTCTTTTGCTATACTCAATCTTTGTTGCTAGAGATTAATTACTAATTGTTTACATCCGGAATTAAACTTAGGTCGATTATAATGTATCAACCAAGATTTTGGTCATGTGGAAGAATATTAATTAGCGGCTTGCCACTCTTACAATATGCTACATATAGATGGTTCACTATTAGGATTAACTTCTATAGAAAAAAAGTTAACAAGATATAAGACATGAAGAAAATTATCGACAATGACTGCGCAAAAATTATCGATAATGACTGTTTGGGTAAATAACCATTGAAAAATTATCTATATAACGAAACTATCGATAATGACTGTGCAAAAAAAAGTAAAAAGAAAATTGCTAATTTATTTTCCTCTCTGATGCATTCTTTAGCACATGGCTTTTGTCATGTTTTACTTTGGATAACAATCGTATGGAACACTTGATTTAACAATTTCTTATAAAATTTTAGGATTCAAAGTCTTTTTTGGTCATGTGTGAGATCTTCCAACTCCTAATAAATTTTGCTCTGTTTTTTTTTCTCCCTCTAGAGAGTAGAGGTCCAACCTATTCTTAAATATTAAGGTTAATGGTCACATAATTGAAAGCTCAACCTGCTCACAGACCTATATAAATTTGAGGATGAGTTGCTAATAGATAGAATTCAAGCGACTTGTTCAATTATGGATATTTCTCTATGATCCAAAACGTCGCAGTAGAATTACTTTTATAAGTGTCGGTTGAACGGTAGAGCTAGCTTTGATAAGGGCAATATAGAAAAATACTTATTATACTGTTCTTCGGTGTAGCAATGATGCATCGGACGTATAGGTTAATCATCTGCGTATGTCAATGCATGTGTTATTGAGTCACTGTACGCATGCCGATATGCACAGGCAATCAATTCGCACAATCAATGCATGCTTGCTACATTGAAGGGCAATACAGTAAGACTTTTCAAACAATATAATGCATGGATTCAAGTTGCCAGTGAAGTCGATAATAGATACCTTTTCCTATGGTTAGGCAAGCAGCCTAGTCCCATATACAAATAAAGGAAATGAAATTACTTCTTATTCTCCCGGGCAAAGTTCTAGTGGTGTGAAGTTCTTGATTTGAAAACATGTTTGCTATTTCTCTCATCTACATTTTTATTTTCTTTATATTAGTTTCCTGATAAATTTTGAATCTTTTTGCTTGAGGTATATAAGAACCTATATAGTTTGTAATCCAGAAAATTATTTTTAAAATATATTATATTCAAAAATTTGAGTTGTATTATGTTGAATTTTAGTATTCAAGAATATATTTGGTTAGTGTTTTTGAAAACTATTTTTTCGAAGAAAGACAGCAACAAATTACATGAAGAAAGGTAAGAAGGAAAAAATGAATCCGCAAGAGAAAGAAATGATAAAATTTGAAAAAAATTTGAAGAAGATGTTACTACGACGTTTTCAGATTCATTTAGGTTTTTAGAATTATTTTAAAAAATATTTTTAAAAAATGATTCGATCAAACATATTTTTGATGCTATAGGTTGAATTTATTATTTTTTTTAAAAAATTAATCCAAATCCACCACCAAATGGGCCTTAAAAGAATTTAGGCATCTCTAATTGAATTAGGCCAGGATCAACCAAAAGGAGGAATTTAAAAAAGTGTAAACAGCAACTCTCTACCATAAAAGGGTTTGTTATAGGATGAAAGTTTGATTTTTAGATTTAGCCATCAGCTTCAACTAAAACTACCAGCAAATTAGCTGACCATGTTATCTAGTACACCTAATTCACCAACATAGACCTAGCTCGGTCTTTTTGCTCAAGTGCCATTTGATGTCAAGAGGTTCAAAATGTTTCGTACACGCAGAGAGATGATTTTTTTTTTTTTTTTTTGATTTTTCTTGTTGTTATATCTCTCACGAGGCTAGGCATGCGTTTAGTTTACTGCTACCAAACTATTTTAAGCTACAATTATATTTAAAGAATTAAATAATTATAAAATTAAAAATTATATATAGAAAGATTATATTTGTAATGATTTTTATTCAGATTGAATTAGATTTAGATTGAAATGACCCAGATCTTATATTAATGATATAAGCTATTAAATACGATATATTATCTATAAAATATTTATATATTAAAAATATTAGGTTTTTTTTTTTTTTTATTTGTATGTTGTTTAAATTGTCTAAATTTTTGATGAGTTAATTAGCAAGAACGAACCGTGTATCTTAAGTTTGTCCCCCCAAAATGGACGATGACCTGGACGTGACCCAAACTTGTCAACCAAATGGGTTAGCTCCAAGCGGACCCAGTCCCAGATATCGGTCCCATCTAGTCCACCGAACACCAGTCAGAAGAAGCCAACGGTCTAGATCTGATCACGTCCCGTTTATAAGTAGAGACGACGGCGCTACTAGGGCTTCTGCCCTCCACCTCCCTGTGCTTCCTCGGTCCTTTGCATCGGCGGAGGCGGCGGAGGAGAAGAAAGATGAGGACGATACTGTCGACAGATTCGATGGAGATCCCGGAGGGGGTCACGGTCCGGGTGAAGGCGAAGGTGATCGAGGTGGAGGGTCCCAGGGGGAAGCTGACCCGCAACTTCAAGCACCTCAACCTCGATTTTCAGCTGATGGAGGGTGGCCGCAAGCTCAAGGTCGACGCCTGGTTCGGCTCCCGCAAGACTACTGCCGCCATCCGCACCGCCATCAGCCACGTCCAGAACCTCATCACGGGGGTCACCAAGGGCTACCGCTACAAGATGCGTTTCGTCTACGCCCATTTCCCCATCAACGCCTCCATCACCAACAACAACACCGCCATCGAGATCCGCAACTTCCTCGGCGAGAAAAAGGTATCATCTCCCTCTATCCTTTTATTCGCTTATTCTTTCATTCCTAGAAACCTCTCCTCGCTTTCTCTCCATCTTCTCCACGGAAAAAAAGCCATTCACGAGACATTTTGTTGTTATAGATGTGAAATCCTGATTGGAATGGTTCTATTAAGTTCTGGATACATTGCAAGCCTTTATTCTTTGATATTCTTTTCCTTTTATTCTTTGATATTCTCATTAACTTCGTCCTAAATTCTGATGGTTGCGTCTTCTCTATGAATATCGGGTTTTTATTCTTCTATGCATTAATTCTTCTACATATTAATTTTTAATATGTTAAAGTAATTGCAGAATTTTCTCAGGCTATGTTTGGATCTCTCGAGGGAAAGGAAGGGAAGAGAAAAAAAAAAAAAAAAAAAGTAAAGGAATGGAAAGGGAAGGATGGAAAAAAGAAGGGTTGTTCTTTTTTTTTTTTTTTTTTTTTTTTTGAAATTGAAAAAGATGAAAGGAAAAGAAAGGGTAATATCAATTATTTTGTTTGAACAGAGATGAAAGAAGAGAAGAAAAAGAGTTATGTGATAATTATAATTTTAAAAATAGAGAATGAATAAAAGAATGAATAATAAAATCTGAAATACTATATTTTTCAATTAATTTTGATATTTGATGACACTCATTCTGACTTTTTCTTTACCAATTTGTATTGTCATATAATATTTGTTGGATTTTACAATGTGTTAGGGAGGCTTTGTGTTTATTTTCTTTTTACAAGCTTTCCTTGAGACCTATAAATATATCATAACGGCTGATATCTTGGCATGCTCCCCCTCTCCTCCCTGCACGACAAAACACACTGTGCGCGCGCATGCCAAATAAAAGGCAATCAGAATCCTTGTTCCCATAAAGCCATATATCTTGGATAGCTAGTCTTTTGATTGAGATACTTCATTTTATAATTCTTGTCTTCTATTGGTACAGGTTCGGAAGGTGGATATGCTTGAGGGTGTGTCAATTGTTCGGTCTGAGAAGGTCAAGGATGAGCTTATCCTTGATGGGAATGACATTGAACTTGTTTCTCGCTCCGCTGCTCTAATCAACCAGGTCAGCCATTTGAATATGTCAAATTAGCTGTTTGCCACTTGCTTTGTATGTTGTCATGTATTTGTTTCTTCACAGACTAAGATTTTGTGCTTATGTTCCAACAGAAATGCCATGTGAAGAACAAAGACATCAGGAAGTTCTTGGATGGTATCTATGTTAGTGAGAAGGGAACAACTGTTGAGGATTAGTGAGTGATATTCAGATTGTTATAGCCTCACTGAAGCCTTCTTGTGGAGGAGTCTCTGGCTATAAGATTTTCTCTTCAACCTAATGTCTGCAGAGGGTAGGAAATGGAAGCATAGGTTCAAGATATCAATTTTGTCTTGTGATTGATTTGAGTTACTGTTCTTTCTCTTGATGTTGGAAGTTAGCAACTGTATGGTCGGTCTTAAGTTCAAGATGATTAGCTGTGGAGACCCTTTTTTTTTTTCCCTCTCTTTTGTTTTAACTGATCATAATGCAAGTAGATACTCTTGGCATGTGTTTGAACTATGAAAGTGAGATTATTTTGGATTTTATCAAATGTGTTCTCGATGTCCTTGTGTTGGTCCCATATTTTGGATGTGATAGAGGGACAGATTCTTGGATTATGCATTTTCGAAATTCTGGATCTGGGTTATTTTAGTGCAGCTGGCGTCTTTCTCGCCTTTGGGAAAGTACTTAATTTTGGTTATTCTCAGCAGTTTCATTTTCATTTTTTTTAAAATTTACGTACCATAGCCGGCTCTGTGTACTTGGAAAAAGGCTTTGTTTGGTTGGGTTGAGAGTTTTTATTTCACGAATCACGTTACACGTATCATGCAAGCAGGCTAATTGTATGCTGAAAAAGTTTTTTTTTTTTTAAATAACGGGACAGGAGTTACCAGGATACCATTTCCACTAATCAGAATGGCAGGCTATAAAAGAAGCGAACGATTCAATCAGCAGCAGCATTGGCTTTCCTGAAGACATGATGGACCAATGACGCAGAGGTGGTCTGGAGGGAAGCTCGAGACGCAGAGGTGGTCTGGAGGGAAGCTCGAATATCACATATCAGGGGATTAAGGGGGGAGTCAGGGTCATCATCCCGATGGATCCAACGAATAATCGTAAGAGAATCCCCCTCAATAACCACCTGGTGAGAGCCCAATGAACGAACTGCATATGTAATACCAGCTCAAGCAACCTGAAGCTCCGCCATAGGGACCGATATGTCGAGGGAGCCATCCAGAACCGGCAATTTGATCTGAAACAACAAAATTCACTTTGACATAATCTGGAGGTGGGGGCTCCCAAGAGATAAAAATCGTAGAATGGTGTGTTGGCAAAGCAACAGGGGAATCTCAGGGGCCGGGTCTATCAGAGTGAGAACCAGAGTCAGAGCGACAATACTTCGTAGCAAGAGAACTAGCAGTGTGAATAATAGCCAGCGGCGAGACCGTCTCCTCAGCAAAGATAAACCGGTTTCGGGTGAGCCATATGTGGTAAGCCAAATAAGCTGAAAAAATACCCTGAGATCGGAAACCTCGCTGGACAACCGAACGGATGGCATGCAAAAAAGAAAGCTGAGTAGGACCCTCCTCCGGCAACCAAGGGCTGAAGTGAAGCTGCTGCCATATCCAATACGCTCGAGAACAAGTAAGAATAGCATGCTCAGCCATCTCCTCCTGAAGCCCACAGATCGGACAGAGAGGCAAGATGGAGAGACCGCGTTCCGCTAGGAGAGAACAAGTTGGAAGGTGGTCCCACAATAATTTTCACAAGAAAAGCTGGATCTTGGGGTGGATAGGCAGCTGCCATATCCAAGCCACATCAACCAAGCCCGAAGTCCGTGGCCGAACATGATCAACAAGGTCTCCGGTATGGGCTCAAGAGAGGCAGGATCGGTGCCACAGTCTGGTATCCGAACCGGCTGAGTAAGCAAGAGGGATGGCAAGAATCCTTTGAGCTAACTCAGTCCTAAAAAATCAGGACACCGTAGGGACATGCCAAGCAAAACTATCCTGACTAATCAATGCACTGACAGGGAAAGAGGGCCCCACTTCTGAGCTAAGAAAGGTCGGCCAGCGAGAAAGAGGAAGATCCACTATCCAGATATCCTGAGTAACATCAATAGAGCTCCCATCTCCTATCATCCAGTGGATGTCTGACATCACAAGGGGCAGCCTGGCAAATCGCTCTCCATATGAAGGAACAACCACGGGGAAAAAGAAGAGCCGCATCAGGAGTCTCTCCACCATATCTGCCTCGCATAACAGAGCTCCAAAAACAATGTGGATCAAGCAAGAATCTGGAGGCGTGCCTAGCAAATAGAGCCTCTCTGCGAACCAGCAAAGACTGGATCCCCAAACCCCCCTCTCTAATGGACAAATAAACTAGGTCCCAGGAGAGAAGATGGAGACCATGGCTCCCCTGCGTCGACGCCCATAGGAAGTCACGAAAGCGTCGCTCAATCCGACGAAGAGAAATGGTCGGAATCAGAGCATTAGACAGAAGATAAAGGGGAGAGAAGTAAGGATGGACGAAGTAAAGTGACACGTCCCATCATAGAGAGATCGGAAACCTGCCACCGATCCAATCTATCAGTGATCCGACGATCAAGGTCCCTAAAGTCATGCTGATGGGGACGATGCCCCATTATGGGGATCCCAAGGTAGGTCAAACGGTCTGAAAAGAAGATATCCCGAGCAGCTAAGAGATGGTAGCACGACGACGGAGAGAGGTCGAGGGGCTACAGCATAAAATAGATTTCTGTAAATTGATCAACTGACCTGAAGCCTGGCAATAGGACTAAAGGATAGCGGAGCAGACAATTGCATTCTGGACAGAAGCTGGGCTAAGCAAGATACAGTCATCGGCAAAGAGAAGATGAGAGAGAGGGGGCCGTTAGGCCCAGGCAAATAAGGCTGCAACTGAGACTCCCGAACTGCATGAGTAAGAGCGCGAGATAGATCGTCAGTACAAAGGATGAATAAGAAGGGGGAGAGGGGGCAACCCTGACGGATACCCATGGCAGAAGGGAAAAAACCGATCGGACTGCCGTTAATAAGAATAGAGAAGGTGGGCCCCTGGACACAAGCCATAACCTAGGCAATAAAAAGATCAGCGAAGCCAAAATTCTGAAGCATCTGCCGAAGAAAAGTCCAGCTAATCCGATCATAAGCTCTCTCTATATCCAGCTTGATGGCCATAAGACTCTGTTTAGTAGACGCATGCTGAAGATCATGCATAAATTCCTGAGCAATGAGGGCATTATCGGAGATGCTGCAGCCACGAATAAAAGCCCCTTGCTCAGGAGATATCAGACGGGGTATAACCCCCTACATCCGAGTGACCAGAAGATGGGCACAAACTTTGTATAGAGTGGTGCACAAGCTAATAGGCCGATAATGCTGGGGAAGCAATGCATCCGATCGCTTGGGAATAACGGAAATAAAAGTCCTTTGCCAATCCCGAGGAATGGATCTAGAGGCGAAAACAGCCTGGATAGCCAAAACAACATCCTGTCCCACAATGTCCCAGTAGTGATGAAAAAAGAAAGGCAGAAAGCCATCCGGGCCTGGAGCCTTGTCAGGCTCCAGAGCCCACACAGCAGAACGAATCTCCTCCGCAGAGACCACCCTCGTAAGCATGCCATTATCATCATCAGAAACCCTAGCAGTCAGCGGAATAGGAAAAAGGGGGGAGCCATCAGCAGGCCGCTCCGACCAGCGGGACTGGAAGAATCGGACAATCTGCTCCCTAATAGCCTCATCATCGTGGAGTATGTGCCCATCCCCGTCACTGATACGCTTGATCCGGTTAGCAGCACACCGATCCAGAGTCGCCTGATGAAAAAACCTGGTATTATGGTCACCCTCTTGTAGCCACTGAACTCGTGACCGTTGCCGCCAGTATATCTCCTACTGGCTAAGGAGTGGTGCATAGCCAAACACCGCCTGAGCGACTGAAGATCTATCACGGACAAGCCCCCATCTTGATCCTCCTTAGCCTGAAGAGCAGCAATATCAGCTTCTACACACCGCACCCGCTGAAAAATATCCCCAACCTCCCTACTGTGCCACCTCAAAAGACGACGCCTGACCATATCAAGGCGGCGAGAGAGGCGGTAGGAAGGGTTCCCTCTAACCGGCATATGCCATACCTGATGAATCAAATGCCGAGCCGAATAGTAGTGCATCCAAAACTGTTCAAACCGAAAGGGACCTCGACACGGAGAGGATGGTTCCGTGGATATGAGCAGAGGGCAGTGGTCCGAAGCAATCCATGGGAGATGAATAGTAGTGGTATGGGGAAATGACTGCAACCATCTGGAAAAGTCTTTGCGCAGCCAATTCGGTCGATCCGTATACTCATGCCATTGTGCAGCCATGGCTCATTAAGCCGCAACACGCATGATGACATAGAACGATTAGGTGTGCAAAAACTTTTATTATAATAATATTATTATAACATTATAATAATTATAATATATTATATTATAATACAAGATGGATAGTTATTTTTTAAGTTGAAGGGTTAACTAATGAAAGTAATTTTGATATTTTATAATTGATGATTCAACCTTATGATTGTAGATCATTGATATTTTTAATTATTTATATATTTTTTAATTGGTAAGGATCGATCATTCCAATGTAGGGTTCACTTGTGACTTAATATCATAATGGTGACCCTGCTTGATATTGTTTGGATCATCAAACGCTCTTTTATTAACATGGTTAAACTTTATAAGATGAAGTTATTAGTAAAAGTAATTTTATTATGTTGGTGTTGGCACCATACTCATAATAAAATGAGAAGTTACAACTAGACCAAGAACATACAAAATATTTGAGATCAGCATGAGCTAAGACATTAAAGCCAAAAAGAGCATAAAGTGGCTTGAATCCTCATTTAAGCACTTTTAACTCAGACAAAGATACGTTAGAAGATTGAAGAATAGTTATTTAAATCCCAAATTGAGTTGGGGAAGAGTTAACCTCAAACTTAAAGGGAAGTTACAGTGACATTGCAAGGGATCCTAGAAATATTCAGAAATCATTTCATATCAAGTTTAAACTAGATACTATAGGAGTTACTAGTGAATTACTAAGGTAGTATTTGATAAAAAAATAGCTATCTCTTGATAAGTATAGAGAGGATAGAGTTTATACAGGGGATAGTTGAGGGAATAACCAACTTTTTATAATAATAGTTTTGCTCTCAAAGGATAAATTCAGGAAAAAATAGCCATTCCTCCATTCTATAGGAAATAAGTTCAGGGGATAACTCCTCTGGTTAACTTTTTTTCCAACTATCCTTCGTAGTTATAGATATCCCTCTTTATTCTCTATTTCAAACGCACTCTAAGGTAATATTTAATAGAAAAAATATTATCCATGGATAAGTGTACGGGATAGAGTTTATCCCTTAGCTATCCCTAGGGATATCTCTTGGCTATGCTATTGATCATATCAAATGTAAAAAGGTAAATCCATACGATAACTTTTTTTTTACTCTTATTTGGAGGGATAAACAACTATTCCTATATTTTTTAGGGAATAAATTAAGGGGATAACCCATGGTTAACCATAAATTATCCCTTTGGTTAACTTTATTTTCAGCTATCCCTTATAGTTATGGCTTTTAAAAATAAGAGGGGACTTTGGATATCCTCTCTTATTTTCTATTTCAAACACTACCTAAGGTTTTGTTTGAAATAGAGGATAAAAGAGGATATCCCTTGGATATCCCTCCTTATCCCCAAAAGCTATAACCACAAAGGATAAGCCTAAAAAAGTTTAACCAGAGGGGATAATCCATGTTTAACCATGGGTTATTTCATAAACTTATTTCCTAGGAAATTCAGGAATAACTGAAGTTATCCCTTGATGGCAAAATTGTTATTTAAAAAAGATGATTATTCCCTTTAGCTATCCTATGGATAAACTCTATTATGTAAACTTATCCAGAGATAGCATTTTAAGAATCAAACACTACCTAAGGTTTCGTTTGGGAGTTACTAGTAAATTGTCAAAGTTCGAATTAGCTTCTACTTTAGCCGTTTCTACTTTACTTCTATGTTAAGAAGCAATGTAATTGTCCGATTGTATTGATTTATATTCAAAGTAATTTGAATACAATCAAAATATTTTGTGAGCAACAAATCATTCGCACGTCCTATTGTGGGGTAAAATCGCCATTGCATAAATTATCGTGCAAGGGGGCTAGGATCAACCCTGACTCCCACGTGCTGAACAATACCTGCTAGAGATAAGTCAGCCTCAGTAAATCGGGGCACCTTAGCCCCTCACCAAGCCAAGGATTCCTAAGGCGCGGATCACATCTCTCGGCCTCAGCTGAGCTATATCATCTCTCGGCCTCAGCCGAGCCATATCATCTCTCGGCCTCAGCTGGGCTATATCGTCTCTCTCAGCTCCGATCGAGCTATCCGACTGTGCCTCATCAGCCGAGTCATTATTATGCCTCGGCTAGACTCAGGCACTCAAGAATCTCTGCGGAATTCGGTGCAGGATAGTTCAAATTCGTAAGATTCCAAACAGGAATCATATCTGAGAGTGGCCTAGGACCTGCAAGAGTGGCCTAGAGCCCTGGAGCCTATATACTCGCCAAATTTCGAGACATCAACCAGCTCTCCCAGCCATCGATCCTCTAACCAACAAGATGCGAATCTTACTGACCTCATAACAAACTGGATTCAAATCCTAACGACTTTTGGACCCACAACGCCCCCAGGGAATCAGGTGATCCTCTATAAATAGAGTCGTCTGCCGACTCCTCAGGTATGCGCACTTGCTCACTGGCACACTCTCTTTCTGCCCTGGCTTCCTCCATTTTTTACTATTAGCGCTCTGCTCAGAGCTCTCGAAAGGCCACCCTTGGAGAGACTCTTCAGCGAGAGCCTTCTCCTCTTGTTTGTTGATTGCCGATCCCCACTGACTTAAGCGTCGAAGGGTCTTTCGCGGAGGGCCACCCCCAATGCCTCTCGCATGAGGACTATTTTGCAGGTCTACCCAGGAGGGAGCCTATCCCAGAGCCCGATCGTGCCTGAGTCGGAGGACAGATTTCAGCAGCAACAAATTGGCACTAGAGGAAGGGTCTCAAGTCCCATAAACTTGTGATTCAGGAGATAAGGATCTCGATATGAAAGAGAACTCCTCCCATGGCCAACCGAAGAAAGGCTACCTCCGAAGCCCGGGATTAGGTTGCCTCCCAAAGACCTGATCTGGTGAGCAGCGTAGCACCACCACCGCCGCCAGTTGAGACTCCATCGCCACCGGCGGCCCCAGTGACCTAGGACCAGTTTGCCTCACTAGTCCAGCAAGTCCAGGCTCTAACCCACTTGATTCAGGGCGCTTTGAAGCTCCCCGACCAGCCGCTCCTGCCCCGCATCCTCCTGAGGAGAATGCAGCCCCCGCTCATCCGGTGATCTCCTCCTCCGGCCCGCATGGGGTTGCAGACCCCCCTCGCCGCCCTAGGGAAGCTGAGCCAGCCCCCAAGGGGGCCGTGGCAAAGATCTTCCCGATCTCGGTGGGCCCGATCCCTCTCTCCGGTGTTCTCTTGCCACGACTCGACACCGTCTCATTTCTCTCCTCGTCCGGCCCCTCCTGTTGTGCCTGAGGAGATCCGCCAGCAACTCCGGGAGATGCACCAGGAGTTAGATGCCGCCAAGCAGGCCCATCCGCTCCACCATCAAACGGAGCAGGGTATTCCCTTTTCCAAGGGAATCATGGAGGAAGTGATTCCCTCCCACGTGAAGCTGCCCGCCATTGAGCCCTATCATGGAGCCTCCGATCCCAACGACCACCTCAGCAGCTTCAGATCGATCATGATGTTCCACGGGGCTTCAGATGCGATCCTATACTGCGCCTTCCCCTCCACCCTCAGGGGATCCACTCGAACCTGGTTCAATGCTTTGAAACCAGGTTTCGTTAGTTCGTTCGATGAGCTAAGCCACCTCTTCATCAGCCAGTTCGTCAGCAGCCGTCGTCACCGGTAGAGATCCGACTCCCTCTCTGAGGTTAAGCAGAGAGAGGGAGAGTCCTTGAAAAAAATATCTCGGCTGCTTTAACACGGCCATATTGGAAGTGGACCACCTTAATCACGAGGTGGCCATGTCCGTCCTAGCAGGCGGGGTATTGAAGGAGAGTGACTTTTACCTGGCGCTGGAGGTTAGCTACCCTCAGAACCTCTCCGACATGATGGCTATGGCAGACAAATATGCCAAAGTCGAAGAATCGCGGAGAGCTGCCCGCACCGAGCTGACAAGGAAAAAAGATCCCAAAGGCTCAGACAATCACCGATTCGCCTGCCAGCCAAGTCCGCCTCGCCGCCAAAGGGTTCCTCCGCCCCCGCCGAGGAACCGCACCTGGAGCCCACCAAGGAGGTTCAACCGATTCACTCCGCTCATTGCCTCAAGGGCGGAGATCCTCATGGCGATAGAGCACTAGCTCCCCCGACCACCTCCTCTCTGAGGGAATGCTGCCCAGAGAGATCCCACCAAATACTGCCGCTACCATCGGGATCATGGCCACGACACTAAGAAGTGCTGGCAGCTGAAGAACGAGATCGAAAGGCTCATCCAGCAGGGTAGGCTGGACCAATTCAGGAGAGCACCCGAGCTAAGGAACGGGGGCGATCGTCAACCTGAGCCTCAGCAACATCCTCCTCCAAATCCTCTGGTCGCTGGTCACATTAATGTGATCAAAGCGGTTGGCAGTCCGTCGAGCGGGCGGAACGATGAAGAAGGTTCGGCGCCAAAGAAAGCGCGAACAAATGAGCTCTCCTTCTCTAACAGCGACCTCCAAAAAATACAGTTTCCGCATGATGATGTGTTGGTTGTATCCCTTAATCTAAACAACTATGATGTAGATCGAATTCTCATTGATAGTGGAAGCTCCGTCAATGTTCTGTACCTCGATGTGTTTCTGAAGATGAAACTGTTTATGAAGAATCTCTGAGCCGTGGACTCCATCCTAATGGGGTTCACCGGCGATGTAATCACCCCGAGGGGGTCGTGACCTTGACGGTCTATGCAGGGACTTGGCCTTCCATTGCCACGGTCCACACAAATTTTTTGGTGACCAAGCTTCGGTCGCTCTACAATGCAATTTTTGGGAGACCCGGCCTGATGTCTCTTAGAGCCGCTGTCTCCATCCCGCACCTAGCAATGAAGTTTCCTACCGGATGTGGAGTGGGAGTAGTCCGAGGAAACCAAGCTGTAGCTCGGCAGTGTTTCGTCACCAGCCTGCAATCCAAATTGCCTGAGGTTGATGGACTGGACGCTCGAGAAGATTTTGCCGAGCAATGGGGAGAACCAGATGAAGAGCTGGAGGAGGTGCCGCTGAACGAAGCCTGGCCAGACTGAACTATAAAGATCAGGTCGCTGCTAAAAGGGAAACCTCGGACGGAGCTGATCGACTTTCTCCGAAGGAATGCTGATGTTTTCACCTAGTCAGCTTCCGATATGCTGGAAATCAGCCCGGATGTCCTCATCCATCGTCTTAATGTGGATGAGATGTCTCGGCCCATAAAGCAGAAGAAGAGGATCTTCGCACCTGAGCGGCAGAAGGCGATTGAGGAAGAAGTCGACAAACTTGTTAAGGCAAACTTCATTCGGGAGATAAACTATCCGAGTTGGTTGTCCAATGTCGTCATGGTAAAGAAGTCAAATGGCAAATGGTGGATCTGCATCGACTTCACCGACCTCAATAAAGCCTGCCCGAAGGACAGCTTCCCTCTCCCTTGGATCGATCAGCTTGTAGATGCTACTTCAGGGCATCAAATGCTAACCTTCATGGACACCTATTTTGGCTACAATCAAATCCGAATGGCGCCTGAGGATGAAGAAAAGACCGCCTTCATAACCGATCGAGGTACATATTGCTGTTGGGAGAGTTAATCTCTGAGGCATGCATATTTTAAAATTTGATAACAATTATCAATGCGGAAATTTAAAGATTACATATTAATCTTTCTAACATGCATCAAGATCATATCTTTGCCTTATATTATAAGACCGTTTGATCTAAGTATTGCATATAAATTAAATAATTAAGATCATATCTTAATCTTCAAGATGAGAAGTCATACTACTCATCTTGAAGCCTGCCTTAAGATCTAAGGATCAAATCACTCACCTTAAGAACAGTAGGTAAATCCTTTGTGCTATGCAGCCGTTCAATCGTCCGGCCTCTAGTATTGTCCACGCGAAGCTCCCGAATGATCGGATTCCCGGGAGTGCTAGCTCGCAGAAAAATAATTTTGCTGATCTTGAATTCTTCCACTTGAATCTTCCTCCAAGATCCACCAAGCTTTTGCTAACAATAAAATCACAACAGAATTTTCTGTTCTAACTCTTAGAACTGTAACACTTGGTTCTAACTGTTTAGAATTTTTGATCTCTTTTGATCTTGTGTTATGTTATCTGGTGAGGGATGTCCTCTATTTATAGTTTCATATTAGCCAGCCTATTGAATTCTAACATTTAGAATTTCGTTATTTTTGTGAAAACCAAAGAGACATATTAAATTCACACACTTATCAATGCATGAAGAGTTGTGTGGAGTGCTCTTCCAAAGAGGCACATTAATTCACACGCTTGTCAATGCATGGAGAGTTGTGTGGAGTGCTCTTCCAAAAAGGCACATTAATTCACACACTTGTCAATGCACAGAGAATTGTGTGGAGGATCTTCCAAAGAGGCATATTAATTCACACACTTGTTAATGCACAGAGAGTTGTATGGAGTGCTCTTCCAAAGAGGCACCTTTTAGCAAAATTTATTTTTCTTGAACTTGGGAATCATTTGAAGAAGACTAAAAGTTATAAATTAAATTCTGCATGAGAATTTAATTTCTCATGAGATGAGATTTTAGTTATCTCATAATGCGAGAAAACCTTTTTCACACATGGGGTTTGGATTTTTGGTTTTAAGCTAATTTGAATTTATTAGATTAAACCAATATAGATCATGGTCCTAGCCCAAATCAAATTTGGCTAATCCTGAATCTATTTAAATCCAAATCAAATCTAATTTCAAATAAATATTTGAAATTGATTAGTCCTTCTAGTAGACTTAAACCAAATTGAATCTTATTCACTTGTACTTAATTCAATTGAGATAATTCAATTAATCAAATTGATTAATTAAATCATATACGATTCTCAATCGTTGATCAGCAAATAGATCATCCTAGGAAACTTCTATGCGTGTGACTCTCTAGGTTTGAACCTAAGCCAGTAGCATAGAAATAATTTTCTATACTAATCGATGTACCCATCTAGCAATGGAACCCGACGTCCGAAAAGGTCGAAGAGTTGCCGAGCAAACTCCAAGAACCCTAAGAAATAGTTACCGTATAATTCATCCTCTTGACCACAAATGCTAAGGATGGCTTAAGAGCCTGTCAACTCTAAACCGCAAATCCATAAAGTAATTTCAATTTTAGTGATCATGTGACTTTCACATGAAGTGCCTTGGCCAAGGTCTTGCTAAATTGAAACACAAGCATTTCTCCTTTTAACGAGATAGGTCAAATTCCATCTTGATCCACAACTGACTACCACAAGTACTTGACTGCACCCAGTAACCTTTGTAGCTGGATTAGAAATCCAGGTGGTCCGGCACCTAAGTACAATGAGTTTCTTATAAGCCACTGGTTGTGATCTTCAGGTCTGAAGGATACTTATACCTATATCTTCTCAGACTAACTCTTGACAGTAGAGTATCCGAAAATGAGTCATGTTCGGTGAAATGTACTCCTACACTTTCACATGTATGTCATACCAGTGTCTCTACACTCCTTGGTTAAGAGGACAACCAACGAATATGATATACAACGTCCTATAATTGATAGTACTATGGCCCTAGCATAGTATATCATTTGGTCGCGAACTCTTTTAAGGACCTTCAAAGATAATCCTCCTTTATCGTGAAGGAAGATCCTGAGGGCTTCATTACTATTAGGAGTTTTAAGAAGATGTTCTTGTAATGAATAAACTGCCAAATAACTTTTATTAATATATTAATTTATATACAATTTACATCAGCACAATCATCAAATGATTGGCTTTAGGATACAATTCCCAACAAACTCCTACTTAGCCTAAAGCCACTCATTACAGTATCTAATACCCATCTTCAATTTATAGTCATCAAACTCCTTGATGCTGAGTGCTTTAGTAAATGGGTCACCTAGGTTTTCCTTTCCATCAATCTTCTGAAGATTTATGTCACCTCGGTCTACAATCTCTCGTATAAGATGAAACCGACGCAGTATGTGCTTAGTGTGCTGATGTGCTCGTGGTTCCATTGCTTGAGCTATGGCACCAATACTGTCACTGTACAACAGGACTGGTTCATTTATGGAAGGTGTCACTCTGTTGGTCCAGATAGCAACCCAAGAGGGGGGGGGATGAATTGGGTTTTTCAAAAATTTAAACTCTTTTGAAAATAAACCCCAGCGGAAATAAAACTTAGATTTGCACAGATTAAAATAGAATATGTACAAATAGAGAGTTAAAGAAAATGAGACAATCACGGCAAACACAGGAGATTTTATAGTGGTTCGGTGTACCTACACCTACGTCCACTTCCAAGTATCTCTTGGGTCCATACTATAATCAATCTGATTACAGCAGAGTTGTTTTGCAAGCTCACAACTCGAACTTGTTGTTTTCTCGGGTGCACAACGAACCCAGCTATTTTTCAAGGCTCACCAGCACAAAACCTTACACCACAAGCAAACTGCTTGCACAAGGCTAACAGCCTCAATGAAATCAATCCTCAGATTGACCCCGCAAACAATAATCATTTTTGTTGGCCCAGATGGCAACCCAAGAGGGGAGGGGGGCGAATTGGGTTCTTTAAAAATTTAAAACTTTTGAAAACTATTAGCTTTTGTTGACCCAATTGATGATTTTGATGATTAACAAAACTATTTGAGTATAACAATTGAAGGCTCTAATGATTTTGATTTAGTGTTTCAGATTATAAGACTATTGAATGATCAAAATCAGGAGTTACAATCTTGTTCTGGATCGAATCTAATGTCTAGGTAAGAATTGCAGACATTAGAGTCGACTCCGAGAATCACAGAGCCGACTCCGGAACTGGCACGGAAGTTAGAGTCGACTCCGAGACTGTTAGAGTCGACTCTCACAGAAAAGCAGAAAGATTTTTCTGGCCCCGACCTAGAGTCGACTCCGGGTAAGTTAGAGTCGACTCCGGAAAAGTTTCTTGTCGACCCCAGAAAAGCCAGAGACGACTCCAAAATATCATTAAAGTGCCTCGAGCTAGAGCCGACTCCAGAAAAGTTAGAGTCGACTCCAACCCACCTGGAACGAAAAATAAATTGCCAGATCAGCTCTAACGGTAATATTTCTATTTTACTTTATTTCTAACGGATATATTTTGATACAAGGTACACTCCAACGGATAGTTTTCTTCCAAAAATGGTGTAAAGAAATCTATAAAAAGGGAAGTCTATTGTTCAAAAAAAAAAAGAAAAAAAAAAAAACAAAGAAGAAAATCTGAAATAGACAAATCCCATTCAAAAATCCGAAAAAGAGAGAGCTGAATCTCAAGAGAAAAAACCTTCTAGCTCAAATCCACTCCACTCCAAAAAGCTCAAGAGGAATCCAAAGCATTCAAATCAAAGTCTTGGTGGATTTCCCAACTTGGAGAAAGAGATTCAGTTTCTTGCTTTTCAACCTTCTCAACTGCTTCAACTGTGAAGAATCGGAGCTGAGGCTTGATTCAATCCAGCAAGGAGAAGAAGAAAAAAAGAAAAGAAGAAAAGCTCAAAAGCCAACCATCTACAAATCAGGCTTTTCTAAACCTTGTTATTTAATTTGATTATTTGCTCATTGAGGAGCTTTGTATTGAAAAATAATATTCTTTTGTTTGCTAGTTCAATCTGGGGATTGAACTAGTGGAGGTAGTTTACCTCGGTTCAAGCTTGGTAAGCTTGTGTTAGGGTTTTTGTGCTGGTGAGCCCGAAAACCAGCTGGGTTCGTTGTGATCCCGGGAAAACAACAAGTTTGAGTTGTGAGCTTGTAAAACAACTCGGCTGTAATCTAGAAGATTATAGTGTGGACCCAAGTGAATCTTGGGAGTGGACGTAGGTGTTGGATACACCGAACCACTATAAAATCTTTGTGTTTGCCGTGCTTTTTCTCTATCTCTATCTCTATCTTATTTTGTATTTTGTTTTTGCATTGCATTCACTTTCACTAACTAAGCAAACAAATTTTAAAAAGGTTTAAATTTTTAAGAACCCAATTCACCCCCCCCCCCTTGGGTTGCCATCTGGGCCAACAATTGGTATCAGAGCAAGTGCTCATTTAGAATTTGATCTCACGATCAAGGGCTAAAGATCCTTATGGCAACACAAAGTTGGTTCATTTTTGCTGAAGGTCATTCTACGAATAGACCTCCTTTATTTAATGGAACCAACTATTCATATTGGAAAGCTAGAATGAGATATTCATTCAAGCTTCTGACTATGAATTGTGGGGAGTATAATAATGGACCTAGTACACCCACACACTTATTGATGGCACTATTGTTCCTAAGCCCGAAAGGGATTGGAATGATAATGATAGGAAGAATGGCACAACTTAAATGCTAAAGCCATTAATATTTTATATTGTTCCTTAGACTCAAATGAATTCAACCGAATCTCAACATGTAATTCCGCAAAAGAAATTTGGGATAGGTTGGAAATTACACATGAAGGAACAAACCAAGTAAAAGAATCAAAATAAATATTTTGGTTCATAAATATGAATTGTTTACATGGAACAAACTGAAACCATCACATGCATGTTCACTAGATTCACTGATATTGTGAATGGTTTAAAAAGTCTTGGTAAGAATATACTAACTCTGACTTGTTCGCAAAATTCTTAGGTCACTACCAAGATCGTGGGAAGCAAAATGACTGCAATCCAAGAAGCAAAGGACCTCAACACTTACCTTAGAGGAGCTTCTAGGATCCTTAATGACCCATGAGCTGACAATGAAGCAGCATGTTGAGGAGGAACAAAAAGAAGAAAATTGCCCTCAAAGCTGCAAAAGGAAGAGAGCAGCAGCGATGATGATGATGATGATGAGACTGCTCTCTTGCCAAAAATTCAAAAGTTTATGAGAAAAGGCCCTTCCACAAAAAGAAATTTGGAGCAAATGGAAGGAGAAAAGGATAAGAAAAGGACAAGGAGAAAGAAAAAGAGAAAGAGCCCTTAGTATGTTATGAGTGTAAAAAGCCAGGGCACTTTAGATATGATGTCCTTTAAAAAAGGCCTACAAGAAAAAAAAGAAGGCATACATGGCAACATGGTGATAGAAGAATCTTCTTCCGAAGAAGAAGAACAAAAGGAAGTTGCAAATGTTGCTTCATGGCGGACGACAACGATGAGGTAAGTTCCGAAACCCCGATGATTTACATTTGATGAAATGTTTGAGCTTTCAATGAACTTGTGATTGATTTTAAATTTTGAAAAAGAAATATAAGTTTTGAAAAATGAAAATTAACTTTCTTAAAAGAAAAATGAATTAGCTTAATAATGAAGTTAAGAACTTAAATCTGAAAATGAAAAAAGAAAAAGAATCAATTTCTAATGAAAATGATAAACTAAAGAAAGATGTTAAAAATATAAAACATTGTTGAGAAATTTACTTAAGCTCAACTAAACTAACATGATTTTAGATAGTCAAAAAGCAGTTTTTGACAAAGCAGGTTTAGGGTATAACACATTAAGAAAACAAAAATCTTAAAAATATTTTTGTAAAAGCCCAAAGTAATATTACTTGTTTTAAATGTAATGAAAAAGGACATAAATCTTTGAATGCAAAACTAAAATAATAAAAATTAAATATTAAAGCAAAGAAAATATGGGTTCCGAAAGGAACAATTTTTATTGCTACTAACCATGAAGGACCCAAGAAAGCTTGGGTACCTAAACATAAAGTTTGATTATTTTGCAGGAATGTCTTGTAGCCAAAAGATCAAAGAAAAAGTGGTACCTTGATAGTGGCTGCTCAAGACATATGACGGGTGACAAAGATGAATTCATCACCCTGAAGAAAAGAAAGGTGGAGTTGTTACGTTTGGCGATAACGGTAAAGGTCAAATTATGGGCCTTGGTAAAGTTCGCATAACTCCATCTACATTATTGATAATGTACTTTATGTTGATGGTTTGAAAGCATAATTTAATTAGTATAAGCAATTATGTGATAAAATTTAATTTCATTTAAATCTTCTATATGCACTGTAACTAATTCCATTGATGATAGCATTGTTTTTACTGGTTATAGACATGGCAATGTTACTTGTTGACTTAGACAAATTATCTAAAGTAATCATTGCTTAATTGCTGACAATGCTAACATAAATGAATTGGTTGGTTGTGGCATCGTAGATTAGGTCATGCAAGCACACACCTTATTTCAAAACTAATTAAAATGGATTTAGTTAAAGGATTACCTAAACTAGATTTTGAAAATAACAAAATATGTGATGCATGTCAATTTGGAAAACAAACTAGAAGTTCTTTCAAATCTAAAAATGTTGTTTCAACTTCTAGGGCATTAGAGCTACTTCACATGGACCTTTTTGGACCAACTAGAACCACAAGTCTAGGAGGAAAGAAATATGGTCTAGTGATTGTAGATGATTATTCTAGATATACTTGGGTAATGTTTTTAGCTCACAAAGATGAGACTTTCTCGATATTCCTGAAATTCTTCAAGAAAGTCACAAATGAGAAAAACACTACCATAGTATCTCTAAGAAGTGATCATGGAACTGAATTTGAAAATCACTTATTTGAAAGTTTTTGCACTGAAAATGGAATTAATCATAATTTTTCAGCCCCTAGGACTCCACAACAAAATGGTGTAGTTGAAAGAAAAAATAGGACTCTAGAAGACATGGCCCGTACCATGCTATGCGAAAGTAACTACCAAAGTACTTTTGGGCGGAAGCTATTAACACAGCATGTTACATCTTAAATAGAGCTTAATAAGACCAATTTAAAGAAAACACCTTATGAATTATGGAATGAAAGAAAACCAAATATAAAATACTTTCATGCATTTGGATGTAAATGTTTCATTCATAATAATGGTAAAAACAACTTAGGAAAATTTGATGCTAAATCTGATGAAGGAATTTCTTAGGTTATTCAACAACTAGTAAAGCATATAGAGTCTTTAACAAAAAACCTTAATTAGTTGAAGAATCCATTCATGTAGTTTTTGATGAATCTTTAGCATCTGTTCTGAAAAGATTGATGATGAGGAAGATACAAACATAATTGAAAAAGATCTTGAAAAACTTAATATTGAAGTATCTTCAGATCATGAACAAGAAGCTAAAGATGATGATTCACATAAGGACGATGATGTCAATATTGATCATAATGATATAGATCTTCCAAGAGACTGGAGATATGCTCATAGTCATCCCAAGGAATTGATTATAGGTGATCCATCTCAAGGAATAAGAACTAGATCATATATGAGAAATATTAGTAATCATCTTGCATTTGTATCACAAATTGAACCTAAAACTATTGAAGAAGCTGAAAAAGATAATAATTGGATGTTAGCATGCAAGAAGAATTAAATCAATTTACTAGAAATAATGTATGGACATTAGTTGAAAGACCTAAAAATCATTCAGTAATAGGATCAAAATGGGTTTTTAGAAATAAACTAGATGAAAATGGCATAGTAATTAGAAACAAAGCTAGATTAGTTGCAAAAGGATATAATCAAGAAGAAGGTATTGATTTTGATGAAACCTTTGCACCTGTAGCTAGATTAGAAGCCATTAGGCTATTACTTGCATTTGCATGTCACATGAACTTTAACTTATTTCAAATGGATGTTAAAAGCGCATTTTTAAATGGATTTATAAATGAAGAAGTTTATGTAGAACAACCACCAGGTTTTGAAGATCATGAATTTTCAAATCACGTTTTTAAATTGCACAAAGCTTTATATGGTTTGAAACAAGCACCTAGAGCTTGGTATGATAGGTTAAGTAAATTTTAATTGAAAATGATTTTACAAGAGGAAATGTTGATAAAACATTATTTTTGAAAAGAAAAGTAAAGATTTACTTGTAGTACAAATATATGTTGATGACATTGTTTTGGTGCTACTAACGATCTTCTATGTCAAGAATTTGCAAGTTAATGCAGGGAGAATTCGAGATGAGCATGGGAGAACTCAACTTCTTCCTTGGACTCCAAATCAAACAAAGCAAAGAGGGAATCTTTATCAACCAAACAAAGTACACAAGAGAATTCTAAAGAAGTTTGGTATGGAATCAATGAAACCCCTCGGAACACCAATGAGTCCTTCATGCAAGCTGGACAAAGATGAAGAAGGTAAAAAGGTTGATCAAAAGTATTATCGAGGTATAATCGGATCCCTTCTTTATTTAACTGCAAGTAGACCAGATATTATGTTTTCTGTTTGTTTATGTGCTAGATTTCAATCTGAACCTAAAGAATCACATTTAATAGCTGTTAAAAGAATACTAAGATACTTAAGTGGAACAAAAAATGTAGGTTTATGGTATTCTAGAGACTCAACATTAAATCTAATTGCATATTCTGATTCTGATTATGCTGGATGTAAGTTAGATAGAAAAAGCACAAGTGGTGCATGCCAATTTTTAGGAAGTAACTTAATCTCATGGTTTAGCAAAAAGCAAAATTCGGTTGCATTATCTACTGCTGAAGCAGAATATGTTGCAGCTGGAAGTTGCTGTGCTCAAATCCTATGGATTAAGAGACAACTTGAAGACTATGGTATCACACTTGATAAGACACCTATAAGATGTGATAATACAAGTGCAATCAATCTAACTAAAAATCCAATTCAACATTCAAGAACAAAGCATATTGAAATTAGATATCACTTTATAAGAGAACATGTAGCCAATAATGAAATTTGTCTTGATTATGTGAATACTGAAGAACAACTTGCAGATATATTACAAAACCCTTAAGTGAAGAGAGATTTTGTTATCTTAGAGGAGAATTAGGAGTTTGTGATCCTTTGGAATAGTTTTCTGAAACTCTTAAGGACATCTATCTAGATTTCATCAATTTCTTGAAAAATCTCGATATTCAATAAGGAAATCTATCTAGATCTTGATTCATTGTTTCCCCAATTGCTAAGGAACATTTATCTAGAATTTGATGATTAATTTGAATAGTTTCAGATCCTTGAAACTTGATTTTTTATCTCTGAAACTGTTAGAGTCGACTCTAACAGTTTGTGGAGTCGACACCTTAGTTTTTGATGTTCTGTCTAAGCAATTAGAGCCGACTCCGGCTTCTGTAGAGCCGACTCTAATTCGAGCGCTGACAGACTTTCTGGTTCGGAGCCGACACCCAGTTTTTGGGAGTCGACTCTAGGTCGAACTAGGTCAAAAATAAAAAGGCGGAGTCGACCCCAAATCATTTTATCCGTCTCCCAAAACCCCTCCAAGGAGTTCCAAAGCCTTTCCAACCTCCCCAATCTTCTCAAAACTTTGATTACACATTCCAATCAACTCAATGGCACCCAAGAGGCGCGGTTTCGTCGGAGGAGCGTCCGTTCCCACGAGGCGACGCACGATTCGGAGGCAACCCTCGCCATCCTCCTCTTCGGCCACTCAAGAAGATTCCCCTCCTTCACCCTCTTCACCCAAAGTAGATCAACTAGCCGGTAAGACTATCACAACTGGAAGGAAGGTCAACTTTGATTTCTTTGAGTCGGAGGGCTTCTCAATAGGAAGATGTTTAAAAGAAATGGGGTGGAAAAAGATTTGTTCATTAGATATCCCCACTTATCCTGCCCTAGTGAGAGAATTTTACAATGATTTGAGTAGAGGAGAAGGCGGTTTAGTCAGTATTGTAAGAGGAACTAAAGTTGTAATAACTGCTGAAATCCTTGGAAATCTGTTGGAAATGCCCACAATTGGTATTATGGAATATCAGCATGATGATAGAAGTGGTGCATTGTCAAGAATGTTAGGGAGGGATGTAACCGAGTTTGAGGAAATTCTTGCTAATCAATTAAATCTGGAGCTCAGGTTACTACACAACATATGTGGAAGAATTTTTTCCCCAAAATTGGTAGATTTGAGTACGTCTCGGAGCGAGACATTCTTTTGATGGATTGTATTATAACTGGAAGGCCAGTCAACCTAGCTGGCATGATGATTGGTTATATGGCAGAGGCTGCTACAAAGAAAAGATCTACACTGCCATATGGTATGGTTCTGACATTGATCTTTAGAAGCCAAGGTGTGCTAATTATGGATAATGAACCCCTAAGAAAATTAAGGCACACTGACTATTATAGTATTTCTACTATTCATCGGATGGGCTTCAAGAAGTTAAATGGTATCTGGATGAAAGGAGGACGAGAAGAAAGAACTGAGAGAGATAGAACTGAAGAGGCCAGAGTAGAAGATATCCCTGGACCATCCACTGCGGGACCATCAGTCCCTGATCCATTTATTGCGGGACCATCTATAGCTGGACCTTCAGAAGCTGGACCGAGCACAATTCCCTCTCCTCCACATCTGTCTGTTACTGCTTCTGGGAGATTCTCTGATGAGCAGATTGGTCAGTTGAGAGCCTTGCTTGCTGAATATGACAGTCAAAGATCTCATGAGATTAATCAATTAAAAGAAGACTTCAATCAGCTAAAAGAAGAACTTAACTCGAGACTTGACATGATTTCCTTTTCCATAAGCAATTCTGTTGAATCCTTTGGTGCTGAACTTCACAAAATCTTTGAAAGGATGGAAGGCATTGCTGATGGCTCGGGATCTTATGTTCATGCAACTGGTCACTGAAGAAGGACATTGACCTTGCAGTCTCACAGATTGAAGCTTGTCTTGAAAATTTTAAGAAATCTCAAAAAGATGATGTAATGGAAATCATAGGTCACTTGAAGAAAATTGTATTCAAACATATCTGACTTTGATTTTGATTTTGATACTCTTTTGTATCTTAGGTTCTCCAGGTTTACTTTATCTTGATAGTTTGTATTTAGGAATTTTGAGTATCTAATGTATCTCACTTTGGAATGTACTTGAATCAACTTATGTAATGTTTCTTACTTATGTAATGTAATTACACATTTTCAAATCTGTCTATGATTGACTGCTTGAATCCCTATGTCTTATTGAACCAACAATTTTTCTCTAATAACTTTCTTTATCTAATACTCTCCTTATTGCTGATAACAAAAAAGGGGGAGAGATGGTTGAATATGCAAAAAAAAAGACTTGAAATTTTAATGAGAGATGGTTGAATATGCAAAAAGAAAGAAAGAAAGGGGGAGAAATGATTGTTTATACAAAAAGAAAGAGACTTGAAATTTTAATCAGTTCAATTAAAATTTGATTTTTATATATAGGGGGAGCTATTCAATGTAGGGGGAGCTTAACAACAAGCTTAATTGCAATTTTCTGTACATTTAGTTTAAATGTTCATAATTGATGGCTTATATAGAACTCATGCATAATTTTAAAAGTTCACTTTGAATATTGGCATCAAATCCTTTATTAAAAATGTTTTAAGCTTTAAAATGTCTATAATCTTTAGTTCGAATGAATTTTTTGAATGCATATACTCAAAGTTTTTGTTATCATCAAAAAGGGGGAGATTGTTGACCCAATTGATGATTTTGATGATTAACAAAACTATTTGAGTATAACAATTGAAGGCTCTAATGATTTTGATTAAGTTTTTCAGATTATAAGTCGATTGAATGATCAAAATCAGGAGTTAAATCTTATTCTGGATCGAATCTAATGTCTAGGTAAGATTGCAGACATTAGAGTCGACTCCGAGAATCACAGAGCCGACTCCAGAATCTGGCACGGAAGTTAGAGTCGACTCCAAGACTGTTAGAGCCGACTCTATCAGAAACAACAGAACATTAATTTTTCTGGCCCCGACTTAGAGTCGACTCCGGGTCTGTTAGAGTCGACTCCAGAAAAGTTTCTTATCGACCCCAGAAAAGTCAGAGACGACTCCAGAATTAACGGATTAAAGTGTTTCGAGTTAGAGCCGACTCCAGAAAAGTTAGAGTCGACTCCAACCCACCTAGAACGAAAAATCAAATTGCCAGATCAGCTTTAATGGTAATATTTCTATTTTACTTTATTTTAATGGATATATTTTGTTGCAAGGTACACTCCAACGGATAGTTTTCTTCCAAAAATGGTTTGAAAGAAATCTATAAAAAGGAAGACTATCATTCAAAAACAAGAGCAAAAAAGAGAGAGGAGAAGAAGGGGAAAAACAAAGAAGAAAAACGGAAATAAGAAATCCCAATTCAAAAATCTGAAAAAGAGAGAGACTGAATCTCAAGAGAAAAAACCTTCTAGCTCAAATCCACTCCACTCCAAAAAGCTCAAGAGGAATCCAAGGCATTCAAATCAAAGTTTTGGTGGATTTCCCAAATTGGAGAAAGAGGATCAGTTTCTTGCTTTTCAATCCTTCTCAACTGCTTCAATTGTGAAGAATCGGAGCTGAGGCTTGATTCAATCTAGCAAGGAGAAGAAGAAAAGAAGAAAAGAAGAAAAGCTCAAAAGCCAACCAACTACAAATCAGGCTTTTCTAAACCTTGTTCATTTACTTGATTATTTGCTCATTGAGGAGCTGTGTACTTGAAAAATAATATTTCTTTTATTTGTGTCTAGTTCAATCTGGGGGATTGAACTAGTGGAGGTAGTCTTACCTCGGTACAAGCTTGGTATATCTTGTGTTAGGGTTTTTGTGCTGGTGAGCCCGGAAAACCGGCTGGGTTTGTTGTGATCACGGGAATACAACAAGTTTGAGTTGTGAGCTTGTAAAACAACTCGGCTGTAATCAAGGAAGATTATAGTGTGGACCCAAGTAAATCTTAGGAGTGGACGTAGGTGTTGGATACATCGAACCACTATAAAATCTTGGTGTTTGCCGTGTCTCCTTTATCTCTATCTCTATCTCTATCTTATTGATTGTATTTTGTTTTTGCATCTGCATTCACTTTCACTCACACTAAGAAAACAAATATTTCAAAAGGTTTAATTTTTTTTTAAAGAACCCAATTCACCCCCCCCTCTTGGGTTGTCATCTGGGCCAACAGCTTTAAGTTAAATGAAATTAAATGCAAGGCAAATATAAAGCACAAACAAGGAGATAGAGATAGAGATAATGGAAGCACGACAAACACAATAATTTTATAGTGGTTCGATGTATCCAACACCTACGTCCACTCCCAAGATTCACTTGGGTCCACACTATAATCGACTAGATTACAGCCGAGTTGTTTTACAAGATCACAACTCAAAACTTGTTGTTTTCCCCCGGGATCACAACGAACCCAGCCGGTTTTTCGGGCTCACCAGCACAAAACCCTAAACTCAAGCTTATCTAGCTTGACCCGAGGTATACAACCTCCACTAGTTCAATCCCCCAGATTGAACCAGCACGAACAAGAATGAAAAGAATTTTTCAATAATACAAATCTCCTCAAATGAGCAGATATTTAAATGAATGAACAAATAAGTTTAGAAAAGCATGTTTGAAGTAGATTGGAGTTGAGCTTTTCTTCTTTTCTTCTTTTCCTCTTCTCTTTGGAGATGTTGAATCAGGCCTCAGCTTTGATTCGTTGCAAATGTTGCGGATGAGAAGTTGGAAAATCTTCAAAACAGAGTTTCTTCTTCCCCTTTGGGAATCCTTTGATTTTTTCAAGATTGAATGCCTTGGATTCTTCTTTGAGCTTTGTGGAGTGAAAGGATTTGAATTTGAGTGCTTTTCTCTTGAGATTCAGGCTCAGGCTTTCTCAGATTTTTGATTTGAAATTTTTCTATTTTTTGTCACTTTTCAAATGGGTGTTTTTCCCTTTTTATAGATTTCTTTTAATCCGTTTTGGGAAGAAAACTAGCCGTTGGAATGTACTTGGAAACAAAATATATCCGTTAGAAATTAGGTAAAAAGGAAATATTACCGTTAGAGCTAATCTGGCAATTTAAATTTTCATCCCAGATAGGTTGGAGTCGGCTCCAACTTTTCAGGTGTCGGCTCCAAGTCGTTTTTCTAAAAATAGAAAGTTCTGAGTTCGTTGAGGAGTTGGCTCAGAAAAAGTTAGGTGTCGGCTCGCCATCGTCAGGTGTCGGCTCCCGAATACTGTAGGTGTCGGCTCCATGATGCTCAAAAAATTAACGTTCTATCCCTGCATTGGAGTCGGCTCTAGACACTGTAAGTGTCGACTCCGAAACTCTGGGTATCGGCTCCAAAACTCTAGGTGTTGGCTCCGGACCGTATCAAAAATCAGAAGAAAATTTGAATGGCCATGGGGTCGGCTCCAGGAATTCTAGGTGTCGACTCCAGGTTCTGAAACTTTGAAATTGATGTTTTGCAATTGATTCAAAACATGTTTCTTAATTTATTTAAATTGATCAAATATTTTTGAGTCCTGAAATACTTGTCAAATCCATTAGTAATCAAATAAATATACTCAATTCCTTTATTAATCATCAAAATCAATAGTTGGGTCAACAATCTTCCCTTTTTGATGATTATAAAAACATTGAGTATATTCATAGTATTCTTAAATTAAAATTTTCAAGATAGTGATCCTCATAAGTAAGCTCCCCCTGAATAAGGTAGCTCCCCCTATGAAGTTCAAATTATCAATTGTTCGTGTTTGATACTTAGAATTTAGTCATTTTAATTTTCACTTAAGCTTAATTGAATTAATGCATATCCAAAATCACTTGTATCACTTACAAAGTCACTTGATACTAATTAAATAAATGCCAATTAAAGCATAACCAATCAATGCATATACAACATAACTTTCTCCAATTAAATTAATCAATCAAATAAGCTTTAATTGAATTCCAATCAATTACTAATCAATGCATATACGACATAACTTTCTCCCCCTTTTTTGTAATCAACAAAAAGATAAAGAAAAGTTAAGTCAAAAGATCA
Source organism: Calamus simplicifolius (assembly GCA_900491605.1). Taxonomy (NCBI): domain Eukaryota; kingdom Viridiplantae; phylum Streptophyta; class Magnoliopsida; order Arecales; family Arecaceae; genus Calamus; species Calamus simplicifolius. The sequence continues at coordinate 1,343,321 of UESW01003843.1, read as the reverse complement.
AATTGATAGATCAAAAGATAATTTCATTTCATCAAAAGTCAAGTGTTACAAAATAAAACTGAAATTTCATCAAAGGTCAAGTATTGCAAAATGAAACTGAAATTTCATCAAAGGTCAAGTATTGCAAAATGAAACTGAAATTTCATTATAAAGAAACTATGCTTACAATACATCAGAATTATACTTTCATTACATCAAAAACAGTACTTTCATTACATCAAAAATGAAACTTTCATTACATCAATATCATTACATGAAGATCATATATTAGTTCTAATTATCCTTGTTAAATGATCTACAATCTTCTGCATTCCTTCAGTCTAAAGCTTGACGTAGTCTTTTAATCTTTCATCAACAAAAGTACAAGCAGTGACAATTTTATCTTGTAACTCGGCATTGCTCTTTGAATAGGTTTCAGAATCTCCACAAATGTCTTTAAGTTCTTCAAAAATGTTCTTCAAGTCACTACTTAAAGATCCAGTAGAAGAGCTAAGAGTTGATTCAATTTTGGCAATCCGATCATCTAAGGAATAAAAAGTTTCTTTAAGATTCATAAATTTGTTGTCAAACTCAGTCTTCAATTCATCCTTCTGAGCAGCAAGAAGATTTTTGAGTTGCTCTAACTGAAGGTCTGAAAATCCGACTGAAGAAGTGGATGAAATCACAGGTACTGGGGCAGGAGCTGGAGCGGGAGTACTAGGATGCGGAGAGGGAATCCTCATAGACGGACCAGCCTCACAAGGTGCAGAATGTCTGGGCTCAGGGGCTCTCTCATCTACGTTGCCTTTCCTTTCCCACTGACCATCAATCTTGAAAAATCCCATTCGATGTAAAGTAGCCAAACTATAATAATCGGTGTGTCTCAGGCTCTTTGATGGTTCATTCTCTAGAATCAATACTCCTTGGCTCCTGAATACCATCGTGAGAATCATGCCATAAGGTAGTGATGATCTTCTTTTCCCTCTGGCCTCGGCCATATAGAATATCATCATGGTTGCTAGGTTAATAGGCTGACCGGTCAATACACTATCCATCACAACAATGTCCCGCTCGGAGACATACTCAAAACGTTCGGTCTTTGGGAACAAAATCCTGCTGCAAATGTTGTGTAACAACCTTAATTCCAAGGGCAACTGATTAGCCCTAATTTCCTCAAATTCTTCAACAACTCTTCCTAACATCCTTGATAAGGCCGCTGATCTATCACTGTGCATATCCGCAGCTAATCCGGTAATAGGGATGCTCAAGAGATTTCCTAATTTTTGGAATGTAAGATGAATCCGTCTGCCTCTAACAGAGCTTACTAAACCACCATCTCCTCTAGATAAATTGAAATAAAATTCTTTTACTAAAGCTGGGTAAGTGGGAACATCAAGAGAGCAAACTCTATCCCATCCGAGCTCCTTAAGTTGATTACCAATTGAAAAACCCTCGGATTGAAAGAATTCGAAGTCAACTTTCCTACCCATTGTGATTACCCTCCCTGCTAGGATATCTACCTGAGGTGAAGTGGTGTTAGAATTATTTGAATCGGTGGAGAAATCCTCGCTTGGAGACGGCTCGCGGACAGGTCGCCTCACGGAACGCTTTCCGGTCACCACAGTCGCTCCAAACACCAAACCTCTCCTCTTAGGCGCCATTGGATCCTTACACTACAAGAAAATACTGAAATAGCGACGCAAATTTAGCGACGCAATTATGCATCGCTAAATTGCGACCACTTTGCGACGCCTCTGTGACAACAAAATATTGCGACGCAATTAGCGACGAATTAGCGATTCAATTAACCAAAAACTCAAAAAAAATTAATTTTTTAATATTATAATGCAAATAATGCATCGCAATATTTTTAAATTAATTTTTTATTAAATATAAATATCAAAAAAAATATTGCGATGCAACACAGTGCGTCGCAATATTTTTAAAAGAATTAAATATGTTAAATAGTGACGCATTAGCGACGCAATAAATCAAAAAATTAGAAAAATTATTTTTAATTTAGCGACGCACCAATTGCGTCGCAAATAATTTAAATAAAATCAAATTTTATAAAATTTAAATATCGAAAAAAATTATTGCGACGTAACACAGTGCGTCACAATGTTTTTAAAAGAATTAAATATATTAAATAGCGACGCATTAACGACGCAATAAACCAAAAAATTAAAAAAATTATTTCTAATTTAGCGACGCATCAATTGCATCGCAAATAATTTAAATAAAATTAAATTTTTTAAAGTAGAAATATTAGAAAAAAATATTGCGACGCAACTCAGTGCATCGCAATGTTTTAAAAAAAATTAAATATTTTAAATAGCGACGCATTAGCGACGCAATAAACCAGAAAATTAGAAAAATTATTTTTAATTTAGTGACTCAATAAATGCATCACAATTATTTTAAATAAAATTAAATTTTATAAAGTATAATAAGAGAAAAAATAATTGCGACGTAACACAATGCGTTGCAATGTTTTTAAAAAATTAATTATGTTAAATAGCGATGCATTAGCGATGCAATAAATTAAAAAATTAATTAGGAAAATTATGTTTTAATATAGCGATGCACTTGTTGCGTCGTAATTATTATAATTAAAATTAATTTTTATATAATAATTATCATATTAAAAAATTATGATGCAACCCTTTGCGTCGTAATGTATTTAAAAAAATTAATTATGTTAAATAGCGATCGGTCTAAAATCGATCGTGACCGATCGGAATAAGGGCTTGGATCGATCGCAACCCTCGGATCGTCGTTGATCGGACCGATCGCCACGGTTCGAGATCGGTCGTGGCCGATCGGGATCAGGGCTTGGATCAATCGCAACCGTCGGATCGTCAGCGATCTCGGACCGATCGCATTGGTCTGGAATCGGTCATGGCCGATCGGGATGAGGGCTTGAATCGATCGCAACCGTCGGATCGTCGCCGATCGGACCGATCACCACGGTCCGAGATCGGTCGTGGCCGATCGGGATCATGGCTTGGATCGATCGCAACCGTCGGATTGTCGCCTATCGGATCGATCGCGATGGTCCGAGATCATTGATCGCCGACCAGGATCGATCAGGGCTTCGATCGATGGCAACCATCGGATCGACGCCGATCGGTGCGATCGCCATGGTCCGAGATCGGTCATGGACGATCGGGATTAGGGCTTGGATCGATCGCAACCGTCGGATCATCGCCGATCGGACCGATCGCCATGGTCCGAGATCAGTCGTGGCCGATCGGGATCAGGGCTTGGATCGATTGCAACCGTCGGATCATCGCCGATCGGATCGATTGCCATGGTCCGAGATCGGTCATGGCCGATCGGGATCATGGCTTCGATCGATCACAACCGTCGGATCATCGCCGATCTTGGACGGATTGCAACGGTCCGAGATAGGTCGTGGCCGATCGGGATCACGGCTTGGATCGATCGCAACCGTCGGATCGTCGTCGATCGGACCGATCGCCATGGTCCGAGATCGGTCGTGGCCGATCAGGATCACAACTTGGATCAATCGCAACCGTCGGATCGCCAGCGATCTTGGACCGATCGCAACGGTCCGGGATCGGTCGTGGCCGATCGGGATCATGGCTTCGATCGATCGCAACCATCGGATCGTCGCCGATCTCGGACGGATTGCCACGGTCCGAGATAGGTCGTGGCCGATCGGGATCACGGCTTGGATCGATCGCAACTGTCGGATCATCGCCGACTGGGATCGATCATGGCTTGGATCGATCGCAACCGTCAGATCACTTATAATTACTCAAAAAAAAATTTATGAAAAAGTTTAAAAAAATATTAAAAAATTATTGCGATGCTGTAGCGACGCATTTTAGCAGAAAAATTAAACAAATATTGCGACGCAATGTATGCGTTGCAATTATTTTTAGTAAAAATAATTTTTATCAGTATTAATAAATAAAAAAATATAATATTGCGATGCATAATTTGCATCGCAATGTTTTTTAAATAAATATATCTAATTAAAAATATTAAAAAAATTATTGCGACGCAATAAGGCGTAGCAATTATTATCATAAATTATAAATATTATCATTAATAAATATTTAAAAAATTTTGCGATGCCGTAGCGATGCATTTTAGGAAAAAATTAAACAAATATTGCGACGCAATGTATGCGTCGCAATTATTTTTAGTAAATATAAATTTTTTCAGTATTAATAAATAAAGAAATATAATATTGCAATGCATTAGTTGCGTCGCAATGTTTTTTAAATAAATATATGTAATTAAAAAGTTTATAAAATATATTGCGATGCAATTTTTCATCGTAATTATTAACATTAATTATAAATATTATTATTTATTAATATTAAAAAATTATTGCGACGCCGTAGCGATGCATTTTAGAAGAAAAAAATAAATAAATATTGCGACGAAATATATGCGTCGCAATTATTTAAGTAAATATGATTTTTATCAGTATTAATAAATAAAAGAAATAATATTGCGATGCATATTTGCGTCGCAATGTTTTTAAAAGAAATATATCTAATTAAAAATATTAAAAAATTATTACGACGTAATTTTGCGTCGCAATTATTATCATAAATTATAAATATTATCATTTATAAATATTTAAAAATTATTGCGATGCACGGCTTGCATCGCAATTATTGTAATAAGTTATTATTTTAATTAATTAAAAATATTAAAAAAATATTACGATGCCTTAGCGACGCAATTCCTAGAAAATAAAAATAAATTTTCCGCCGGACATTGGCGCAAAGTTAGCGACGCATTAGCGACGCAATTATTTGAGTCGCTATTTTTTCATAAAATTATAATAAAACCAGATTAACGATGGATTAGCGACGCATTAATGCGTCGCTAATACATAATAAATTTTAAAAAAATATTGCGACCAGATAGCGACGCAAATTATTGCGTCGCTAATTACTTATATAAAAGCGGGCCTTCTCTTCTTCTTCCCCATCTTGACCTAGCCGCCGCCGTGCTCTAAAAATTTTTGGCTCCCGCCTCGCTGCTCCGGCTCCTCCCCTCTGGTGTTCCGGCTCCCCGGCGTTCTCCTCCGACTCCGGCGTCTTCTCTCGACCAAGGTAAGCCCCCACAGTCTCTAAATTTTTTTTAATAATTTCCCTCCGGCCATGGCCAAGACCGTGGCCGTCTTCTCTAGCCACGGCCGCTGCCGTGGCCGGCAGTGGCCTGGCCATGGTGGCCAGGCCACTGTCATAAAAAAAAAAATCGTAACAGGGGGGGGGGGAAACCCCCCCGCCCCCCCCCCTTTTTTTCTTGTCCGGCCATGGCCGTGGCCGCGGCCGGACATGGCGGCCACAGCCGCTGCCGTGGCCATCTTCTCTGGCCACGGCCGCTGCCGTGGCTGGCAGTGGCCTGGCCACGGTGGCCAGGCCACTGTCACAAAAAAAAAAATTTCGTAACAGGGGGGGGGGAACCCCCCTGCCCCCCCCTTTTTTTCTTGTCCGGCCACGGCCGTGGCCGCGGTCGGACAAGGCGGCCACGACCGCTGCCGTGGCCATCTTCTCCAGTCGCTGCCGTGGCCGGCAGTGGCCTGGCCACGGTGGCCAGGCCACTGTCACAAAAAAAAAACATTTCGTAAAAGGCCCCCCTTTTTTTTTCTTCTCCAGACACGGCCGTGGCTGCGGCCGGACAAGTCGGCCACGGCTGCTGCCGTGGCCATCTTCTCTGGCCTGGCCGTGGCCGGCAGTGGCCTGGCCACGGCCACGGTGGCCAGGCCACTGTCACTTAAAATTTTTTTTTTTTAATAGGGGTGGGGGTGGGGAACCCTCCCATTTTGTCTTGATTATGCAATAATATTTGTAATGCTAGATAGAAAGTCTTGTTGTATTATTTAATTTGCATAATATTTATGCAATAATTAATTTAAGCAGAATGTTTATGCAATAATATTTGTGCATTTGTACTTATTTACAATTGTTATGTCTTGATTATTTATATTCTGCTACAAACTGAATGATGCATTAATTATGTAATGCTAAATAAAAAGTCTTGTTGTAATATTATTTAATTTTTAGCAACAAATTAGTAGTTTCAATGATTTACATTTTAGTCTTCACAAACATTTGTATTCGACACAATAATCTTAAAAAGTTAGTGATTACATGTATAATTCACAAGAAGTTAAGAATAACAAGCATAAGTTCGATTGTCTTCGGACTTCCATAATCACAGCACTGTAACCTTTAGACCCGTTTGAGAATTTGTAAGCCTTAGTCTTGTAAATTCTCAAATTGTCCTGATGGACAGTTTGGGAATATTTCTTGCGATATGTTAGACTGCTATTAATCATCGTTGGGTGAGATTTCGGTTTGTATTTGCTCATACGTTCTCCTAGTGTAGCTTATATACCACACGTTTAGGAGAACATATGGGGAAATGCTGCCGAAATTTCTATGTAACTGATCGATGATAATTAATAGCAGAATAACATATCACAAAAAATATTCTTGAATGGGATAGGGCCTTACCTTATAGACATGGAGTGAAGGTAGAATTAATTTAAGACACTTGAATGCTTGTGAAGTCTCATGATTAAACGCACCGCCTTGCAGCCCGACCCAAACTCAAGCCCTCCCATTAGCCATGAACCTATGCATCGGTCCTTGCTAGCACGCCAAGGATCGTAGCTGTGGCTCGCCCTTGCATGGTAAGGACCTTAGTTGTCTAAAAAAAATTGGTTTACTTATAAATGATTTAAATTGTTGTTATTAACCTTAGTTGTGACCAAGAAATAATTTAGTTATATATTTAGTAATACTAATATAGTTTTATTTTGTGGTTTCATTTAATGATTTACCAGACTTTGTATAAGTCGGTCAAAAATGAGCGGGGCTCGCTCGTGGATGTATGCAAGGATAAAAGATGGCTTGCTTAATCCAGATTTTCTGAATGGATTGGAAGAATTTATTGCATTTGCATGTAGCCAACTTGACTGGATGGATGGCCCTAGGATTAGGTGCCCATGCAACTTCCACAGGTGTCAGAATAAAGCCTACAGAGATGTGGAAACTGTTAAGGTGCATTTGTGTAAGAAGGGGTTTGTTCCTGATTACTATGTTTGGTACTGTCATGGTGAACCAGAGGATATTCCAGCAGCTGTTATAGGCCAACAAGAGTCAATTCCCGTAGATGAACCATTTGTGAATTTAAACACATATGAACAAATGGTGATGAATGCATCGGGTAATGAATTCAATCAGAATACATTTATGGAAGAACCAAATCCAGATGCACAGTAATTTTATGATATGTTGCATGCTGCAAATCAAGAATTGTATCCTGGTTGTGAGGGTCATTCTCAGTTGTCTACAGCTGCTCGAATGTTGAATATTAAGACAGAACATCGATTATCAGAAAAGGCATTCAATTCTGTAGCTGGGTTAATCAAAGAAATTTTGCCAAATGACAATGTTGCGGCAGACAGTTTTTACGCAACAAAGAAGTTGTTGCGTGGGCTTGGGCTCCCAGTTAATAAGATCGATTGTTGCTTGAACAATTGTATGATATTTTGGGGTGAAGACTCAGAGCTGAGATGGTGTAAGATTTGTGGGCAATCGAGGTACAAAAACACCGAAGGAGGAGCCGGTACAAGTAGGAGGAAAAGTGTGCCTTACAAGAGGATGCATTACTTTCCTCTTACCCCATGCCTGCAGAGATTATACAGATCTGAGGCAACAGCTGCTGATATGAGATGGCATGCCGAACATGAATCTAAAGAGGATGAAATGCGGCATCCATCAGATTCAAAGGCTTGGAAGCATTTCAATGAAAATCATCCTGATTTCGCTGAAGATATAAGGAATGTGAGATTAGGTCTTTGTACCGATGGTTTCCAACCATTTGGTCAAGCGGGGCAACAGTATTCATGTTGGCCTGTGATACTGACTGTATATAACCTTCCTCCGTGGAAGTGCATGAAAGATACTGCAATGTTTTTAACCGTTTTGGTTCCAGGACCATCAAATCCAAAGGAAAAGATTGATGTCTTTCTGCAACCGTTGGTGGCCGAATTGAAAATGTTGTGGGAAACAGGAGTCGTAGCCTACGACATTTCTATGAAACAGAATTTCTTAATGAGAGCTGCTTTGATGTGGACAATAAGTGATTTTCCGGCATATGCAATGTTGTCTGGTTGGAGCACTGCTGGACGTCTGGCATGCCCTCATTGCATGTATGATTCGGATGCATTTACATTGCAGAAGAGTGGTAAGCAGTCATGGTTTGATAACCATAGGAAGTTCTTGCCCCCAAATCATCCTTACAGGCGTAACTTGATCGCCTTCCGGAAGAACAAAGCAGTCACAAAATTTGCCGAACCGGTTAGGTCCGGCACGGATCTATTTGATTCTATAGAGCATTTGGGGTTGATGTATGCATGGGAACCGGATGCAGATAGAATAAATGGCCGTATATGTAAAGAACATAACTGGAAGAAGCGAAGTATATTTTGGGATTTGCCTTATTGGAGCACAAATCTCATCCGGCACAACTTGGATGTTATGCATATCGAGAAAAATTTCTTTGATAACATATTTAACACGGTGCTAAACATCCCGGGAAAAACAAAAGATACTGCAAAGTCAAGAGAAGAACTTAATCAGTACTGCAGAAGAGGTGATTTGAGAAGGAGTGCCGATGGGACCTATCCTAAAGCATGTTACACTCTTGACAGAAATTCACGAGAAGTTTTATGTAACTGGCTTAGAGGGTTAAAATTTCCAGATGGTTATGCCTCAAATATCGGTAGGTGTGGACATGCATAAGCTCAAGTTGTTCGGCATGAAGAGTCACGACTGCCATGTTTTCATGCAACGGTTATTACCTATAGCTTTTCGTGAGTTGCTTCCGCAACATGTCTGGAAGGCAATTACGGAGCTCAGCTTATTCTTCAAGGAGTTATCTGCCGCAGTCATTACTTCTGCATCCATGGCAAGGCTTGAGGAGGAAATTCCAATTATTTTATGCAAGCTTGAGCGAATATTTCCTCCCAGTTTTTTTGACTCAATGGAGCATTTACCGGTTCACTTGCCATACGAAGCGAGCATAGCTGGTCCCGTGCAGTATCGCTGGATGTATCCTTTCGAGAGGTAAATATATACATCATTAAGATATGTTGACATTTCAAATATTATTTCATTGCTTGAAAAATTGGTTAATTTTTTGTTGCAACTTTACATATAGGTATCTTAAGAAGTTAAAAAATAATGTGCGTAATAAGGCAAGGGTTGAAGGTTCTATATGCAATGCACACTTGGTCGAAGAAGTTTCAGCTTTTGCCTCACATTACTTTGAGGGTCACGTCCACACGAGGAGCCGAAATCATGGTCGTAACGATGACGTATGTGTGGACGAAGGAGAAGCTAATGACGGTAGAATATCAATTTTTAAAGCTATCGGCCGTTCATTTGGTGGGCAGAAGTCAAGAAATCTTAGCGATATGGAGTATAATGCAGCACATTATTACATCCTAATGAACTGTAGAGAAGTCGATCCATATATTGAGTAAGTGTATACTTCAATGCTAATTGGAAATTTTAATTTAAATTACAATATACCATAATATTTAATTTCTAACATTAGTTTTCATCCTTTTCATCCCATAAGGATGTTTTGTGATAGACAACGACAGATGAATCCCGACATCAGTCAAGTTGCAATTGGGCAGAAATTAGAAACGGAGTTTGCTTACTGGTTTTATGAATTTGTGAGTAGTATCACTCAATCAATTTCGATAATGGCTATTTTTTTTTGAATTGGATGTCAATAGCTTATTAATTTATAGGTCAACGGTCCATGGTCCACAACCGACAATATTTTCATTAAATGTCTATCGCAATGGCCATTGAAGACCGTAACAACCTCTACTGGCTATTTTGTAAATGGGTACAAATTTCAGATTGAACGATTAGCAGCTTCAAGAGGCACGCAGAACTGGGGCGTGTGTGTAAAAGGAGAAAGTGTTGGAGCAAATATGCAGGATTATTATGGAAAGTTAGTAGAGGTGGTTGAAGTTGAATATCCCGGTTGGCCTATGAAACGAACCGTATTGTTTCGTTGTGATTGGTTCGATCCGATAGTTCCTGTGGGCAAAAGGGTTCATAACGACTATAATTTGGTTGAAGTGAACCATCGACGAAGATTGCAGAAATATGACCCATTCATCCTTGCATCCCAAGCTCAGCAAGTCTTTTACTGCGGATATCCAAGTTTGCGCAACGACAAGCGAGATTGGTGGGCCGTTTCTAAAATCGTCCCACGTTCAACAATCGTATTAGAGGAGAGTTCATCAAGTCAATCAGCCGAGTGCCCTGCATTTCAAGAGGATGAGATGGAAATGCATGCAATTGAGGACGACACAAGGGCTCCTGAAACATCACTTAGAGATCCAAGTGGTGATGTCCAAGAAATTGCGGATGCAAATGTTCGGTTTCCTTCCGATGATAATGAAACTGATTCGCAATCCGATACGGCATCGGATGTTGAACCAACATTTCACGAAACAAATGACACCGATTAAACATAAAGGTTTTTTAAAATTTAACTTTTTTTATAAGTGTTAAATTCTTACATAGTCAATCATTAATCGTAATTTAATTGTGTGAATCTTTAGTATTTTCAGTATGAGGGGCAGAGGTAGATCTACCGACGACAGATTGGGTGAGCAGAGACGTAGTTTGGATCCTGCGACATCAGATCACATGAGCGTCGGAGATGGAGAGTTTGGATCTCCAGCAGAGGCGCAGCCTTCGATCTCTGCAGCAGTATTACCATCCAGCCGATCGGCACAGACCTCCGAGAGTTCTTCCACCATCGGCCGCACTTGTACTTCGACTTGATGCTCAGGGGATGTAAGTATATACTAATTAAAAATATTTTTTATGTTTTTAAGTCATTTACTTATAAACTTGCATTTTTTTAACAGATTCATTGAGCAGCATCATGTATCCAGCCACATCAGCGCCGTTTTTCAGAGGCGTGCAGATCCCAGTGGCTACGATTGGCGCCACGTATCTCCAGCCACGAGGGAGTTTTATTTTTCTGAGTTTCAGGTAAACTTATTAAATACAATTTATCAGTGATATATAATTCTTTAAACTTAATAAATTCAGAAACTAACTGTTTATTTTAATGCAGAAAAAGTTTACGTGGGATCCTGCCACCCATGATGCCATTAGGGCAGCATGGGAGGCTCTGACGCGACGCCGATACTCCGACATGCTTCATCGTTGGAGGTCATCGGGTCAGCGTCCTGCGCACGTGCCAGAGGGTATTTGGCACGAGTGGCAGCAGGCCTGGGAGTCCGATGGCTGGCGCAGGAGGTCCGCATCACTTCGGGCTCCATTTCGATTCAGGAGCACAGACGGCGTATGGTAAGAAAACATAAATATTTTAATTACTATTTTAGTTATTTACAAATATTTGTATTAATATCATTTTTTTTATTGTTATAGTCTGAGCAGGAGGGCGGAGATCCTGGTGAGTTTCGTCTATTCAGGGCGACACACACCAGGAGGGACGGCTCCTGGGTCGACACGCGATCACGGGAGGTTGCGGTAAGAAATTAGATTTATGTAGTATCTGTTTAATTTCTAAAATTTTATTTCGAGAAATTTATTAACTCATTTATTGTTGATTTCATAATTTCAAGACACGAGTCGAGGAGCTTCGCTCCCAGGCATCGCAGGTCGACTCTACTGATGGGGAGACGCCCGTCGAACTCTCAGCAGAGGAGAGTCGACGTGTGTTTTTGGAGGCTGTTGGTGCCCAGCCACGAGACCGCAGGGTCTATGGTATGGGCACTAGAGCTTCTACATTTTTTCCCCATCAGGCCTCCAGCTCGCGAGTTCCTGTGATCTTCCTCCGAGCGTTTACAGGAGCTTCGCAGATCTATTGCAGAGGAGATTCGCCAGGAGGTCGAGCAGGATTTTGAGGATCGTATGCGAGGCCGGGATCAGGAGGTTGCAGACATGCGAGATGAGATGCATTATTTGCGGGATATGGTTAGACGCTTGTCGCAGAGTCTTCAGCCTCCACAGCCTCCACAGCCCACGTGATCGTTCAGATTCTTGATGTTTTTTTTCTTTTTTTATGTTGTAAAAACTTCAAAATTTTAATATATAAATTATTTTTGAAATTTATTATTGTTTGGATTGAGTGAAAAATGTTTGTATCAATATTTAGATTTAGCGAAATTGTATTAACCGTTTTAATTTTTAATTTTTAATATTTTTAAAAACAAAATTTGCGATGCATTAGCGACTGAATTGCATCGCTAATATTTTTAAAATATTATTATTAAATATTGCGACGCAATGACCTGGCATCGCAATAATTTAAAAATAAATTTAATAGCGACGCATTAGCGACTAAATTGAGTCGCTATTTTATCTTAAAAATTTTTAAAATATTGCGACGCAATGACCTTGCGTCGCAATATTTTAAAATAATTTTTATTTGCGACGCATTAGCGACTCAAATTGCGTCGCTATTATACCAAAATATTATTATTAAATATTGCGACGCATCTGGATGAGTCGCAATTTTGCGTCGCAATATTGCGATGCGTGCGTCGCAATATTTAATAATAATTAAAAATTAATTTTAAATATTGCGACGCAAAAATATTTAATAATAATTAAAATTTTAAATTTAGCGACGCATTTGCATGCGTTATTGCGACGCAATGTTCGTCGCAGAGAGTCGCAATATTGCGACGCAATTGCGACAAAAGGGTATTGCGACGGACAGTTGAGCGACGCCGTCATTGCGTCGCTATTGCGTCGCAAATCATGTTTAGCGACGCAATTGCGACGCATTTGGGCGTCGCAATATTTAAAATCTCTTGTAGTGATGTCATCCTTGGCAACAATGCAATGATTCAGCTGTCGGACTTTCTCCTCCGACTCACCAAGCATTCTATTCAGGCGATTCTTCTCGGAAGCTTCTCTCCCCAGCCTCTCTCGACTTTTGTCGAGCTGCTTCTTAGCAGTTTCCATTTCTTCAGCGCGTCTGGATGTGACCTATGATAACTCCAAAATACTTCGCCGTACCTCGCCCGAAGCCCATGCAGCACCTTAACTTCGAGCCTTAATGTGGATACGTCGTCAAGGGAACCTGATGAAATCTCCTTGCCCTTGCCAAGTTCTTGTTGGCGATGTCCAGAACTTGCTCAAATTTGTCAAACGCTTCTACTCGCAATCGGAGCTCAGTACTAACTCTCTTGGCTTAGACGCTGGCCCCTATCGCCAGGCTTAAACGCCAGCACAATGCCTTAGTGATCAGAGCACTCTGCGAAACAAAACTCGAGTAAGAATAAGAAAGCACGATCAAGTTCGCCAGAAAACACCCAATACTTGGAATAGCAACTCACCCGGGAGGTGTAAGACCTAGCTAACTCCATAAGGTGGAATTGCCGATCTCAGGGAGAAGATGAACATCCTTCACCACATTCCATTGACCGAATGCGGCGTCGATAAGGTCCAAATCCGCAAACTCGTTCATCGAGGAACCGATGCTCGGATACAATGTCGATTTCATCAGAGTAGAGAATGCCTCCTCGATAGCCGGGTTCAAACTCCTAGGCTGCACATCTGAGGGACCAGTCTGAGCAATCTCAGACTGAGAAGCCTTCAATCTCCTGGCCTCCTTCAGCAAGAGTCTGGCCTACGATTCTTGGATAACTCTGCCAGCCCAGGGCCCAATGTTCCCGAGGCTCTAGTGGGAGAGGCTTCTGCTGGAAGGTCATCATCCTGTCCTCTTCCCTCACCCAAAGGACCTTCTTCAGTCATCAGCACCTGCTCCTCCTCCGCGAACCTCCACCAAAGCCTGATCTGTTCACCAGCTCCTCTAACTCCCTCAGGAGGAAGCTCTCCAGCAGGAAACTCCTCCTGAGCCTCCGTTGCCCTTGGCCCAACATCACCGTCTTTAATCCCTCCGAAGGAAGCCCTTCAATGATAGGATCACCTTGAACTTCCGACGGAGCCTTGTCCGGGCTATCCACTATCTCCACCACTAGAGGACAAGGGATTTTGGCAACCCTCTCTAAGTCCTCCTCCGCCCTCTGCTCCTTCGTCGTGACTATTACTCCCTCCTCCAATTGAGGGGACCCCTCTCTTACTGCCGGCTCCCCCACATCCTCTTTCTTTGATGGTAAAGAGCGCGAACTAGCCCTGACTCTCCCAGCCTCCGGCGAGTGCTCTCCAGAAAGATGAACCTTCTTCTCAGACTTAGGCCTTTCTACACTACCAGCCTCTCTCGGACGCTTGCCCAACTCTTTCTTTATACGGCCCTCCAGCGCAGATTTCTTGGCTGCAAGCACAGTAGGCAAACAATCAGACTGAGACGTACTCGCTCGAATGAAATCAATGGAGGGGAGAAAGAGAGGGACTTACCTCGCGCGTCAATGGGGCTAAGCCCAGCAGCAAAAAGAGCCTCCTCCAATAGCAGAATATGGGACAAGAACACTCAACCATCAAGAAGGATCACTAGGTCCTCCTTCTCTTGTTTAGATAAGGCTGGATGCACTTCCATATCCTAACAGGGTTTCCCCATACCCGCAGGAAGCCGGAACCGATGTTCCCTTCAGCGATAAAGAATCAAACCTTCCATTCCTTTATGGATGACGGTCTATCCATGATCATCCTAAACAACTTCCGAGGTCCGATATAGGACCACTCGAGCTCCTCCCGGACATTAGGTGGTAACAAACACGAAACATGGATAGAGTTGATGTTACCTGAACCAGTTGCACATCGAGATAAATCCGATTATACTCCGCCAGCTGTTGGGAGCCACCATTGTTGGGCAGATGTTGTAGAACCTCATGACCTCTTTCACTAAGGGGTGAAGGGGAAGTCGGAGGCCTTCCTTTAGGCTATCTTCGTAAAGAAAGATCCACCCTCTAGCTCTTGCGAAACCCTATGTTCGGGCTCCGACAGCCGTAAAATGACATCGAGGGAATGCCATATCTCTAGCATATTTTCCTCAAATCTTCAGTAGCAATCTCTAAAATTAGGTCGCTAGGCCTCACCATGCTGTTGGTTGAAGGAAACACCGAGCGATGCTACAAAGGAAAAAGGGGAACGTGATCCTCCAAGAAGGGACGAAAGGGCGCTGCAAAATTGAATGGTGCTGTTTCGACTTTGCTTCTCCCCGAAGGAAACCACCTCAAAGAGAAGATAAGGCATCTTGATCGGAATGCCCGGAACCGCCGTTGTAGGCACCGTGAAAACCAGGATTTGCTACGTGGCACTTCCCTAACTGTTGCCCCTAGGAAGTGATGGTTCCATCCCGTAAAGGCAAGGCGGCCGCGCAGCATTAATTAGGGCATTATTACGCGGGCTGTCAAATCCGAACCCATTCAGATTATGCCACTTAGAGTTATACTCCCTACGCCCGAACCTATGCTTCGAACTAGGGAGTGGAAGGCATGTGTTGAGGGGCAAAATCGCCGTTGCATCAATAATCATGCAAAGGGTTAGGATCAACCTTGACTCTCGCTTGTTGTGCGATACCCGCTAGGGATGAGTCAGCCTTAGTGGATTAGGGCACCTTAATCCCCTTAGCGAGCCAAGGATTCCCAAGATGCAGATCCCATCTCTCGGTCATAGCCGAGCTATCCTTGTCTCTTGGCCTCAGCCGAGCTATCCCATCTCTCGGTCTCAGCCGAGCTATCCCTGTCTCTCTGCCTCAGCCGAGCTATCCCTGTCTCTCGGCCTCAGCCGAGCTATTCCCATCTCTCAGCCCCAACCGAGCTATTCCTATCTCTCGGTCCTGTTCGAGCTATCCATTATGCCTTGGCCAAACTTAGGCGCTCAAGCACCTCCGTGGAATCCGGCGCGGGGGAGTTCAAATTCGTAAGATTCCAAACAGAAATCACGCCCGAGAGTGGCCTAGGACCCGCAAGAGTGGCCTAGAGCCCTGGAGCCACGCAATCGCCAAATCTCAAGGCATCAACCACTCTCTCAGCCGTTGATCCTCTAACCAACAAGATGCGAATCTTACTGACCTCCTAACAAACTGGATTTAAATCCTAATGACTTTTGGACCCACGACGCCCCTAAGGAATCAGGTGATCCTCTATAACTAGGGCCATCTCTCGGCTCCTCAGGTATGCGCACTGGCTTACTGGCCTACCCTTCTTCTGCTTCTGCTCACCCTCTTTCCGCCATTAATGCTTTGCTCAGAGCTCTCGAAAGGCCACCCCTGGAGAGACTCTTCAGTGAGAGCTTTCTTCTCTCGTTTGTTGATTGCCGATCCCCGCTGACTTAAGCGTCGGAGGGTCTTCCACGGAGGGCCACCCACAATGCCTCTCGCATGAGGACTGTCTTGTAGGTCCGCCCAGGAGGGAGCCCAATCGCGCCCGAGTCGGAGGATGGATTTCAGCAGCAACAAATTGGTGCTAGAGGAAGGGTCCTCAAGTCCCATAAACTTGTGATCCAGGAGACAAGGGTCTCGATCTAAAGAGAATATCTCCCATGGCCAATCGAAGAAAGGCTATCTCCGAAGTTTGGGATCAGGTCGCCTCCCAAAGACCTGATCCATTGAGCAGCGTAGCACCGCCGCCGCCACCAATGGAAACCCCATCGCCACCGGCAGCCCCAGTGACCCAGGACCAGTTTGCCTCGCTGGTCCAGCAGGTCCAAGCTCTAGCCCACCTGATCCAGGGCGCTTCGAAGCCCCCATCCAGTTGCACCTACCCCACATCTTCTTGAGGAGAATGCAACCCCGCTCATCCAGCGATCTCTTCTTCCGGCCCGCATGGGGTGGCAGACCCCCCTCGCCCCTAGGAAGCTGAGCCAGCCCCCCAAGGGGTCTGTGGCAAGGATCTTCCCCGATCTCAGCAGGCCCGATCCCTCTTTCCGTTGATCTCTCGTCATGACTCGACACCGTCTCATTTCTCTCCTCGCCCAGCTCCTCCCGCCGTGCCTAAGGAGATCCGCCAACAGCTTCGGGAGATGCGCCAAGAGTTGGATGCCGCCAAGCAGGCACACCCGCTCCAGCATAAGGTGAGCAGGCATTCCCTTCTCCAAAAGACCATGGAAGAAGTGATTCCCTCCCATGTCAAGCTGCCCGCCATCGAGCCCTACCATGGATCCTCCGATCCCGATGACCACCTCAGTAGCTTCCTATCGATCATGATGTTCCATACGCATCAGATGCGATCCTCTGCCGCACCTTCCCATCCACCCTCAGGGGATCTGCTAGAACCTGGTTCAATGCCTTGAAACCAGATTTTGTTGGTTCATTTGACGAGCTGAGCCGCCTCTTCATCAGCCAGTTCGTCAGCAGCCATTGTTATCGGCGGAGATCTAACTTCCTCTCTGAGGTTAAGCAGAGAGAGGGGGAGTCCTTGAAGAAATATCTCGGCCGTTTCAATACAACCATGCTGGAGGTGGACCACCTTAATCATGAGGTGGCCATGTCTGCCCAAGCTGGCAGAGTGTTGAAGGAAAGTAACTTTTACCTGGCGCTGGAGGTCAGCTACCCTCCGAACCTCTCCGACATGATGGCTCTGGCAGACAAATATGCTAGAGTCGAGGAATCGCGGAGAGCTGCCCACACCGAGTTGACAAGGAAGAAGGAGCCCAAGGGCTCAGATAAGCACCGATCCACCCGCCAGCCAAGCCCGCCTCGCACCAAAGGGTTCCTCGCCACCGCCAAGAAACCACACCCGAGCTGCCTAGGAGATTCAACCGGTTCACTCCGCTCACTGCCCCAAGGGCGGAGATCCTCATGGCAATAGAGCGCCAGCTCCCCCGACCACCTCCTCTCCGAGGGAATGCGGCCCGGAGAGACCCCGCCAAGTATTGCCGCTACCACCAAGATCATGGCCATGACACTGAGGAGTGCTGGCAGTTGAAGAACGAAATTGAGAGGCTCATCCAGCGGGGCAGGCTCGATCAATTCAGAAGAGCACCCGAGCCAAGGAACGGGGGCGACCGCTAGCCTGAGCCTCAGCAGCCTCCTCCTCCGAATCCTTCGGTCGCCAGCCATCTTAATGTGATCGAGGCGGTTGGTAGTCCGTCGAGCTGTCGGGACGATGAAGAAGGCTCAGCGCCAAAGAAAGTGTGGACCAATGAGCTCTCCTTCTCCGACAGTGACCTCCAGGAGATACAGTTCCCACATGATGATGCGTTGGTTGTATCCCTTAATCTGAACAATTATAATGTAGACCGAATCCTTATTGATAGTGGGAGCTCCATCAACATTTTTGTATCTTGATGTGTTTGTGAAGATGAAGCTGCTTATGAAGAATCTCCGAGCCATGGACTCCATCCTCATGGGGTTCACCGGCGATGTTATCACCCCAGAGGGGGTCATGACCTTGACGGTCCGCATGGGAGCTTGGCCCAGTGTTGCCACTGTTATACAGATTTTTTGGTGACCAAGCTTCGGTCGCCCTATAATGCAATTTTGGAAGACCCGGCCTGATGTCCCTGAAAGCCGTTGTCTCCATCCCGCACCTAGCAATGAAGTTCCCTACTGGATGGGGAGTGGGAGTAGTTCGGAGAAATCAAGCTGTAGCTCGGCAGTGCTTCGTCACTAGCCTTCAGTCCAAGCTGCCCGAGGTTGATGGGCTGGACGCTCGGAGGACTTTGCCGAGTAACAAGGAGAACCAGCCAAAGAGTTGGAGGAGGTACCACTGGACGAAGCTCGGCCCAACCGAACCATAAGGATCGGATCGCTACTGAAAGGGAAGCCCCGGTTGGAGCTGATAGACTTTCTCCGAAGGAATGCTGATGTCTTCGCCTGGTCAGCCTCTGACATGCCAGGGATCAGCCCAGACGTTCTCGTCCACCATCTTAATGCGGACAAAATGTTCCGGCCCTTGAAGCAGAAGAAAAGAAGCTTCCCCCGACCAGCAAAGGGCAATTGAGGAAGAAGTTGACAAGCTCATCAAGGCAAACTTCATTCGGGAGGTAAATTATCCGAGCTGGCTGTCCAATGTTGTTATGGTAAAGAAGTTGAACATAAATGGTGGATCTGCATCGACTTCACCGACCTTAATAAAGCATGCCCAAAGGACAGCTTCCCTCTCCCTTGGATCAACCAGCTTGTGGACGCCACTTCCGGTCGTCAGATGTTGACCTTCATGGATGCATATTCAGGCTACAACCAAATCCGAATGGCACCCGAAGATGAAGAAAAGACCGCCTTCATAACCGACTGAGGTATTTATTGCTATCGTGTTATGCCTTTCGGTCTGAAAAATGCAGGCGCTACTTACCAAAGGCTGGTAAACAAGGTCTTCAAGGAGCAAATCAGTCGGAACATGGAGGTGTATGTTGATGACATGCTGGTCAAAAGCAAGGAAGCATCCCAGCATATTGAGGATCTCTCTAAGAGCTTCATGATGCTCTGAAAATACAGAATGAAGCTCAACCCAACGAAGTGCGCCTTCGGTGTCAACTCTGGGAAGTTCCTGGGCTTCATGGTTTCTCAGCAAGGCATTGAGGCCAACCCAGAAGATTCAAGCCCTTTGGCAAATGGCACCCCCAACATCTGTCAAAGAGGTCCAGCGCCTGACTGGAAGCATCGCGGCCCTCAACCGCTTCGTGGCTCGGTCGGCTGAGAGGTGCCTTCCATTCTTTAAAGCCCTCTGATCAACCAAGAATTTCCAATGGTCTGCTGAATGTCAGAAGTCATTCGAGGACTTCAAGAGATATCTCGGCTCTCCACCCCTCCTCAGCAGTCCCAATCTAGAGAAATGTTATTTCTGTACTTAGCAGTTTCAGAAGCCACAGTTGGCTCGTGCTGGTCAGAGAAGAGAACAAGACCCAAAAGCCGATCTACTATGTTAGCAAGCTGCTCCGAGACGCCGAGACAAGATACACCCGAATCAAGAAGTTGGTGTTAGCCCTAATAGCATCGGTTTGGAGGCTGCGGCCTTATTTCTAGGCGCACTCTGTGATGGTCCTTACCGACCAACCCATCAAGGTGGTGGTGCATCGCCCGGAGACATCAGGAAGAATGGCCAAATGGGCCGTCGAATTAAGCAAACATGATATCCGGTACCAACCTCGCCCCGCTATCAAAGCGCAGGTTCTGGCTGATTTCCTTCTTGAATGCACCATCCCGGAGGATGGCTTTGCTCCGAACTCTTCTGAGCATCCAAGACCTAGCGCCCTATGGCTGCTCCATGTCGACGGATCATCTAATGCTAATGGCTCCGTGCTGGCTTGATCCTCACCAGCCCAAGGGGGCGACCTTCGAGTACGGCGTTCGCTTCTCCTTCCCAGCCTCCAACAATGAAGCCGAATATGAAGCTCTGCTTCCGGACTCCGAATCACCCGCGATCTTAAAGTGACAAAGCTGAATGCCTTTACCGACTCTCAATTGGTGGCCGATCACGTGCGGGGCGAGTTCGAGGCCCAGGAGCCAAATATGATTCGGTATCTCCAAAAGGTGCGGGACTTGCTTTCCCACTTCTCTGAATTTGAAGTTATCCAGATCCCAAGATCCAAGAATGCCCGCACCGACCTATTATCTCGACTGGCAACCGCGGAGTCGATGGATTCTGAGCGGAAGTTTCCCTGGAGATCCTAGAGAGGCCTAGCATCGCGGAGGCAGACTGAGTGATGTAGGTCGAGGCCGAACCATCCTGGTTCGACCCCATACTAAGGTATCTTAAAGAAGGGTCACTCCCAGCTGACCGAAAGGAAGCAAGGAAGCTGAAAATGCAAGCCACCCACTATGTGCTGATCGATGACCATTTGTATAAGCGGTCCTTCTCCATGCCACTGCTCAAGTGCCTTCGCCCATCTGAAGCTGATTATGCTCTTCGGGAGGTACATGAAGGAATTTGCGGCAATCATCTGGGGAGCCGGTCCTTATGCCACAAGGTGCTGCGCCAAGGGTACTATTGGCCCACCATGCAAAAAGATGCTGACGACCTTGTCCGAGCTTGTGACCCATGTCAGAGACATTCCAGCATCCAGAGGCTCCCTCCGCTAGTTTGGTCCCTATTTCCTCGCTTGGCCCTTTGCTAAGTGGGGGATGGATATTCTTGGCCCTTTTCCCCTCGCCACTGGACAAAGAAAGTTCCTATTTGTCGCCATCGACTACTTCACCAAGTGGGTGGAGGCCGAGGCAATTGCCCAAATAACCGAAGCTCGGGCCAGGGACTTTTCTGGAGATCCATTATCTGCCGTTTTGGCCTTCCGAACACTATTATCACCGACAATGGCAAGCAATTTGACAACCCAAAGTTTTGAGATTTCTGCAAGGAGCATGGGATCTGCCACCGCCCACGTCGGTAGGGCATCCACAAGCCAACGGAGAGGCCGAAGTGACTAACCGGACCCTGCTTCAAGGGATCAAGGCTCGGCTTGCCAGAGCCCGAGGCAGATGGCGGATGAGCTTCACCACGTCCTATGAGCCTACCGCACCACTCAGAGAATCCCCACTGGCGAGACCCCATTTCGGATGGCCTTCAGCACGGAAGCCGTCATCCCTGTGGAGATAGGACTTCCTTCTCCACAAGTGGAGAGCTACTCGGAGGAAGCTAATGACGAGCAGCTCCGCACCAATCTCGACCTGGTGGAAGAAATCAGAGAGAAAGCTCGAATCAGGGTTGCGGCATACCAGCAAAGAGTGGCTCGTTATCATGCCTCCAGAGTCAAAGGAAAATCCTTCTCACCCGGCGATCTGGTCCTCCGAAAGCATCAGTCTCCAAACCGCTGGAGCAAGAAAAGTTGTCTCTAAATTGGGAAGGCCCCTATCAAGTGGCAGAAGTCATCGGACTGGCACCTACAAGCTCCAGGATCTGGGTGGGAAATCAATTCCCCAAACGTGGAATTCGGACAATCTCCGTATATACCATCGGTAGGGTATGCTTTCTATAGACTTGCCCCATTCGCAGCTTTAACATCTTGTTTCTATTATCGCGGCATGACCGCTACAATCATTTTTTCAAAAAAATTGTAGTAGAAAACAGATGCTGCTTGCCCATCCATTCTTGGCACAACCGAACTATCTCCGTACCTCGGCTGGGTCGAGTCTTGAGCTAAATCTTCGTACCTCGGTTGGGGAGTCCTATTTCACAAAAACTTGGTATGGCCGAGTACCCCCAGTGTGGCTGAACCAGGCCGAGTGATCGCCAAAAACTTTGTTCGGATTCGGGCAGCTTACAAGCCCTGGTCGACCAAATAAAAGAAACTTCATCCATATTCGGGCAGCTTACAAGCCCCAGCCGGACCAAGTGGCAAAGAAACTTCATCTGATTCGGGCAGCTTAGAAGCCCCGACCGGACCAAATGGCAAAGAAACTTCATCTGGATTCGGGCAGCTTACAAGCCCTGGCCGGACCAAATGACAAAGAAACTTCATCCGAATTCGGGCAGCTTACAAGCCCCGGCTGAACCAAATGGGAAAGAAACTTCATCCGGATTCGGGCAGCTTACAAGCCCCGACCGGGTCAAACGGCGTAGAAGCCTCGGCTAAAGCCAGTGCACGTCTCTTACCAAAATCCTCGGCCAAACCGAGTGATATCACCATACCTTGGCAGGGCCAAGTAAAACACCAAAAAACCTCGGCAATAACCGAGCGATATTCTAAAACTCGGCAATAACCAAGCGATATTCTAAAACCTCGCGACAACCGAGCGATATTCTGAAACCTTGACTACAACCGAGTAGTGTATTATCTGAAATCTCGGTCAAGTCAAATGACGTACTCACAAAGCGTTACTTGAAGCTCCGACCTAGACGAGCAATCTCTCAAACACTCTGACGCAACTAAGACGTCCTATTATACTTTGGCAGAAGCAAGCAACCTTCTTCTGCTCAACAGTTAAGGCGCACAAGCTGTCTCTTTCTAAAGAAATACCTGCTTCGTTCTACAAACGAGATCACGCTCACCACATGGGTTCACAAGACCGCCCAGGTCTACCTCTGACCCAAGTAGGATAAACGCTTTTCTCCACTTGGGACCGAATAGCGGTCTTAGCAAAAACAAGGTAGCAAGGATGCTGCCGAAATATGCTATGACACAAAAACCGTGATACGGGTGTAGCGACTCTCAAGCATAATCCATCAAAAAGAAGCAGATGCTAAAAGAAGAAAGAATTAAGAGGCATTACAAGTGCATCGTGGCACAGGAAATAAAAATGAGTAAATAGCTCGGCCGGGCTGCTTCAGTCAGCTTCGGTTAATAATGATGTTTCGGTATCTGACCCAAGAGATCAGACAACCAATCAGCTCACCTGAACCGCTAGCTAAGGCCGAGCCAGCTTCCCATGGGTCCTCTGGATTGGTGAAGAGATCCAAGGACAGAAGGAAGACCCATGGATACTGATGCTGAGGATGCATCACCCCCAAGTGGGATGCTGGGCTACTGGACACTGTCCGACTATGAAAAGACAGGGTACGAGCAGACCGACACTGCTCTCAACTCCCTCTTCACAAGCAAAAGATCCCCAGCCAGATTAGCTAAGGGAACCAGCCCGAGGGAGAAGGAAAAGTCCGTGCGTACTACGGGGGTGCATGTGCACTTCCTATCCTGCGACCCCCGTAACAAACCCCAAAGGACACACAGGAAGCGCATATGTGCGCTCTCCATGTGATCTCTGCGGACCTCCTGTGCGCTTTCCATATGATCTCCGAAATTCCTCTCTTGAGGACGGTTTGCTCTTCAGCAACTTCTTCATCACCCCAGCTATCCGGGGAAGTCGACTCACAAAAGGAAAACTCATTCTCTCCACCTTCAACCTAGGGGACACAGACATCATGAAAACTTTCACAACTCATAGAGAAGAAAGCCTTGGGAGATAGCCGGACACGGCCCCCTTCTCCCATTTTATAGGCAAACGAACGGGAGCAACTATCAAAGCGAAAAGCCCCAAGATTCAAAATGCCCTGGCCACACTACCATGTGGCATCCCAGATAAAAAGAGCGCTCCTCGAAGCACGCCGAACGCATTGCCCATGCCATGACGCACGCCAGAAGATTTTCTCTGATCCCGAATCAAAAGCCTTAAGTGCAGGAAATCGACCGCCGGTCCTTGAGATACGGACAGGCTTGGGAAATCGCCCGATGAAAACAACGTGCTCCAATGACAAACGAGTGCTTATGTCACACGCTAAAAGGGCCTACATTGGAAAGGGCCGACGAATAGATGACTCCAAAAAATAGTGAGGCATCCTTTTGCAGCTTGCAAAGCCGTATTATCCATTTCGGCAAAAAGAAGATCAACTTGCCTTGGAAAAGACAAGGCACTAGCAGAGCAATAAAAAGGTGCAGAAGTCAAGTACTCCTCAATAAAAGCACATTGATATCCCCTGCTCCAGCCCAACCGCCCATTACGTCTTGGCATAAACCGAGACATCATCTTGTGCTTCAACTCAAAGCCAAGATCGCCTCCATACTTCGGGCTAAACCGAGGTATCTCTTCTCGGTTCAATACAACCGAGCATTATGTTATGCTTCGATCCAGATCGTGATAGCTGCCCTTGCCTCAACAACTACGGAACGCTCCTTATGCTTCGGCAAGGCCGAGTATACACAATGCTCCGGCAGGAATTTACGAGTTCCGTTTACCTCGGTCAAAACGGAGACGCCATGCTCTAACCTCGCTAAGGTTAATAGAGATTCTCCAAGAGGGTGGTTCATTTCGTAAGACTCGAACGGTAAGAAAGAATGTTCCGGAGGTGGTAGCAGACACAAAAATTACGAAAACTCCTTTTCATTCACCACAAAAAGAGAAACAAGAGGAAAAGAAAAAAGTACATGAGCCCTCATAGGGGCTTATCATCTTCTCCAGGCGCCACTGAGCTTTCCCTGCGCTGCATAGCTGGCCCGGCCACTTGTCATCGGAGGGACGCCACTTGCCTCTCCAGCCGGCTATTGTCTTGGCGGAGGAGCTCGATCTCTCTTGTAGTAATGGTCAGATATTGCTCGGCCGTCTTTCGGAGTTGTTCACGATCTGCGAACAGTGAAGCTAAAACCTCTCCATCGATGGTTATTGTGGTACGGCCCCAAAGTGCCCCCCAGTGGCCACTAACGCCACCGCTTGGTGTCTCGGTCGATCGCCCCTCACCTCTGTAAGCCATCTCAATATCTGAAAATCTGACAAGATCAGCTGAAAAGATGATTAACGATGGCGCTCCCCCGCTCGTTTTTAAACTGCTTCTGACGGGTATCCCGATCGCCAGAACCATTAATTCTAACACTACTACCGCGAGATACGCCACGTGTCATCGCCTCAGCGGGCGCTCGTGGGAAACGAAGAGTTCCGCTCCCTCATCGAAGAAGATCATTAATAACTTTGTGGCGCTCGGGATGCGCCCCCTTTCTCAGGACCAAACCCCCTCCATTCGAATCATGTTACTTGAGGCTATATTCCTTACGTCCGAACTTGTATGCCGGACCATCCAGCGCCTTGGCCGAGCATGCCAATCTTTACTTTGGACAAACCAAAAATCTCGGTCCTCATATCTCGGTCCTAGTCCGAGCTATCCTTATACCTCGGTTTCGACCGAGACATTTACTCAAGTCCGAACTAAATCGGCCAAAGAGCGCGAACGAGTCATAACTTGTTCATAGTCGAAAGAAAAGCCTGAGATAAAAAGACTGGCAAAAAAGACAAAATAGTGGAGGCCAAGGACCCGTTCATTGGGAATTTCAACCAAATTGCATATCTAAAAAATAAAAATACACAAACGGCCCTCAAGGATCAGAGGCTGGATCATTCCCGGCATTGTCCTCAACAATATTCAGGGAGGCTTTGCTCGTTCCACCCACTTCAAAAGTCGTCATTGTTCCTTCGGCGGCGGGCTTGGAGTGTCCTTCGGGAGCTGCAGCCTCACTAGAACCCAAAATATCATCAAGATCGATGTCTGAGATATCTTCGTACTCGGCTTTTCAGCCCCTGGGGTGCAGGCCTCAAAGGGTTCAACATCCAAAAAGGAGAGGTCCCATTTGGATGCTCCCGAGATATCCTGGTTTGGATCTCCTCCGTGCCAAGCTGAAAAGCCTCGGCACAAGTCACATCTTGTTCGCCTCGAAGCATGGCGAATCGCCTTTCAGCCTCAACAACTTGGCTCTGGAGCGAGGCAATTTGCTCCTCAGTCTCGGCAACCCGCCCCTCGAGCTCCGAGCTCCTCCGATGACTCGACGCCAGCTCTTCTTGCAGACTCTCTAATTGACCTTGGCCTTCGAGCCTCCTTCTTCATCTGCAAACACAGGGTTAGCCGACGCAACGGTGAGCCGATAGGAAGTTTAAAAAGATGATATCGTACCTCCTTCTTCTGCCGGGCTAATCTCCTGGTTAATTCCTCGACCTCGCCAAAGGCCCTCAACTTGTCGGCCTTAACCAGCTTGATCCTGTCCTTGAGGACGTTGATCTTTGATTGCATACTATTGGCTTCTTCCCTGGACCGGGAGAGCTCATTATCAAGCTTGGCCAATTTCTCCTGATCCCATCTGATCTTGTCATCCTTGGCAACAATGCAATGATTCAGCTGCGGACTTTCTCCTCCGACTCACCAAGCATTCTATTTAGGCGATTCTTCTCGGCAGCTTCTCTCCCCAGCCTCTCTCGACTTTCATCGAGCTGCTTCTTAGCAGTTTCCATTTCTTCGGCGCATCTGGATGTGACCTGTGATAACTCCAAACATACTTCGTCGTACCTCGTCCGAAGCCCATGTAGCACCTTAACTTCGAGCCTTAATCTGGATACGTCATCAAGGGCGACCTGATGAAATCTCCTCGCCCTCGCCAAGTTCTTGTTGGCGATGTCCAGAACTTGCTCAAATTTGTCAGACACTTCTGCTCGCAATCGAGCTCGGTACTGACTCTCTTGGCCTAGACGCTGGCCCCTGTCGCTAGGCTCAAATGCCAGCACAATGCCCTAGTGATCAGAGCGCTCTGCAAAATAAAACTAAAGTAAGAATAAGAAAGCGCGATCAAGTTCGCCAGAAAACACCCGATACTCTGGAATAGCAACTCACCGGGAGGTGTAAGACCTAGCTAACTCATAAGGGTGGAATTGCTGATCTCAGTGAGAAGATGAACATCCTTCACCACGTTCCGTTGACCGAATGCGGCGTCGATAAGCTCCAAATCCGCAAACTCGTTCATCGAGGAACCGATGCTCGGATACAATGTCGATTTCATCAGAGCAGAGAACGCCTCCTCGATAGCCGGGTTCAAACTCCCAGGCTGCACATCTGAGGGACCAGTCTGAGCAATCTCAGACTGAGAAGCCTTCAATCTCCTGGCCTCCTTCAACAAGAGTCTGGCCTGCGATTCTTCGGATAACTCAGCCAGTCCAGGGCCCAATGTTCCCTAGGCTCTAGTGGGAGAGGCTTCGGCTGGAAGGTCATCATCCCATCCTCTTCCCTCACCCAAAGGACCTTCTTCAGTCATCGGCACCTGCTCCTCCTCCATGAACTCCACCAAAGCCTCGATCTGTTCACCGGCTCCTCTAACTCCCTCAGGAGGAAGCTCTCCAGCAGGAAACTCCTCCTGAGCCTCCGTTGCCCTTGGCCCAACATCACCCCTTTAATCCATCCGAAGGAAGCCCTTCAATGACAGGCTCACCTTGAACTTCCGACGGAGCCTTGTCCGGGCTATCCACTATCTCCACCACCAGAGGACAAGGGATTTCGGCAACCCTCTCTGAGTCCTCCTCCGCCCTCTGCTCCTTCGTCGTGACTAATACTCCCTCCTCCAACTGAGGGGACCCCTCTCTTACTGTGGCTCCCCCACATCCTCTTTCTTTGATGGTAAAGAGCGCGAACTAGCCCTGACTCTCCCAGCCTCCGGCGAGTGCTCTCCAGAAAGACGAACCTTCTTCTCAGACTTACGCCTTTCTACACTACCAGCCTCTCTCGGACGCTTGCCCAACTCTTTCTTTATACGGCCCTCCACGCAGATTTCTTGGCTGCAAGCACAGTAGGCAAACAATCAGACTGAGACGTACTCGCTCGAATGAAATCAATGGAGGGAGAAAGAGAGGGACTTACCTCGCGGGTCAATGGGGCTAAGCCCAGCAGCAAAAAGAGCCTCCTCCGATAGCAGAATATGGGACAAGAACACTCGACCATCAAGAAGGATCACTAGGTCCTCCTTCTCTTGTTTAGACAAGGTGGATGCACTTCCATATCCCTAACAGGGTTTCCCCATACCCGCGGGAAGCCGGAACCGATGTTCCCTTCAGCGATAAAGAATCAAACCTTCCATTCCTTTATGGACGATGGTCTATCCATGATCATCCTAAACGACTTCCGAGGTCCGATATAGGACCACTCCGAGCTCCTCCCGGACATTAGGTGGTAACAAACACGAACATGGACAGAGTTGATGTTACCTGAACCCAGTTGCACATCGAGATAAATCGATGATACTCCGCCAACTGTTGGGAGCCACCATTGTTGGGCAGATGTTGTAGAACCTCATGACCTCTTTCACTAAGGGGTGAAGGGGAAGTCGGAGGCCTACCTTCAGGCTATCTTCGTAAAGAAAGATCCCACCCTCCAGCTCTTGCGAAACCCTATGTTCGGGCTCCGGCAGCCGTAAAATGATATCCGAGGGAATTCCATATCTCTAGCATATTTTTCCTAAATCTTCAGCAGCAATCTATGAAATCAGTCGCCAGGCCTCACCATGCTGTTGGTTGAAGGAAACACCGAGTGACGCTGCAAAGGAAAAAGGGAACGAGATCCTCCAAGAAGGGACGAAAGGGCGCTGCAAATTGAATGGCGCTGTTTCGACTTTGCTTCTCCCCAAAGGAAATCGCCTCAAAGAGAAGATAAGGCATCTTGATTGGAATGCCCGAAACCGTCATTGTAGGCACCGTGAAAATTGGGATTTGCTACGTGGCACTTCCCCAACCGTTGCTCCTAGGAAGTGACGGTTTCATCCCGTAAAGGCAAGGCGGCCGCGCAGCATTAATTAGGGCATTATTACGCGGGTTGTCAAAACCGAACCCATTCAGATCATGATGCTTAGAGTTATACTCCCTACGCCCGAACCTACGCTTCGAACTAGGGAGTGGGGGGCATGTGTTGAGGGGCAAAATCGCTGTTGCATCAATAATCGTGCAAAGGGCTAGTATCTACCCTGACTCCGCTTGCTGTGCGATACCCGCTAGGGATGAGTCAGCCTCAGTGGATCGGGGCACCTTAATCCCCTTAGCGAGCCAAGGATTCCCAAGACGCGGATCCCATCTCTCGGTCTCAGCCGAGCTATCATTGTCTCTCGGCCTCAGCCGAGTTATCCCATCTCTCTGTCTCAGCCGAGCTATCCTTATCTTTCGGCCTCAGCCGAGCTATCCCATCTCTCGGTCTTAGCCAAGCTATCCCTGTCTCTCGGCCTCAGCCGAGCTATTCCTATCTGTCGGCTCCAGCCGAGCTATCCGTTATGCCTCGGCCAAACTCAAGCGCTCAAACACCTCCGCGGAATCCGGCGTGGAGGAGTTCAAATTCGTAAGATTCCAAACAGAAATCACGCGCAAGAGTGGCCTAGGACCCGCGAGAGTGGCCTAGAGCCCTGAAGCCACGCAATCGCCAAATCTCGAGGCATCAACCAGCTCTCCCAGCCATCGATCCTTTAACCAATAAGATATGAATCTTACTGACCTCATAACAAACTGGATTCGAATTCTAACGACTTTAAGACCCACGACGCCCCCAAGGAATCAGGTGATCCTCTATAAGTAGGGCCATCTCCCGGCTCCTCAGGTATGCGCACTGGCTTACCGGCCTACCCTCCTTCTGCTTTTGCTCACCCTCTTTCCATCATTAACGCTCTGCTCAGAGCTCTCGAAAGGTACCCCTGGAGAGACTCTTCAGCGAGAGCTTTCTCCTCTTGTTTGTTGATTGCCGATCCCCGCTGACTTGAGCGTCGGAGGGTCTTCTGCGGAGGGCCACCCACAACGCCTCTCGCATGAGGACTGTCTTGCAGGTCCACCCAGGAGGGAGCCCGATCGCGCCTGAGTCGAAGGACGAATTTCAGCAGCAACAAGAATAGTTTTGAGTAGCCCTCCATCTCATTTTATTTCTATTTTCTATTTCTATTTTCTATTTCTATTTTCTATTGATCTTTTTATGGGCATTTGAAGGTAATCATTGGGTTGCACTTCCATGCGATCATGCTCGTAGTAGGAGGATCGGAGCTCATGGTAAGAGGATCAAATCGAGCTGGGTCGTTGTACTTTGGGGACAGATCACCAATAACTTGCACAAAGGAATGAAAATCTGATCCTTAGGGCAGTGTCTAACATGCCTCAGTCCTGATTTGATCCATATCTTATTTTTGTTTTTTACTTTATTTTTCATTTAAAATTCTATAATATATTTCTAGCAATTTCTAGGAAGGATATTTTTTGCAAGATCAAAAGTATTTTTCAACATTGATATCATACATTCCATTATGCTACTAAATGAAGTCGAGATTACAAGTGATGTTAGAAGTTTGTCATATATTGGCTATCATTAATTATTACTAATTTTAATTTTATAAAACTGGCTGAACAAATGTGGTCCAATAATACAAGTAGGATGAGCCTACTGTTGGTAAATATGATCCATATAATTTTGGATTTGAGCTCATCTTTATTAACAATGTAGTTGATAGTTTGTGTGAGCCTAAAACTTAATATATAGTGTCATATGATGGAAGGGTTTATTGGGGTTTCATTATAAGTAGAATAGGTCTTCTCTTTTCTTCTCATATGTTATGATCAGTTTTTTCTATCAAGAGCAACGCTTGAAGGAGGAGAAAGAAGAGAATGATCTAAGCCAAGGCATTCTTGATGAGTATTTTTCAGATTGATTATATAAATCAAATAATGAACTAATTAGGGGCTCTTTGGAAAACAGCCTCCTTTTGGGTTAGGGAAATATGGGTCATGAATTGTTTTGGATTTTGTTTGACCAAGACTTAATTAGCACCCAGTC
The DNA here is from genome assembly GCA_900491605.1 of Calamus simplicifolius. NCBI lineage: Eukaryota > Viridiplantae > Streptophyta > Magnoliopsida > Arecales > Arecaceae > Calamus > Calamus simplicifolius. The sequence goes on along the minus strand of UESW01003843.1, from coordinate 1,312,402 downwards.
TTAGGTCATAGGCTCGTTATAGGCCAACGCTTGATTTAGGACATTTGTGAGCAAGTGAAGTGATCCACTTGCACTACTATAGAAATTTAATTAGACTACGTCTAAAAAATGTAGTCTTTATATATAGACTACGGTTAAAAGTATTTAAAAAACATAGTCTTTTTGAGTGTAGTAAAAAAATATGAGCGTAGTTAAATGTCCCTGGTTTAGACAAGTAAAAAGAAACGTAGTCTTTAAATACATTTAGACTATATTTTTATTAGAAATTGTAGTTAAAAGTCAAAAAAATGTAGTCTTTAAATATATTTAGACTACATTTTTATCATAAATTATAGTTAAAAGTCAAAAAATGTAGTCTTTAAATACATTTAGACTATATTTTTATCAGAAATTATAGTTAAAGGTCAAAAAATTGTAGTCTTCAAATACATTTAGACTATGTTTTTATCAAAAAATGTAGTTAAAAGGCAAAAAAATGAAGTCTTTAAATACATTTAGACTACTTTTTCATCAGAAAATGTAGTCTATTATGTACATTTAGACTACGTTTTAATATTGAAAATGTAGTATAATATCCAATGATGTTATACAAACATATACTTTCAATTCCAGAAAAATTCTAAAAATATTGATTGAAATATCCAATACTGCCAATACTGTCATTATACAAACATATTCCAAAAAATTTCAAATTCATTGAATTAAAATATCCAATTTTCTTCAATATTTTTCGATGCTAAATCTCAAATACATTTAGTGCCAAGTTTTTTCAAATGAAACCTTACAAATACTCGACCCATTCTCCACGCATAATGTCGATCTCTTCTTGTTTATAAGTTTTCTTCTCAGCAAACTGCATATATACACATAAGTTACTCAGAAAAGAGCACTAAATGGCACATGACATAAAATCTAAAACCATAAAAAGTACTACTTATATATATGAATCATGTACGCAATAATAACCTACCTTTCATCAGTTGAAATGATATGATTCTCGATGATCTTCTTCATATACATGATGACATAAATCTCCTTCATATACATGATGACATAATAGCCACATTCAATACCTGATGGTTGCTTAGGACACTTGAAAGATGAATTTAAAAGTTTTTATAAGACTTAAACAATAGATCTAATTTTATAAATTATAAAAAAGAATTGCAAGTCAATATACCTTAACTGACTCCCAAGTAAGTGTTTTTCTTGCAACTTGTTCAGCTTTAGCGTTGTATATTTTGAGTGCACTGATATGTATAATAATAGTGTGAGACTCAAATGATATAACCCAGACAAATTACTATAAAATTAAAAAGAAATAAATACTTACGTATTAATAACACCTTTCAATTCTTTTCCAATTGAACGTCCAATAGAATCACAAAAATACACTTTGTCCCCATGAGGGTCAATAACCACCAAGGACCAATAGAATCACAAAAATACACTTTGTCCCCATGAGGGTCAATAACCACCAAGGACCAGTGATCCCTTCATAAACAAAATAATAATAATTAACATAATATTAAAAGTATCAATTTTCATTAAAAAATTACTTACCCAGCTAGAAACAAATGCATGAGTGAAGCAAAATTTCAGGAAAGGAAATGAGTATGCATACAGATCCGAATAAGTCTCAGGCTTATAACGTTCCTTGTCACCATACAAACCCAACTTCCATCCTTCGCAACCTCCACAAACCTAGAAAAGTTCATCACTGCCACCACCATCATTTCCCTGCAACAATAAATTTAGCCTCTTTCCTCCCTCCATTAAAGAAATTAGAAGTTATAAATAGCAACAACGAACCAACATTTTGGTGATGAGAACTACTATTACACAACTATGGAATTGAGTCTCAAACTTATCCATGCACCAAGTCTCTTGATAAAGTTTCAGGTGTGAGAAGATGAGATCATTTTGAGGATAGCCTCCATATTACACAACTATTAGATGATTTTAGTGCAAGCAATTTCACCATTTCTTAAAAAAAGAAGCCTTATTTCACTTGGCAATGTATTTGATCATCTAGCTGAAGTTTCTCAAAGAGAGATACAAATTATATTACAAGACATAATTAGAGAGAAGGTAAAGGATGGCAACATTTACTTATTTAGGTTCCACTAAAATGCTGCGAGTTTGATGAGCAAATGATGTGCAAGATTCAATGAACAATTCAACAACCAATTTGCAGTCAAACTCATCCCTTTTAAGGAAAATATCATGGTTATTACGTTTATGAAAGCTAAGTTCGACCCAATGAGATCAAGACTTGTAGACTTGTTTGCTAACTAAAGTGAGTGAATGTTATCAATAATCTAAGCACATAGCCAAGAGAAAACGCTAAGAGGAATCCATCACTTTGTGACATTTATTATGGATTTGAATATCCCTCAATTCCCTCAATGGATGAAAAAATATGAGACAATATTATTCCATCCTGATGTGAAAGATTCACACTATATGAACTAACGTGCATATCTAATGAATTTACGAAAAGTGTATTATGGCACAAAAAGTGAATTCATTTGCAGAGGATTTTTTTTATAATAGCAATTTCAAGATCTCATTAGATGCAGAGGATCAGTTCCATCATGTTTCCGGTCCATAACAAAGTTTAGTCTCAAAGCTTATACATGATAAATATGTCCTCTAAATCAAGGCAAATATTTGCATCACAAGTTGTTAAGAAAAAAGAGAAAATGAAACACTCATAGTAGACAAAATAAAAAGTTATCATGCAAATGGATCATAGATATCAGCAAATACAAATTATTGAGCCAAGTGCAGAACAACCATGATGATAGGGATATGAATATGAATACTAGCTGTAGGTGGGAGCATATAATAACCATGACTTACCGAACAATATTCCAACATCAATAATATATCCAGTAACATGCCATCTAATATCTATTGTATCAAGTCCGAAAAAAGGAGATTGAAAGCTGTATACAAAAATAAAATAAATAAAAGAAGAGAAGAGAACACAGCTGAGGCTAGAGAGCAACAGATGAAGGCATAACAACTCGGTCTCCTAGCTTCCCAGATTGTTCACGGATGACAGACCAAAAAGGAAAAAATAAAAAAGAAATCCAAACCCAAAAAGCTGAAAGACCGAAGCGTCACACCCCGCTATCAGAGCTTTCATATTCCAGAACCTAAAAGGAGGCCAAAAAAATGATCTTTAATTCTCGAACATTGGAAATAAGAGGAAGGGTTCGTCCAGGGGGTTGAAGGAGACGAAGGATTCGACCTTTAATACACGATGCCAGAAGAATCCAGCGGCGCGAGAGACGGATGAAAGTCAAGATCGAACGCCTCATCACAGACCGTGTCGATTCGACAAGAAGGTAGGATCAGACACGGGATGTGGGGCCGTGCCGGTGCTTCATGGGCGCTCTAGTGGAAGACGAACGAGAAAAAAAAATGGGACGGGAGACTCTTCCCATTCCGCACCATACGCGGTTAGACGCCTCTTCTATTTTTTATTACTCAGACGCCTCTTTGCCTTTTTTTTTATTACTAGTACGCGATCAGACGCCTTTTCGCCTTCTTTTTTTTTTTTTTTTTACTACTAAAGCGCTCAACCGCTCAACCAATCCACCGCTGCCGTTTTTAATAATATAAATTTAAAAACGGATATCCGTATTCATATTTAAAAAAATATATAAATTTATATTCATATCCAATTAATTTTTGGATTAGATATCCGAATCAGATTAAACTATAAAATAAATATTTAAATATGAAATGAATACGATCGGAGTTTATCCGACCCATTTTTCAGCCCTACTTTTATATTATAAAATATTAAGAACATAGTTTTTTATATTATCAGATAATATAAGACTACGTCTTAATTAAAAATATAGTCTTTTATATTATAAGATATTAAAAATATAGTTTTTTTATATTATCAGGTAATATAAGACTACGTCTTAATTAAAACATAGTCTAAAATATATTATCAAATAAATAAAACTACAGTCTTATTTAAAAACGTAGTCTTTTTATATTATTAGATAATATAAGACTACGTTTTAAATAAAAGATGTAGTCTTTTAATTTGTGAAAATATAGGACTACATTTTTTACGAAAAATGTAGTCTTTTTCTTAAAACCTATCATAGTCTATTTAATTTTTGTAGTAGTATTGGAAGCCTTGTTGGTTGCCTCTAGTTGTAGATTGTTGGGATGCTTTGGCAGAACACTGTTGCCGCCGGGATCTGTCCTCCGACTGGGCGGTCGGTCTCCTGATCTGGGCTTCCTCCTGAGCGGATCTGCACAGAAGTCCTCACGCGAGAGGCATTGGGGGTGGCCCTCTGCGGAAGATCCGACGCTCAAGTCAGTGGGGATCGACGATCAACAGAAATGAGGAGAAGGATCATCTCTGGGGAGTCCCTCCAGGGGTGGCCAATCGGAAGCTCTGGGGGAGAGCCTACGAGCAGTGAAGGTGAAAGAGAGTGAGTGTGAGTCAGGAGCTGTGAGCGCATACCTAAGAGAATCTGGGAATGTCATATTTATAGGCAGTCACCTGGATCTTGAGCGCCTTCTGGAAGGTTCGAAGGTTGTTAGGATACGGAAATGATTCGAATCAAGCTGTTGTAAGGCCGGTGGGATTCGTATCTTGTTCGTTGAAGGATCGACGGCTGAGAGAGCTCTTTGATGGCCTGAGATCTGATGAATGCGTAGGTCCCAGGCAGTTATTCTAGATCCTAGACCATTCCTCGATATGATTCTTTGTTCGGGATTCTGTTACGCTAGGCCTGGGCTCTCCCAGCCATGGATTGCTCGGGGAAGCCGAGCTACGGAAGCTCGGGGAGGCTGAGCTATAGAAGCTCGGGGAAGCCGAGCTATGGGTAGCTCGGGGAGGTCGAACTATGGATAGTTCGGGGGAATCGAGCTATGGGTCGCTCGGGGGAATCGAGCTATGGATAGTTCGGGGGAATCGAGCTATGGGTCGCTGGGGAGAACCGAGCTATGTGTAGCTCGGGGAGGTCGAGCTATGGGTAGCTCGGGGAAGTTGAGCTTTGGGTAGCTCGCAGGGGACCGAGCTATGTGTAGCTCGGGAAAGCCGAGCTATGGTAGCTCAGGAAAATCGAGCTATGGGTAGCTCGGGGAAGCCGAACTATGGAAGCTCGGGGAGGCCGAGCTATGGAAGCTCGAGAAAACTGAGCTATGGGTTGCTCGGCCCGCTGGACCACATTAGTCAGCTCATTCTTCATGAGCGTAATGTAGCGGGCGGGGGGATGGGGCTGATCTTAGCCCATTCGCACGGTTATCAATGCATGGCAAGTTTACCCCTCAACATATGCCCCCCACTCCCTAGTTTGAAGCGTAGGTTCGGGCGTAGGGAGTATAGACTTAGGTGGCACAATCCGAACCGGGGGACACGTATTTGACAGCATACGCAATGATGCCCTAATTAATGTCGTGGGGTCATCTGGCCTTTTCGAGGTGGATCCATCGTTCCTTAGGGGCGAAAGCAGCGACTGGGGAAGCGCCACATAGGAGATCTCGATTTTCATGGCGCCCGTGGCGGCGGTTCCGGATGCCTTGGTTGAGGCGCCTCACTTTCACCCTGAGGCGGTTTTTCCTTGGGAAAAATGGGGTCATGGCGGAGCCATCCCTATTTGAAGCGCTCTTTCGCCTTCCCTAGAGAACTTCGTCTTTTTCGTTTTCACAGCGATCTTGCTCAGCGTCTCTTGCGATTGAAGACATGGTGAGTCCGAGTGATCAGGCTTCGGAGGTGACCTTGGCGGACTTAGAGCGGATACGCCGTCTGTACAAGATCCCCCGGGATGTTACCTTGTCGCTTCCGATGGCTGAGGATAGGGTAACATTCGGATTGGGGGATGGAGTGTTTTGCTACGAGGAAAGTTTGAGAGCAGGCCTTAGGTTTCCTCTTCATCCGTTGGTGCGGGAGGTGATGAAGTTCTATAATATATGCTTTACCATGGTGGCTCCCAACAGTTGGCGTAACCTCATCGGGTTCATCTCGTTGTGCAACCGTATCGGAGTGACCGCGACCCTCCCGATCTTCAGGGTGTGTTTCAATCTGGTCTCTGGGAGGGCCTCAGAGTGGCCCTACATCGGCCCCCGGAGATCCTTCAAGATGATCTCCATAATCCGTCGTCGATAAAGGAGTGGAAGTCGCGATTCTTCATAGTCAAGGAAAATATTGGCTTGGATTTCCCTCGGGTGTGGGGACAGTACACAAAGGATCCAGAAACACACCCATAGTTAACCGAGTCAGAGAAAAGGGATCTGATTGCGTTGCGCAACAGCCGAGCGCTTCCAGCCAGTGTCCTTCTATCGAAGGATGCTCTTTTTGCGGCCGGATTGAGCTCCATCGATCCTCGCGGTGAGTATCACTTCGCGGCCGATAGCGTAATGTGGCTCTATTTTCAATTTTTGTGCGAACTAACAGGAGAATCATATTGCCCTTGCAGCCGAAAGGTCGGCATTCGCAGACCAAATGACGGAGGAGCTGGGAAGCGCCGCAGGAGATCGGCTCCAGCAGCAAGCATCGGGCCGAGAAGAGGTCTCGCCCCTCGGCTCCTGCCCTAGGGGGGTCAGGAAAGACGGTGATGATCGGCACTCCTCGTCATCGCGGGCCGAGAGCATTGGAGTTCCGGCGGCGCATGATCTTTCGGCGCTGGAGGAGGGACTGTTCGGAGGCGAAGATCGGGACGTCGCAGGAGTTTCGGAGGAGGCTGCTGGAATTTTCTCCCCACCTATTTTCATTTTGTCCGATGATGGCGAGGGAGCAACGCCGGTTCACTTGGGGGCCCCGCGGGTGAGGCGGCTCAGTCTTATTGGAGGCCAGTAGCTCGGAGAGGTTACAGGCGGAGGTGGGAGCGACCTCCACCTCGCTCGAAGCGGAAGAAGTGGTTACGGCTGCCGAGATTCGACTGGGCTGCTGGCAGGAGAGCCAGCAGGTGACGAAGGGGTGGTCGAACCTGCCGAACCATCGATCGAACCTCGCAGGGTGCTCGCTGGTGAGGGGCCTTCCGCCGAGGCACAGGAGGCCCCGGGGGAAGCCGAAGTTCCTAAGGAGTCTGTTGGGGGAATGTTCGAGGAGGCAGAAGCAGAAGAGGGGGAAGAAGGAGATGGAGGGGCAGAAGGAGAAGGAGGGGAGCCGTTGAGCGATGGGGACGTTCGGACCGGGGCCCCCCTCGCCAAAGGCGAAGTGCTCGATGCCTCTCAAATGAGGGGCTACTTCGACCCTCGGCCCTAGCCGAGCTACTTCATCCCTCGTCCTAGCCAAGCTGCTTCGTCCCTCAGCCCTAGCCGAGCTATTTCGTCCCTCGGCCTAGCCGACCCACCTTATTCTTCGGCCCTGGCCGAGCCACTGCATCATTTGGCTTAAGCCGAGTTGAACCGTCTCTCAACCCCCATTTTTATACTAAGCTGCGTTGTCACTTGACTTTCTCGTCAGGGCTATCCCTAGGCCTTGGCCTGACCAAGACATTACCTCCGGAAAAATGAACCAAGCGGCACTCGGCTAGGACGAAAATTTAAGACGAGAAGTCATCCAAAGAAGACAAGCAAATAAAAACAACTGGCACGTTTATTGATTTCCGGTCAAATTACAAAACAAAAGAAAGAGAAAATACATATGAGCCCCCAAAGGGTCAAGACTTGGGATCAAACCCGGCGTCTCTTGCGGCAACACCAGCGGGAGCGTCGCTTGGTCCCCCTCCTCGGCGGTATCCCGCCGGGATACCTCGGCGGCGACGTCAACTCCCAAATAGCTTCGAGGTCGACGTCAGAAATCTCTCCATATTCGTCTTCCTCGGCCCCGGGGTGCGTGTCTCATGATACTCGGTTTCCAAACAAGACAGGTCCAGGTCAGGATAGGTTTGAGCAACCTTAGCCCGCGCCTCCTATTCGCCGAGCTGGAATGCATCGGCACAGGCCGCCCTGCGTTCGTCGGCAAACTCGGTAGAGTTCTTGTACTCCTCCACCGCTGAAGAGGCCCGCGCGTTTGCCTCGGCTAATTACTTCTCCAATTTGGAGATCCTTCGTGCCTCGAGGCCGCCTCCTCTCCGAATGCCGCCAACCGCTCCTGAAACTCCTGGCCCACCTTGTTCAACTGCAGACAAAGAGCCAAGTAAAGCGGAAGCCGAAAAACCAAAATGGGTTAAACAAATAGCGCCCTACCTGCTCGCCCCGCCGAGCTAGCTCACCCTCCAGCACTTGGACCCTATTAAGAGCCCTAGACTTAGCCGATTGGTTTTGCCGAAGGCTCTCTTTTAGCTCGTCCACCCGGGACTGGGTGTCTCCAATTTCTTGACGGGCGAAGTCGAGCTCGTCAGATAGTCGGGCAGCTCGTTCATCCGACCACTTTAGCCGATCCTTTGTGTCGGCGAGCTTTTATTCAGGCGGGTGAGGTGATCCTGCTGCCGACACCTATGCTCTTCTTTCTCGAGCCTTTTGCTCCAGTTGCCTTTATCTTCGGCATGGATGGCTTTCAGCTGGTCCCATCTCTTATCAAAGAACTGTTGCATAGAGTTGACCTTGCTCTTATGCTTCGCCTTGGTCTAAGATAACTCCAGACTGAGCTTCTCGGACTGCTCACAGAAGCCTTGAAGCTCACCGACCTGTGTAGCAAGTTGAGAGGCTCTTTCCCTCTCAACTGCAAGAACCCTGCGAGTCTCCTTGAGCTCCCTCTGAAAGACCACCAGGGCTCGGAAAGTTTATCTGTAGAATCCACCCTCTCCTTGAGGTGACCGATCTCCTGGCGGGCCCTAGCCCAAGCTCCAACAACCAGATGCAAGCGCCACTTCAGCGCCCTCATGATCAGGGCATTCTGCAAAAAGGATCGCGCACATAAAAAATACAGTCAAACTAATTGACTAAAGACCCTACTTCGGTGTGGCGACTTACCCGAGATGCATAATCCATGGCAATCCTCGTAAGGACAGAATCGTCGATCTTGGGGAGAAGAAAAGCCTCATTCGGCACCCCGGTGTGCCTAAAGGCCATCTCGACAAGGTCCTCCGGATGATTCCCTCCTGTCGAGGAACCCTCTCCCCCTTTGAACGCAGACCGCATCAAAGCGGAGAACATGGCACTCACCTCCGGTCACGTGAGTGGAAGTCTACGCTCAGGGAACCAATCTGGGAACCCGCGACCCATGAGGCCCTCGGTTGGCCAGCCTCCTCCACCAGGGCCCTCATTTGAGAGGCCTTGAGCACTTCGCCTCCGGCGAGGGGGGCACCGGTCCGAACGTCCCCATCGCTCGACGGCTCCCCTCCTTCTCCTTCTGCCCTCCATCTCCTTCTTCCCCCTCTTGCTTCTGCCTCCTCGAACATTCCCCAACAGACTCCTCGGGAACTTCGGCTTCCCCCGGGGCCTCTGTGCCTCGGCGGAAGGCCCCTCACCAGCGAGCACCCCGCGAGGTTCGATCGATGGTTTGGCAGGTTCGACCACCCCTTCGTCGCCTGCTGGCTCTCTGCCAGCAGCCCAGGCCGAATCTCGGCAGCCGTAACTACTTCTCCCGCTTCGAGCAAGGTGGAGGTCGCTCCCACCTCCGCCTGTAACCTCTCCGAGCTACCGGCCTCCAATAAGGAAGACTGAGCCGCCTCACCCGCGGGGGCCCCCAAGCGAACCGGCATTGCTCCCTCGCCGTCATCGGACAAAAACAACAGGTGGGGAGGAAATTCCAGCAGCCTCCTCCGAAACTCCTGCGACGTCCCGATCTTTGCCTCCGGACAGCCCCTCCTTCGGCGCCGAAAGATCATGCGCCGCCGAACTCCGATGCTCCCAGCCCGCGGCGATGAGGAGTTCCGATCATCACCGTCTTTCCTGACCCCCCTAGGGTGGGAGCCGGAGGGGCGAGACCTCTTCTCGACCCGATGCTTGCTACTGGAGCCGGATCTCCTGCGGCGCTTTCCCAGCTCCTCCCTCATTTGGTCTGCGAATGCTGACCTTTCGGCTGCAAGGGCAATATGATTCGCCTGTTAGTTCGCACAAAAATCGAAAATAGAGCCACTTTAGGCTATCAGCCATGAAGTGATACTCACCGCGAGGATCGACGAGGCTCAATCTGGCCGCAAAGAGAGGTCCTCCGATAGAAGGACACTGGCCGGAAGCGCTCAGCTGCTGCGCAACGCGATCAGATCCCTTTTCTCCGACTCAGTTAACTCCGGGTGCGCTTCTGGATCCTTTGCGTACTGTCCCCATGCCCGAGGGAAATCCGAGCCAATATTTCCTTGACTATGAAGAATCGCGACTTCCACTCCTTTATCGACGACGGATTATCGGAGATCATCTTGAAGGATGTCCGGGGGCCGATGTAGGGCCACTCAGAGGCCCTTCCGGAGACCAGGTTGAAACACACCCTGAACATCAGGAGGGTCACGGTCGCTCCAACACGGTTGCACAACGAGATGAACCCGATGAGGTTGCGCCAACTATTGGGAGCCACCATGGTGAAGCATATATTGTAGAACTTCATCACCTCCCGCACTAGCGGAGGATGAGGAAACCTAAGGCCTGTCCTCAGACTTTCCTCGTAGTAGAACGCTCCATCCCCCAATCCGGATGTTACCCTGTCCTCAGCTGTCTGAAGCGACAAGGTAACATCCTGGGGGATCTTGTACAGATGGCGTATCCACTCCAGGTCCGCCAAGGTCACCTCCGAAGCCTGATCACTCGGACTCATCATGTCTTCAATCGCAAGAGACGCTGAGCAAGATTGCTGTGAAAACGGAAAGATGAAGTTCTCTGAGGGAAGGCGAAAGAGCGCTTCAAATAAGGATGGCGCCGTCACGACCCCATTTTTCCCAAGGAAAAACCGCCTCAGGGTTAAGATGAGGCGTCTCAACCAAGGCATTCGAAACCGCCACTACGGGCGCCGTGAAAATTGAGATCTCCTACGTGGTGCTTCCCCAGTCGCTGCCTTCGCCCCTAAGGAACGATGGATCCACCTCGAAAAGGCAAGATGGCCCCACGGCATTAATTAGGGCATCATTGCGTAGGCTGTCAAATATGTGTCCCCCTGTTCGGATTGCACCACCTAAGTCTATACTCCCTACGCCCGAACCTACGCTTCGAACTAGGAGTGGGAGGCATGTGTTGAGGGTAAAATCGCCATTGCATTAATAACCATGCGAAGGGGCTAAGATCAGCCCCATTCCTCCGCCCGCTACAATACGCCCATGAAAAATGAGCTAACTAATGTGGTCCAACGGGTCAAGCAACCCATAGCTCGGTCCCCCTCGAGCTACCCAAAGCTCGGCTTCCCCGAGCTACCCATAGCTCGGCTCTCCCGGAGCGACCCATAGCTCGGCTTTCCAAGCTACCCATAGCTCGATTTTCCCAAGCTACCCATAGCTCGGCTTCCCCGAGCTACACATAGCTCGGTCCCCCACGAGCTACCCAAAGCTCTACTTCCCCGAGCTACCCATAGCTCGGCTCTTCCGAAGCGACCCATAGCTCGACCTCCCCGAGCTACCCATAGCTCGGCTTCCCCGAGCTACATAGCTTGGTTCTCCCCGAGCGACCCAAAGCTCGATTCCCCCGAACTATCCATAGCTCAGTTCTCCCCGAGCGACCCATAGCTCGATTCCCCCGAACTATCCATAGCTCGACCTCCCCGAGCTACTCATAGTTCGATTTTCCCGAGCTACCCATAGCTTGGCTTCCCCGAGCATCCGTAGCTCGGCCTTCCCGAGCTTCCATAGCTTGGCTCCCCCGAGCAATCCATGGCTCGACACACACCTCCGTGGAACTCGACACGGTAGAGCCCAGGCCTAGCGTAACAGAATCCCGAACAAAGAATCATATCGAGGAGTGGTCTAGGATCTAGAATAACTGCCTAGGACCTACGCATTCATCAGATCTCGGGCCATCAAAGAGCTCTCTCAGCCGTCGATCCTTCAACGAACAAGATATGAATCCCACCGGCCTTACAACAGCTTGATTCGAATCATTTCTGTATCCTAACAACCTTCGAACCTTCCAGAAGGCGCTCAAAGATACAGGTGACTGCCTATAAATATGACATTCCCAGATTCTCTCAGGTATGCGCTCAGCTCCTGGCTCACACTCACTCTCTTTTACCTTCACTGCTCGTCGGCGCTCCTCCAGATCCTTCTCCTCATTTATGTTGATCGTCGATCCCCACTGACTTGAGCGTCGGAGGGTCTTCCGCGGAGGGCCACCCCAATGCCTCTCGCGTGTGGACTTCTGTGCAGGTCCGCTCAGGAGGAAGCCCAGATCAAGAGACCGACCGCGCCTGAGTCGGAGGATAGATTCTAGCGGCAACAAACACCAATAAACAAAGAGATGGCTTAACCCTTTGAAGGCGGAAACTATTCCAGCTTGGCATCCTCAGTGTATCAAGAAGATGCTCGATAATGAAATGCGGAAGTTGATTTTCGAGTAGCAGAATGGCTCGAGTGATGACGTTTAGGAGCCACATGTTATCCCATTTTATTGATTTAAGCTCTTCTGTTACCAGAGCCTGCTTGTCGTCAATAGTAATAAATATTTGAACGAGCAAATTAACATCCATCAAGTAGCAGCATCTCCATGAAAGATCATTATCCAGGTTGATCATATATGAATAATGAAAAAATCTTGCTGCATTGAACAAACAACGGTGCAGAATGCACAGATTGATCGTATGCCCATATCATCATGCATACTAAAACTTAATAGTCCTTGTCATGCATCGCACGTACGATGATATGCATATGTAATCAATCTGCACATTCAATGCATGCAACAAGACTTTAGGATGATGCAGCAAGCCTTTTTCTTGAATAATATTTATGGGCCTGCTTCTCCGAATCCTTCATCTTTTTGAGGCCCTCATTCTTGCTCCCGTTAGGAATTATGAAGAGTTAATGGTGTAATAACCATCACTTAAGCTCCTTGTAACCTTCAAGTCTACAAATTTGTTACATGTTAACTGTTAAGGGTCGATAGAGACCGGTTATTTTATAAAATAATATTAAAAAATAACAACTTGCTGGGTGAGTCAGATCTACCAAAATATCGTACAGTCGTTTCTTAAACTAATATTAAAAAATGACGACTTGCTTCGATGAGTCCAGCCTGCGCAAATATCATACAATCATTTTCTAAACAATATTAAAAATAAGAACATTGATAAAATAATATTAAAAAATGATTATTTGAATAAGTCATTGCAGTCAACATTGGACTGTGCGCGCCTTCAACATGACAGATGCTTGCATTATTTACTTCAATTTATTTTTTATCAAGAAATAATAAATAAAAAAATGGAATGCTGATATTATTTTACTTTAATATACAATTACATTGCTAAATAGTAGAAGGATTGAAAAACTAATTTTATTGACACCGGAGAACGAGTCATTTCAATCTACACAAAACAATATATTGACAATGGAAACATATTAAAGAAATGACAACTTGTTTGAACGAATCATTTCAATCTACACAAATATCGTGCAAATCATTTCATAAATAATATTAAAAAAATAACAAAACGTTTGAACGAATTATTTCAATCTATTCAAATATCGTACAGTCATTTCATAAAATAATATTAAAAAAATGACTTGCTTGAATAAGCCATTTCAGTCTACACAAATACCGTCATTTTATAAAATGATATTAATAAAATGGCACTTCTTTTGACGGGTCAAACATTTCATTCTACGCAAATCTCGTAAAATTATTTTATAAAATAATATTTAAAAAATTGACAACTTGAGCGAATCACTTTAATCTACACATATAGTACAGTTAATTTATAAAAAATAATATTAAAAATATGACTACTTGCTTGAATAGTCATTGCAGCCTACAGTGAACTGCGCGCCTTGAGCATGACTAGCAAACTAATTTTATTAAAATAAAAAATATTAAAAAACTAAAATATTAATATTTATTTTACTTTAATATACGTTTATAATAGAAGGATTCGAAAACTAATTTTATTGTCACCAAAGATATGAGTCACCTGGTGTAATATATAAAATTATCTTCTTTCGAACAATATTAATAATAACAATTTTTTATATAAATAAATAAAAAAATTAAAAGATTGACTTGAGCTTGACCTGTGCTTGTGTCTGGGTTGGATTTAGGCTTAATATTTTTTAAAAAATAAGCCTGAGATTGATCATAAAAAAAAAAAGAATAAAAAAATAAAACCGAGCAAGAACATGATTTGATCATATCTAGCTGAATTTGAGCCATTGGGACACAAGAGTGACTGTTAAGATTTTGAGCTGATTTAGACTTCAATTTTCAGCATACATGATACATAATTCTATTCTTATCGTTTCATATTTTTTAAGAAATTTTCATGGCTATAATTTGAATTATATCATTAATTTGTTTTAGCATGAAGAGAGTTAAGCATATATTAATAGTTGTTGCTAACAATTATATATGGGCCGGTGTTCCGGATATATATATATATATATATATATATATATATATGGTCCAAACAAGGTGAATGTTGAGAACGGAACTGCTAAATTTGGCCAAGGCATAGGCTTGATATTAAAATCAGACTAGGTTGAACTAAACTCACAACTTAAACGAGTAGGATTTGGGATTGTATAAATTTAAATTAGAAATGAACTTCCTCGATCTTTAACTTTAATATAAAAGGACCAGGAAACTGGTTTTGTTGTCACTAGATTCGGTACGCAGTCCAATGCAGTAATATTAGAAAATATTTTTTTCGTTCGTTGTTAAAAAAAAATTAAAACCTGCTGTAGAAATAAATAACAAGCAGAAGACTGGAAGATAGGTCCATTTTTTTATTATCGGGTGATGCTACACTCGATGCCGAGTCACATGTAATAATATTAGAAAATAATTTTAGCTAAAAGAAAAGAAAATGGCGGTGACTTGCAACAACTCCAATTACTTGTTTTCTCTGAATTTTTTTAAAAGTTTGCCGGAAGAATTTGTCCGCTTATTAAAAAATAATCTTTGTCGAAAAAAAAAAAAAAAAAACAGCGACGACGACCTGCAACAATTTCCTGTCTCTGTTGAACTTGTCGTCGTTGCTTTTGGTTGCTGGTTGCCCACTGTTGGGACCACAGACAGGGATTCCAATTGCTTTGTAGACTTGTGGGTCAGATATTTAAAATTAGAAAATGCAACTTGCGTGCGCATGCTTAACGATTAACGTGCGTTACATATAAAAATAAAAATATTTTTTTTATTTTATCTTGCGCGCAAGCATTGCGCATAATGCAGCTGCATCGCATTTAATGAATAACATTTTTTATAAAAATTAAATATATAAAAATTTTTAGAATAAGGTTAGGTCTCACATAAGTGCATGCAATCGGACCTCAACTTATCCCATCTTCTAAGGACACGAGCACTATTACAAAAAGTTAAATAAATTATAGTAGATTTAAAAAAAAAAATTATATTTTTAGTAAAAAATATAGTCTAATATTTTAGACTACATTTTTATAATTTTTTATAAATTAAAAAAATCATGTTTTTAAATAAAACATAGTCTTATATTATTTGATAATATAAAAAGACTACGTTTTTAAATAAGATATAGTATTATGTTATCTGATAATATAAAAAGACTACGTTTTTAAATAAGACATAGTCTTATGTTATCTAATAATATAAAAATACTATATTTTTTATTAAAATATAATCTT
Organism: Calamus simplicifolius; assembly: GCA_900491605.1. Classification (NCBI taxonomy): domain Eukaryota; kingdom Viridiplantae; phylum Streptophyta; class Magnoliopsida; order Arecales; family Arecaceae; genus Calamus; species Calamus simplicifolius. The sequence goes on along the minus strand of UESW01003843.1, from coordinate 1,296,746 downwards.
ATATTATTTTATAATATAAAAAGACTACGTTTGTAATTAAGACTTATAATGTAAAAAAGATTACGTTTTTAATTAAGACGTAGTCTAATATAAAACTAAAAATTTATCTTTTCCTAATTCACTTTCTCCCTTTTTCCTTAAACGAAACCCTCGATATCCCGCTGTAGTTTTGTTATGGATTAGTGTTTCGTTCGCAGAGACTCCACCGACCACCACGCAGGATTAAGGTTGAGGAGACTCCATCACCATCAAAGTTTGGTTTACAAAGACTCCATCATCACGCAGGATTAGGGTTTTATTTGTTGTTTCTTTACCAGGCTGATTCAACTGCAGGTAATCTTTCTTTTTTTTTTTAATCTAAAGATTGATCGGGAGGGAGAGAGAAAGAGGCCGTGAAAGGGCCGGATTGCATCTCTGCCGAATCTAGTTTGGCTCGGGTTTGGCGGCATGCTGTTGACCCAATTGATGATTTTGATGATTAACAAAACTATTTGAGTATAACAATTGAAGGCTCTAATGATTTTGATTAAGTTTTTCAGATTATAAGTCGATTGAATGATCAAAATTAGGAGTTAAATCTTGTTCTAGATCGAATCTAATGTCTAGGTAAGATTGCAGACATTAGAGTCGACTCCGAGAATCACAGAGCCAACTCCAGTATCTGGCATGGAAGTTAGAGTCGACTCCGAGACTGTTAGAGCCGACTCCAACAGAAAAGACAGAACATTGATTTTTCTGGCCCCGACTTAGAGTCGACTCCGGGTCTGTTAGAGTCGACTCCAGAATTAACGGATTAAAGTGTTTCGAGTTAGAGCCGCCTCCAGAAAAGTTAGAGTCGACTCCAACCCACCTGGAACGAAAAATCAAATTGCCAGATCAGCTCTAATGGTAATATTTCTATTTTACTTTATTTCTAACAGATATATTTTGTTGCAAGGTACACTCCAACGGATAGTTTTCTTCCAAAAATGGTTTGAAAGAAATCTATAAAAAGGGAAGACTATCATTCAAAAACAAGAACGGAAAAACAAAGAAGAAAAACGGAAATAGAGAAATCCCAATTCAAAAATCCGAAAAAGAGAGAGCCTGAATCTCAAGAGAAAAAACCTTCTAGCTCAAATCCACTCCACTCCAAAAAGCTCAAGAGGAATCCAAGGCATTCAAATCAAAGTTTTGGTGGATTTCCCAAATTGGAGAAAGATGATCAGTTTCTTGCTTTTCAATCCTTCTCAACTGCTTCAACTGTGAAGAATCGGAGCTGAGGCTTGATTCAATCTAGCAAGGAGAAGAAGAAAAGAAGAAAAGCTCAAAAGCCAACCAACTACAAATCAGGCTTTTCTAAACCTTGTTCATTTACTTGATTATTTGCTCATTGAGGAGCTGTATACTTGAAAATAATATTTCTTTTGTTTGTGTCTAGTTCAATCTGGGGGATTGAACTTGTGGAGGTAGTCTTACCTCGGTACAAGCTTGGTATAGCTTGTGTTAGGGTTTTTGTGCTGGTGAGCCCGGAAAACCGGCTGGGTTCGTTGTGATCCCGGGAAAATAACAAGTTTGAGTTGTGAGCTTGTAAAACAACTCGGCTGTAATCAAGGAAGATTATAGTGTGGACCCAAGTGAATCTTGGGAGTGGACGTAGGTGTTGGATACACCGAACCACTATAAAATCTTGTGTTTGCCGTGTCTCCTTTATCTCTATCTCTATCTCTATCTTATTGATTGTATTTTATTTTTGCATCTGCATTCACTTTCACTCACACTAAGCAAACAAATATTTCAAAAGGTTTAAATTTTTAAAGAACCCAATTCACCCCCCCTCTTGGGTTGCCATCTGGGCCAACAATTGGTATCAGAGCTAGTGCTCATTTAGATTTTGATCACACGATCAAGGCTAAAGATCCAAATGGCAACACAAGTTGGATAATTTGCTGAAGGTCATTCTACGAATAGACCTCCACTGTTTAATGGTTCAAACTATTCATATTGGAAAGCTAGAATGAGGATATTCATTCAAGCTTCTGACTATGAACTATGGGGTGTTATAATTAATGGACCTAGTACACCCACACATGTTATTGATGGCACTATTGTTCCTAAGCCCGAAAGGGATTGGAATGATAATGATAGGAAGATGGCACAGCTTAATGCTAAAGCCATGAATGTTTTATATTGTTCTTAGATGCAAATGAATTTAATAGAATCTCACATGTAATTCCGCAAAGGAATTTGGGATAGTTGGTTACCCATGAGGGAACCAACCAAGTAAAAGAATCAAAATTAATATTCTTGTTCATAAATATGAATTGTTTAGCATGGAACAATCTGAAACCATCACATGCATGTTCACTAGATTTACTGATATTGTAAATGGTTTAAAAAGTCTTGGTAAGACATATACTAACTCTGAACTTGTTCGCAAAATTCTTAGGTCACTACCAAGATCATGGGAAGCCAAAATGACAGCAATCCAAGAAGCAAAGGACCTCAACACTCTACCCTTAGAGGAGCTTCTAGGATCACTTATGACCCATGAGTTGACAATGAAGCAGCATGTAGAGGAGGAACAAAGAAGAAGAAAGTGATTGCCCTCAAAGCTGCAAAAGAAGAAGAGAGCAGCAGCAATGATGATGATGATGATGATGAAGAGACTGCTCTCTTAGCAAAAAGTTCAAAAGATTTGAGGAGAAAGAAACCCTTCCACAAGAAGAAATTTGGAGCAAAGTGGAAGGAAAAAAGGATAAGAAAAGGACAAGGACAAAGAAAAGAGAAAGACCCCTTGATTTGCTATGAGTGTAAAAACCGGGGCACTTTAGATATGAATGTCCTAATTAAAGAAAGCCTACAAAAAAAAAGAAGGCTTATGGCAACTTGGACTGATAGTGAAGAATCTTCTTTCGAAGAAGAAGAACAAAAGGAAGTTGCAAATGTTGTTTCATGGCGGACGACAACGATGAGGTAAGTTCCGAAACCTTGCAATGATTTACATTTGATGAAATGTTTGAGCTTTTAATGAACTTGATGATTGATTTCAATTTTGAAAAAGAAATACAAGCTTTTGAAAAATGAAAATTTAACTTTCATTAAAGAAAAGGAAGATCTTAATAATGAAGTTAAGAAACTTAAATCTGAAAATGAAATTTTTAAAAGAAAAGAATTAATTTCCAATGAAAATGATAAACTAAGAAAGAGGTTAAAAATATAAGAACATTGTTGAGAAATTTACCTTAAGCTCAACTAAATTAACATGTTATTAGATAGTCAAAAAGCAGTTTTTGACAAAGCCGGTTTAGGGTATAACACATTTAGAAAACAAAAATCATTAAAAAATATTTTTGTGCTAACCAAAGTAATATTACTTGTTTTAAATGTAATCAAAAAGGACATAAATCTTTGAATGCAAAACTAAAATAATAAAAATTAAATATTAAAGGAAAGAAAATATGGGTTCCGAAAGGAACAATTTTTATTGCTACTAACCATGAAGGACCCAAGAAAGCTTGGGTACCTAAACATAAGTTTGATATGTTGCAGGAATGTCTTGTAGCCAAAAGATCAAAGAAAAAGTGGTATCTTGATAGTGGCTGCTCAAGACATATGACGGGTGACAAAGATGAATTCATCACCCTAGAAGAAAAGAAAGTGGAGTTACGTTTGGCGATAATGGTAAAGGTCAAATTATGGGCCTTGGTAAAGTTCATAACTCCATCTACATTTATTGATAATGTACTTTATGTTGATGGTTTGAAGCATAATCTAATTAGTATAAGTCAATTATGTGATAAAAACTTTAATGTTTCATTTAAATCTTCTATATGCACTGTAACTAATTCTATTGATGATAGCATTGTTTTTACTGGTTATAGACATGGCAATGTTTACTTGTTGACTTAGAAAATTATCTAAAGTGATCATTGCTTAATTGCTGATAATGCTAACATAAATGAATTAGTTGGTTGTGGCATCGTAGATTAGGTCATGCAAGCACACACCTTATTTCAAAACTAATTAAAATGGATTTAGTTAAAGGATTACCTAAACTAGATTTTGAAAATAATAAAATATGTGATGCATGTCAATTTGGAAAACAAACTAGAAGTTCTTTTAAATCTAAAAATATTGTTTCAACTTCTAGGCCATTAGAGCTACTTCACATGGACCTTTTTGGACCAACTAGAACCACAAGTCTAGGAGGAAAGAAATATGGTCTAGTGATTGTAGATGATTATTCTAGATATACTTGGGTAATGTTTTTAGCTCACAAAGATGAGACTTTCTCGATATTCCTGAAATTCTTCAAGAAAGTCACAAATGAGAAAAACACTACCATAGTATCTCTAAGAAGTGATCATGGAACAGAATTTGAAAATCACTTATTTGAAAGTTTTTTGCACTGAAAATGGAATTAATCATAATTTTTCAGCCCCTAGGACTCCACAACAAAATGGTGTAGTTGAAAGGAAAAATAGAACTCTAGAAGACATGGCCCGTACCATGCTATGTGAAAGCAACTACCAAAGTACTTTTGGGCGGAAGCTATTAACACAGCATGTTACATCTTAAATAGAGCTTTAATAAGACCAATATTAAAGAAAACACCTTATGAATTATGGAATGAAAGAAAACCAAATAAAATACTTTCATGCATTTGGATGTAAATGTTTCATTCATAATAATGGTAAAAAATAACTTAGGAAAATTTGATGCTAAATCTGATGAAGGAATTTTAGGTTATTCAACAACTAGTAAAGCATAGAGTCTTTAACAAGAAAACCTTAGTAGTTGAAGAATCCATTCATGTAGTTTTTGATGAATCTTTAGCATCTAGTTCTGAAAAGATTGATGATGAGGAAGATACAAACATAATTGAAAAAGATCTTGAAAAACTTAATATTGAAGTATCTTCTGATCATGAACAAGAAGCTAAAGATGATGATTCACATAAGGACGATGATAATATGATCATAATGATATAGATCTTCCAAGAGACTGGAGATATGCTCATAGTCATCCCAAGGAATTGATTATAGGTGATCCATCTCAAGGAATAAGAACTAGATCATATATGAGAAATATTAGTAATCATCTTGCATTTGTATCACAAATTGAACCTAAAACTATAGAAGAAGCTGAAAAAGATAATAATTGGATGTTAGCAATGCAAGAAGAATTAAATCAATTTACTAGAAATAATGTTTGGACTTTAGTTGAAAGACCTAAAAATCATTCAGTAATAGGATCAAAATGGGTTTTTAGAAATAAACTAGATGAAAATGGCATAGTAATTAGAAACAAAGCTAGATTGGTTGCAAAAGGATATAATCAAAGAAGGTATTGATTTTGATGAAACCTTTGCACCTGTAGCTAGATTAGAAGCCATTAGGCTATTACTTGCATTTGCATGTCATATGAATTTTAACTTATTTCAAATGGATGTAAAAAGCGCATTTTTAAATGGATTTATAAATGAAGAAGTTTATGTAGAACAACCACCAGGTTTTGAAGATCACGAATTTTCAAATCACGTTTTTAAATTGCACAAAGCTTTTATGGTTTGAAACAAGCACCTAGAGCTTGGTATGATAGGTTAAGTAAATTCTTAATAGAAAATGATTTTACAAGAGGAAATGTTGATAAAACATTGTTTTTGAAAAGAAAAAGTAAAGATTTACTTGTAGTACAAATATACGTAGATGACATTATTTTTGGTGCTACTAACAATCTCTTGTCAAGAATTTGCAAAGTTGATGCAGGGAGAATTCGAGATGAGCATGATGGGAGAACTCAACTTCTTCCTTGGACTCCAAATCAAACAAAGCAAAGAGGGAATCTTTATCAACCAAACCAAATACACAAGAGAACTACTCAAAAAGTTTGGTATGGAATCAATGAAACCCCTCGGAACACCAATGAGTCCTTCATGCAAGCTGGACAAAGATGAAGAAGGTAAAAGGTTGATCAAAAGTATTATCGAGGTATAATCGGATCCCTTCTTTATTTAACAGCAAGTAGACCAGATATATGTTTCAGTATGTTTATGTGCTAGATTTCAATCTGAACCTAAAGAATCACATTTAATAGCTGT
>UESW01003843.1:1142496-1286193 GCA_900491605.1 Calamus simplicifolius | reverse complement strand
ATGTTTTGTATTAAATAATGAAAAATCAAACCTTGATAAATTTGATGCTAAGTCTGATGAAGGAATTTTTCTCGGATATTCTTTACATAGTAAAGCTTATAGAATATTCAATAAAAAGACTTTAGTAGTTGAAGAATCAATTCATATTATCTTTGATGAATCTAATGATCTTCCATCAAGGAAGGAAAAAGGTATAAATAATGCAGATGACATTGAAGATCAATTCAAGGACATCACACTGAAGGATAAGAATGACTTAGATACATAAGAGATAAATGGAGAAGGGAACACTAACCTACCTGAAGCCTCACATGGTAATGATGAATTAGAAAGAGGTTGGAGGTATGTTCTCAGTCACCCCAAAGATCAAATTATTGGTGATCCTTCTCAAGGGGTTAGAACTAGATCATCATTTAGAGATGCTTGTAATAACTTAGCATTTGTATCTAAAATTGAACTTAAATGTTATGATGATGCTAAAAATGATGTTGATTGGATTAATGCCATGCATGAGGAACTTAATCAATTTGAAAGAAATAATGTTTGGACTCTTATTGAAAGACCTCATGATCATCAAATTATTAGAACTAAATGAGTTTATAGAAACAAATTAGATGAAAATGGTAATATAATTAGAAATAAGGCAAGATTAGTAGCTAAGGGTTATAATCAAGAAGAGGGAATTGATTTTGATGAAACTTATGCCCTTATTGCTAGATTAGGGGCTATTAGATTACTTCTTTCTTATGCTTGTTATATGAATTTTAAATTGTATCAAATGGATGTTAAAAGTATTTTCTTAAATGGATAAATTGCTGAACAAGTTTTTGTGGAACAACCATCCGGCTTTGAAAATCACTTGTTTCCAAATCACGTTTTCAAATTAACAAGGCTTTATATGGTCTGAAACAAGCACCCCGGGCATGGTATGAAAGATTAAGCAAATTATTGATTAGTAATGATTTTATTCGAGGAAATGTGGATACAACTCTATTTATTAAAAGATAAAATAAAGATATATTAATTATTCAAATCAATGTTGATGATATCATATTTGGTGCCGCTAATGAATCTTTGTGCAAGGACTTTGCTAAACTTATGCAGGGAGAGTTCGAGATGAGTATGATGGGTGAGCTGACCTACTTCCTCGGACTACAAATTAAACAAAGCAAAGATGGAATCTTCATAAGCCAATCCAAATATGCCAAAGAAATGATCAAGAAGTTCGGCATGGAGGCATCCAAGAGTATCGGTACCCCTATGAGCTCATCATGTAGACTTGAATCCTATAATTCTGAAAAGTCTGTTAATTTAAAACTATATAGAGGCATGATTGGATTATTATTATATTTAACTGCTAGTAGGCCAGATATTTTATTTAGTGTTTGCATATGTGCAAGATATCAAGCCAATCCTAAAGAATCACACTTGCTTGCTGTTAAAAGAATATTTAAATATTTAAATGGAACAGTAAACTTAGGCCTATGGTATGATAAACAATCTAGCATTAACTTAATAGGATATACTAATTCAGATTTTGCTGGTTGTAAACTTGATAGAAAATCAACTAGTGGAACTTGCCAATTTTTAGGTGTTAACTTAATCTCATGTTTAGCAAAAAGCAAACTTCAGTAGCATTGTCTATAGCTGAGGCTAAATACGTTGCAGCTGAAAGTTGCTGTGCTCAAATCTTATGGATTAAGCAACAGCTAGAAGATTATGGTATTAAACAAAAAGCCATTTCTATAAAATGTGATAATACAAGTGCAATCAGTTTAACTAAGAATCCTATTCAACATTCCAGAACTAAACATATTGAAATTAGACATCATTTCATTAGAGATCACGTAAATAATGGAAATGTTATTAAATTTTTAAATACTAAAAATTAAATTGCTGACATTTTCACTAAGCCTCTTGATGAAACAGAATTTCATGAAATCAGAAGAGAATTAGGGATATTTGATCCAACCATTTAATGAATCAATTAATGAATCAATATGATATCTAATTGATGTGATATTTTTTAATCAAATCAATTAAAAGGAACATCTTATCAAATTAAATGCTTGAGTATGCTGCAAGTTTTAAGCTTTTTCACCTTTATGAAAGCATAACTCCCATTAATTCATCCACCAACCGGACGTTTGAAACCTTTTTATTTTATTGATGGCAGTTAACCGACTAGGCAACCAAACAGTCACTTGGCCAGCTAACCATCAAGCTCTTTCCCTATATAACCTTTTTCTCTCCAACCATTTCTATTTCAAAACATCTTCCTCATTTCAACCGACCGGCCTCTCCTCTCCTTCACTCACTCTCATCCTCTCTTTATTCCATCAATCATTCTATCAATTTTCTTCCATTCACTCCATCTTGAAGATAGTTGATGGCTCCTAAGAAGAAGACAATCGCAAGAGATGACGATTGTGCCGATCTTCACCGGAAGTCTTCTACTTCTTCATCCCATATCAACTCCCTTTTGCATCTAAATCCTTTGCTCATGGAAGGTTAGTTGATTTTAACTTCTTAGAACAGGAAGGCTTTAAAATTGGAAAATTGTTAGTTAATCAAGGTTGGGATAAGCTTTTATCTACCAAGAGACCTATTTATCCTGAGCTTATTAGGAAATTTTATAAAAATATCTCTTTTGGTAGTGGGACTATCTCTTCCTTTGTGAAAAAGACTAAAATTGACCTAGACTGCAAAATGTTAGGAAGTGCTCTTAATATTCCATCTGATGGTTTCTTAGAAGTCCTACCCAGTGAACGTGGATAAAAAAGGTTTAATCCTTAATATTGATGACAGTGAAGCTAGTAATATTAAAACTTTTTCCAGTGTCGAGTACATCTACTTTTTCTTCTGAAGATAGAAGCCCAGCTCTATCTAGACTGCTTAACAGGGAGATTGTTGGTTTTGAAGAGGTCTTTGCTAATCAACTATCCTTAGAATTAAGACTTCTCCACAATATTTATAGTAGAATCCTATTCCCAAGATTGGGAGATTTGATTATGTTTCCGAAAGAGATATATTTGTAATGGATGCAATTGTAACTGGTAAACCCATTAATCTTCCGAGCATGATATTATGGTACATTGCTGATTGTGGAAGCAAAGAAAATCCAGTTTACCCTATGGCATGATACTTACTAAAATATTTCAAAGCCAAGGGATAGTCATTTCAGATAGTGAGCCAATGAGGAACTTAAGACATACCGATTTCTATAGTTTGGCCACTATACATAGAATGGGTTTTGTGAAGAGGAATGGCAGATGGGAAAGGAAAGGTTTGATGGAAGATAGAGCTGCGGACATTGAGGCACCGGGACCGTCAGTCAGACATTCTTTGCCTGTACCTCCGTGCTCTCCTGTTCCTGCTCCAGTCCCTTCCCCTGCTCCATTGGTTGATCAGACATCATCTTTGTCTGTCGGTTTCTCAGAACTTCAGTTAAGGCAGCTTAAAGGTCTTCTTGATGATCAGGCAGATAAATTGAAATCAGAGTTTGATGATAAATTTATGAATCTTAAAGAAACTCTTTACTCTTTAGATGATCGGATCACCAAGATTGAGTCAACTCTTAGCACTTCATCTGAGTCTTTAAGTGGAGACCTAAAGAATATCTTTGAAGAACTTAAAGACGTTTGTGGAGATGGTGAAACCTATGCAAAATGCAATGCTGAACTCCAAGACAAAATTTTGACTGCTTGCACTTTTGTAGATGAGAGACTGAAGGATTATGTCAAGATTCAAACGGACGGAATGAAAAATATTATAGATCACTTAACTAGGATTGTAAGGACTCACTTTTGATGTATTAGATGCTTAGTCTTTACAATGTAATGAAGTTCACTTTATGTTTTACATTTTGATACTTTGATGTAATGAACAATCTAATTATGTTTTGTATGCTCAATATAATCTGAGTTTAAATGTATTTCTCCTATTATCAATGAATCTCAGATTTTGTTAAAACATATCTTGAATGAATGATTATGTTTGATGCATCTCAACCTTTTTATTGATAACAAAAAAGGGGGAGAGTTTTATAACTATATATGCATGAGGAGAAATTAAACTAATTGAAATTAAGCTTAAATTTACTTAATTGAGTTTCATAGGGGGAGCTACCTCATTCAGGGGGAGTCTTAGCCTAACTATGAAAATAAAATAAATTCATTAATCAATCATGCATATACTCAATGTTTTTATCATCATCAAAATGGGGGAGATTGTTGGGGAGATTGTTGAGAAATTGTTGCCCCAATCTTATTGATTTTGATGATTACCAAAAGCCATGAGTATATTAAAAGATAATGAGTTTATTTACATAAGCAATGAATTTATTTAGAACAATCAATGAGTATGTTAAGTATGACTTTAATCAATTTGAAAGTAACTTCAAGCTCCATGTTTAAGCTTTCAAAAAGAAATTTTTATACTTCATATTTCAATCAATGAGTTTTTGGAACATTTCTTGAATTGATTCCTAATGACAATTTTATTATATTCAAGTCAAAAAATTGATTTAAAATGAATCTGGAATGAATTTCAAGTCAATCAGAAAATTCTCTGATTTTTGATACGTTCCGGAGCCGACTCTAGAGTTTCAGAGTCGACTCCACTCAGTATACAGAGTTTCCTAATTTTCACGAGTCGACCCCTGTGATTTCAAGAGTCGACCCCCGATTCTGTCGAGCCGACTCCATGACTGTGTGAGTCGACTCCGCTCAGACACCAGAGGAGTGTTTTTCTGAGCACTTCGCGAGTCGACCCCAACTTTTCATGAGTCGACCCCCGACTGTCAGGAGTCGACACCTTATTTTCGATGAGTCGACCCTTTAACTTTCTGAATATTTCTATTTTTGGTATCGCGTCTTCGAGCCGACTCGCGGAAAGCAGGAGTCGACTCCAACAAATCTGGGCGAGATTTTTCTGAATGCCAACTCAGCGTCAACGGTAAGATTTTTCTTTAACGGCTATATTTCTTTGTTTCTAACGGCTATATTTTTGCAGAATCTATAAATAGAGAAGCCGTTTTCAAATCAAAATATACAAATAGAGAGATATCAATCAAGAGAGAAAAAGGAAAAAAAAAACAGAGCATCATTTGAAAAAATCCGAGATTCAAAATAGAGTGAAAGAAAAAGTGTGAAATCAAAGGAAGCTTCGTCTGTGCTCAAGTTCATCAATCCAAAAGCTTCAGAAGAAAATCCAAGAGCTATTCAAGAGCAAATCAAGAGATTTTCAACATTCAAAGAAAGGAAGAAAAAGCTCAAATCAACTCCAAAGTTCATCCGTGAAGAATCGAGCTGAGGCCCGATTCTACACTTCAAAGGAGTTGAGGAAAGAAGAAAAGAAGAAAAGCTCAAAAGCCAACCAACTACAAATCAGGCTTTTCTAAACTTTGTTCTTTTATTTGATTATCTGCTCATTGAGGAGCTGTGTAATTGAAAAAACTATTTCTATTATTTGTGTCTAGTTCAATCTGGGGGATTGAACTAGTGGAGGTAGTCTTACCTCGGTACAAGCTTGGTATAGCTTGTGTTAGGGTTTTTGTGCTGGTGAGCCCGGAAAACCAGCTGGGTTCGTTGTGATCCCGGGAAAACAACAAGTTTGAGTTGTGAGCTTGTAAAACAACTCGGCTGTAATCAAGGAAGATTATAGTGTGGACCCAAGTGAATCTTGGGAGTGGACGTAGGTGTTGGATACACCGAACCACTATAAAATCCTTGTGTTTGCCGTGTTTCCATTGACTCTATCTCTATCTCTGTTTTATTCACTGTACTTTGTATTTACATTGCATTTGCTTTCATTCTTCTTAAGCAAACTATTTTAAAAGGCTAAATTTTTAAAGAACCCAATTCACCCCCCCCCCTCTTGGGTTGTCATCTGGGCCAACAATTGGTATCAGAGCTAGTGCTCATTAGATTTTGATCACACGATCAAGAGCTAAAGATCCAAATGGCAACTCAAGTTGGATCATTTGCTGAAGGTCATTCTACGAATAGACCTCCTTTGTTTAATGGTTCAAATTATTCTTATTGGAAAGCAAGAATGAGGATATTCATTCAAGCTTCTGATTATGAATTATGGGGTGTTATAATTAATGGACCTAGTACACCCACACATGTTATTGATGGCACTATTGTTCCTAAGCCCGAAAGGGACTGGAATGATAATGATAGGAAGATGGCACAGCTTAACGCTAAAGCCATGAATGTCTTATATTGCTCTTTAGATGCTAATGAATTTAATAGAATCTCCACATGTAATTCCGCAAAGGAGATTTGGGATAGATTAGAGGTTACCCATGAGGGTACCAACCAAGTAAAAGAATCTAAAATTAATATTCTTGTTCATAAATATGAGTTGTTTAGCATGGAACAATCTGAAACCATTGCATGCATGTATACTAGATTTACAGATATTGTAAATGGTTTAAAAAGTCTTGGTAAGACATATACTAACTCAGAACTTGTTCGAAAAATTCTTAGGTCACTACCAAGATCATGGGAAGCAAAAATGACAGCAATCCAAGAAGCAAAGGACCTCAACACTCTACCCTTAGAGGAGCTTCTAGGATCACTTATGACCCATGAGCTGACAATGAAGCAGCATGTAGAGGAGGACACAAAGAAGAAGAAAGTGATTGCCCTCAAAGCTGCAAAAGAAGAAGAGAGCAGCAGCGATGATGATGATGATGATGATGAAGAGACTGCTCTCTTAGCTAAAAAGTTTAAAAGATTCATGAGGAGAAAGAAACCCTTCCACAAGAAGAAATTTGGAGCAAAGTGGGAAGGAGAAAAGGATAAGAACAAGGACAAGGACAAAGAAAAAGAGAAAGACCCCTTGACTTGCTATGAGTGTAATAAACCGGGGCACTTTAGGAATGAATGTCCTAAATTGAAGAAAGCCTACAAAAAGAAAAAGAAGGCTTATGTGGCGACTTGGAGTGATAGCGAGGAATCTTCTTCCGAAGAAGAAGAACAAAAGGAAGTCGCAAATGTATGTTTTATGGCGGACGACAACGATGAGGTAAGTTCCGATAACCCTTGCGATGTTTGCATTTGATGAATTATTTGATGCTTTTAATGAACTTGTCGGGGATTTCAAGGTTTTGAAAAAGAAATACAAGTTTTTGAAAAATAAAAATTAACTTTCATTAAAGAAAAGGAAGATCTTAATAATGAAGTTAAGAAACTTAAATCTGAAAATAAAATTTTGTAAAAGAAAAAGAATTAATTTCAATGAAAATGATAAACTAAGGAAAGAGGTTGAAAAACATAAGAACATAGTTGATAAGTTTACCTTAAGCTCACTAAATTGGACATGTTATTAAATAGTCAAAAAGCAGTTTTTGACAAAGCGGATTAGGGTATAACACTTTAAGAAAACAAAAATCACTGAAAAATATTTTTGTGCGTGCTGGCCAAAGTAATTTTACATGCTTTAAATGTAATCAAAAAGGAATCTTATGAATGTAAAATTCTAAAACCTAATAAAAACTTAAATGTTAAAGGAAAGAAAATATGGGTTCCGAAAGGAACAATATTTGTTGCTACTAACCATGAAGGACCCAAGAAAGCTTGGGTACCTAAACATAAAGTTTGATTTCATTGCAGGAATGTCTTGTGGCCAAGAGATCAAAGAGAAAGTGGTATCTTGATAGTGGCTGCTCAAGACATATGACGGGTGACAAAGAAGAATTCATCACCCTTGAAGAAAAGAAAGGAGGAGTTGTTACATTTGGCGACAATGGCAAAGGCCAAATCTTGGGGTTTGGTAACATTCAAATAACTCCCTCCACATATATTGAAAATGTACTTTATGTTGATGGTTTAAAGCATAACTTAATTAGTATAAGCCAATTATGTGACAAAGGTTTTAAAGTATCATTTGAATCTTCTATATGCACAGTAGCTAATACCATTGATAATAGCATTGTTTTTATTGGAAATAGAAATGGCAATGTATACTTGATTGACTTAGACAATTTGTCTACTAATAATCATTGCTTAGTTGCTAATAATGCTAATATGAATGAGATTGGTTGGTTGTGGCATCGAAGATTAGGTCACGCAAGCACACACCTGATTTCAAAACTAATTAGAATGGATTTAGTAAAAGGTCTACCTAAAATAGATTTTGAAAATAACAAAATATGTGATGCATGTCAGTTTGGAAAACAAACAAGAAGTTCTTTTAAATCTAAAAATGTTGTTTCAACTTCTAGGCCATTAGAGCTACTTCACATGGACCTTTTTGGACCAACTAGAACCACAAGTCTAGGAGGAAAGAAATATGGTCTTGTGATTGTAGATGATTACTCTAGATTCACTTGGGTAATGTTTTTAGCTCACAAAGATGAGACTTTCTCGATATTCCTGAAATTCTTCAAGAAAGTCACAAATGAGAAAAACACTACCATAGTGTCTCTAAGAAGTGATCATGGAACTGAATTTGAAAATCATTTATTTGAAAGTTTTTGCAATGAAAATGGTATTAATCATAATTTTTCTGCACCAAGAACCCCTCAACAAAATGGAGTAGTTGAAAGGAAAAATAGGACTTTAGAAGACATGGCCCGTACCATGCTATGTGAAAGTAAACTCCCGAAATACTTTTGGGCGGAAGCTATTAACACAGCATGTTACATCCTAAATAGAGCTTTAATAAGACCTATTTTAAAGAAAACACCTTATGAATTATGGCATGATAGAAAACCCAACATTAAATATTTTCATGCATTTGGTTGTAAATGTTTTGTTCACAATAATGGTAAAAATAATTTAGGCAAATTTGATGCTAAATCTGATGAAGGAATATTCTTAGGATATTCAATAACTAGTAAAGCATATAGAGTATTTAACAAGAAAACCTTAGTTGTTGAAGAATCCATTCATGTAGTTTTTGATGAATCTTTAGCAACTCGTTCCGAAAAGTTTGATGATGAAGAAGATACAAACATAATTGAGAAAGATCTTGAAAAATTAAATATTGATGTATCTTCAGATCATGAGCAAGACGCTAAAGATAATGATTCACCTAAGGATGATGATACTAACACTAATCATAATGATATAGATCTTCCTAGGGATTGGAGATATGCTTATAGTCACCCTAAGGAATTGATTATAGGTGATCCATCTCAAGGAATAAGAACTAGATCATCTATGAGAAATATTAGTAATCATCTTGCATTTGTATCACAAATTGAACCTAAAACTATTGAAGAAGCTGAAAAAGATAATAATTGGATGTTAGCAATGCAAGAAGAATTAAATCAATTCACTAGAAATAATGTATGGACATTAGTAGAAAGACCTAAAAATCATTCTGTTATAGGATCAAAATGGATATTTAGAAATAAACTAGATGAAAATGGCATAGTAATTAGAAACAAAGCTAGATTAGTTGCAAAAGGATATAATCAAGAAGAAGGTATTGATTTTGATGAAACCTTTGCACCAGTAGCTAGATTAGAAGCCATTAGACTATTACTTGCATTTGCATGTCACATGAATTTTAACTTATTTCAAATGGATGTAAAAAGTGCTTTTCTAAATGGATTTATAAATGAAGAAGTATATGTAGAACAACCACCAGGTTTTGAAGATCATGAATTTTTCAAATCACGTTTTTAAATTGCACAAAGCTTTATATGGTTTGAAACAAGCACCTAGAGCTTGGTATGATAGATTAAGTAAATTCTTAATTGAAAATGATTTTGTAAGAGGAAATGTTGATAAAACATTATTTTTGAAAAGAAAAAGTAAAGATTTATTAGTAGTTCAAATATATGTTGATGATATTATTTTTGGTGCTACTAACAATCTTCTATGTCAAGAATTTGCTAAGTTGATGCAGGGTGAATTTGAAATGAGCATGATGGGAGAACTCAACTTCTTCCTTGGACTCCAAATCAAACAAAGCAAAGAGGGAATCTTTATCAACCAAACAAAATACACAAGAGAAATTCTAAAGAAGTTTGGTATGGAATCAATCAAACCCCTCGGAACACCAATGAGTCCTTCATGCAAGCTGGACAAAGATGAAGAAGGTAAGAAGGTTGATCAAAAATATTATCGAGGTATAATCGGATCCCTACTTTACTTAACTGCAAGTAGACCAGACATAATGTTTGCTGTTTGCTTATGTGCTAGATTTCAGTCTGAACCTAAAGAATCACATTTAATTGCTGTTAAAAGAATACTAAGATACTTAAGTGGAAAAAAAATGTAGGTTTATGGTATTCTAGAGACTCAACATTGAACTTAATTGCATATACTGATTCTGATTATGCTGGATGTAAGTTAGATAGAAAAAGCACAAGTGGTGCATGCCAATTCTTAGGAAGTAACTTAATCTCATGGTTTAGCAAAAAGCAAAATTCAGTTGCATTATCAACTACTGAAGCTGAATATGTTGCAGCTGGAAGTTGCTGTGCTCAAATCCTATGGATTAAGCGACAACTTGAAGACTATGGTATCACACTTGATAAAACACCTATAAAATGTGATAACACAAGTGCAATAATCTAACTAAAAATCCAATTCAACATTCTAGAACAAAACATATTGAAATTAGATATCATTTTATAAGAGAACATGTTGCCAATAATGAAATTGTCTTGATTATGTTAATACTGAAGATCAATTAGCAGATATATTTACAAAACCCTTGAGTGAAGAAAGATTCTGTTATCTTAGAGGAGAGTTAGGGATTTGTGATCCATTAGAATGAATTTGAAACCCCTAAGGAAATTTTATCTAAAATTCTTTCAAATCCTTGATCTTTAAGGAAATCTTATCTAGAATTCACATCTAATTGATCTATTAAAATCCAATGATTATTTTATCAATTTTTATGATCAATATCCGGACACATTTCAGATTATCTGAAACTTTATTTTTTGCTCTGAAATGGTCTCGGAGCCGACTCGGTGAGTATCGGAGTCGACTCCATGTTTCTACTGAAACTCTAGAGTCGACCCCTTCTCTGCGCGAGTCGACTCCACTTCGGGATAGTTTTCTGTGACTACCCGGAGTCGACCCCTCTTTGCGGGAGCCGACTCGAAGTGGTCCCAGGTCGATTTATCTAGGGCAGAGTCGACTCGCCGCTCATTTCTATCTCAAATCATCCAAATACTCTCTCCAAAATTTTTCCTGACCTTCCAAATCCTCAGAAATCCCTGATTAACCCTTCCATAGATCAAATGGCCCCTAAAACCCGTGGATCTAACCTTGGTGCGGCCGGAGTAAAAAGGAAGAGGGCGGTGAGGAAGACCGTGAGGCGTCCCGCTCGTGAGCCTTCACCGAGCTTGGATTCAACCTCATCTTCTTCGACTCCTAGTGCTTCTCCCTCTACGGCTCCATCTCAGGTAGATAGACTTGCCGATAGAGTGATAACTACCGGGAGGAAAGTCGATTTTGAATTGTTTGAGGCGAAGGATTTCTTGTGGGGAGGCAGTTGATTGAGATGGGTTGGGAAAGATTTGTTCTTTAGATTGTCCTACCTACCCAGCCCTAGTCAAGGAATTTTATAAGAATCTATCTAGAGGAGACAATGGACTTGTAAGCTTCATTAGAGGAAATAGAATTTCAGTGACAGTGGATTTGCTTTCAAGGTTGTTGGATCTTCCAGTGTCGGGTACATCTACTTTTTCTTCTGAAGATAGAAGCCCAGCTCTATCTAGACTGCTTAACAGGGAGATTGTTGGTTTTGAAGAGGTCTTTGCTAATCAACTATCCTTAGAATTGAGACTTCTCCACAATATTTGTAGTAGAATCCTATTCCCCAAGATTGGGAGATTTGATTATGTTTCCGAAAGAGATATATTTGTAATGGATGCAATTGTAACTGGTAAACCCATTAATCTTCCAAGCATGATATTATGGTACATTGCGATTGTGGAAGCAAGAGAAAATCCAGTTTACCCTACGGCATGATCTTACTAAAATATTTCAAAGCCAAGGGATAGTCATTTCAGATAGTGAGCCAATGAGGAACTTAAGACATACCGATTTCTATAGTTTGGCCACTATACATAGAATGGGTTTTGTGAAGAGAATGGCAGATGGGAAAGGAAAGGTTTGATGGAAGATAGAGCCGCGGACATTGAGGCACCGGGACCATCAGTCAGACATTCTTCGCCTGTACCTCCGAGCTCTCCTGTTCCTGCTCCAGTCCCTTCCCCTGCTCCGTTGGTTGATCAGACATCATCTTCATCTGTCGGTTTCTCAGAACTTCAGTTAAGGCAGCTTAAAGGTCTTCTTGATGATCAGGCAGATAAATTGAAATCAGAGTTTGAAAAAATTTATGAATCTTAAAGAAACTCTTTACTCTTTAGATGATCGGATCACCAAGATTGAATCAACTCTTAGCACTTCATCTGAGTCTTTAAGTGGAGACCTAAAGAATATCTTTGAAGAACTTAAAGACATCTGTGGAGATGGTGAAACCTATGCAAAATGCAATGCTGAACTCCAAGACAAAATTTTGACTGCTTGCACTTTTGTAGATGAGAGACTGAAGGATTATGTCAAGATTCAAACAGATGGAATGAAAAATATTATAGATCACTTAACTAGGATTGTAAGGACTCACTTTTGATGTATTAGATGCTTAGTCTTTACAATGTAATGAAGTTCATTTATGTTTTACATTTTGATACTTTGATGTAATGAAAAAGTTATTTTGAATGCTCAATGTAATCTGAGTTTAAATGTATTTCTTCTATTATCAATGAATCTCAGATTTTGTTAAAACATATCTTGAATGAATGATTATGTTTGATGCATCTCTACCTTTTTGTTGATAACAAAAAAGGGGAGAGTTTTATAACTATATATGCATGGGGAGAAATTAAATAATTGAAATTAATTAAATTTATTAATTGAGTTTCATAGGGGGAGCTACCTCATTCAGGGGGAGCCTAAGCCTAACTATGAAAATAAAATAAATTCATTAATCAATCATGCATATACTCAATGTTTTTGTCATCATCAAAAAGGGAGATTGTTGGGAGATTGTTGAGAAATTATTGCCCCAATCTTATTGATTTTGATGATTACCAAAAGCCATGAGTATATTAAAAGATGCAATGAGTTTATTTACATAAGCAATGAATTTATTTAGAACAATCAATGAGTATGTTAAGTATGACTTTAATCAATTTGAAAGTAACTTCAAGCTCCATGTTTAAGCTTTCAAAAAGAAATTTTTATACTTCATATTTCAATCAATGAGTTTTTGGAACATTTCTTGAATTGATTCCTAATGACAATTTTATTATATTCAAGTCAAAAAATTGATTTAAAATGAATCTGGAACGAATTTCAAGTCAATCAGAAATTCTCTGATTTTTGATACGTTCCGGAGCCGACTCTAGAGTTTCAGAGTCGACTCCACTCAGTATACAGAGTTTCCTGATTTTCGAGTCGACCCCTGTGATTTCAAGAGTCGACCCCGATTCTGTCGAGCCGACTCCATGACTGTGTGAGTCGACTCCGCTCAGACACAGAGGAGTGTTTTTCTGAGCACTTCGCGAGTCGACCCCTAACTTTTCATGAGTCGACCCCCGACTGTCAGGAGTCGACACCTTATTTTTGATGAGTCGACCCTTAACTTTTTGAATATTTCTATTTTTGGTATCGCGTCTTCGAGCCGACTCGTGGAAAGCAGGAGTCGACTCCAACAAATCTGGGCAAGATTTTTCTGAATGCCAACTCAGCGTCAACGGTAAGATTTTTCTTTAACGGCTATATTTCTTTGTTTCTAACGGCTATATTTTTGCAGAATCTATAAATAGAGAAGCCATTTTCAAATCAAAAATATACAAATAGAGAGATATACACATCAAGAGAGAAAAAGGAAAAAATCGAAAAAAGAGCATCATTTGAAAAAATCTAAGATTCAAAAATAGAGTGAAAGAAAAAGTGTGAAATCAAAGGAAGCTTCGTCTGTGCTCAAGTTCATCAATCCAAAAGCTTCAGAAGAAAATCCAAGAGCTATTCAAGAGCAATCAAGAGATTTTCAATATTCAAAGAAAGAAGAAAAAGCTCAAATCAACTCCAAAGTTCAGTCCGTGAAGAATCCGAGCTGAGGCCCGATTCTACACTTCAAAGGAGTTGAGGAAAAGAGGAAAGAAGAAAAGCTCAAAAGCCAACCAACTACAAATCAGGCTTTTCTAAACTTTATTCTTTTATTTGATTATCTGCTCATTGAGGAGCTGTGTAATTGAAAAAATAATATTTCTATTATTTGTGTCTAGTTCAATCTGGGGGATTGAACTAGTGGAGGTAGTCTTACCTCGGTACAAGCTTGGTATAGCTTGTGTTAGGGTTTTTGTGCTGGTGAGCCCGGAAAACCAGCTGGGTTCGTTGTGATCCCGGGAAAACAACAAGTTTGAGTTGTGAGCTTGTAAAACAACTCGGCTGTAATCAAGGAAGATTATAGTGTGGACCCAAGTGAATCTTGGGAGTGGACGTAGGTGTTGGATACACCGAACCACTATAAAATCCTTGTGTTTGCCGTGTTTCCATTGACTCTATCTCTATCTCTGTTTTATTCACTGTACTTTGTATTTACATTGCATTTGCTTTCATTCTTCTTAAGCAAACTATTTTAAAAGGCTAAATTTTTAAAGAACCCAATTCACACCCCCCCCTCTTGGGTTGTCATCTGGGCCAACAACTGCACCGTATGGACTTTGCCAAATGGGATGGTATTTGGTTAAAGGTTAGGTCTAGAACTGGTCAGTCTAGTATGCCACCGCCAAATGTGACTCAATCTACTTGTTCTCCTCATAACTTCTTCAATTTTGACTTCAACCATCCGAATCCTTACCTTGCTGCTATGTCTGATGATCAAAATCCTTTTCAATCCGATCCACCCAATGTGAATGCTCCTGGACCTTCTTATCGCAATGACAACCAAGCTCCTGCTCCTCTTCCTATCGTTCGTATAAGTGATGATCAAATTCGCCTTATTATCAATGAATTGACCCTTGCCACTTCTAGTCGAAGCTCTGGAGACAGTGCTTCTTCTGTCAATGATCAGACTCTCGTACCACATATTTCTTCTATTTTTAAGAACATGTCTCAGTTTAAAATTACTCTTGAATGACTTGTCCATGATGTGAACATTCTCAATGGAAGAGTATTTCATCACAATGAATCTATCATGGAACGGATCCTAAAAGAGATAAATTTTCTAAAAGGTAAGCTTGAGAATTTTGAAACTAAGGTAGAGTGGGTAGAATACCAAATGAGATCCAACAAGACTTAGACCCGGGATGCAGCAAACGCTGTCGACCATTGGACCGCATCCTTCTCAAGGCTGAGTCATCTCATAGAGACTTACATCACTCTTTCTGTCGCCTCTGCGCCTGATGCTTCTTACTCTCATCCGCACCTCTGGACTCCGCCAACACAGCCTTCCTCCAACAAACCTGGATCTTCAAACAAGCCAAATGTTTCTTCAGTGCATATTTCTTCTTCTGATGATGACAAATGAGTATGCTTGGCTTATGTAATGAACGTACTTAGTACTGTTTATGTAATGCATATTGATGACTATGTTTTGTGACTTGAAACCATGGCATGTAATATTTGTATTACTCTATTTTGTAATGATCTGAATAACTGCTCTAAATTATGCATGAATGATAACATCTCCTTGATATATTATGCTTAAATTTATTGCAAGACTCTTTAAACTTCTTTTTGATTAATGATAAAAAGGGGGAGAAGAATATTGCATACATTAAGGAATGGAGTAAAATAATAACTCCATATATTCAGAGGGAGAAAAAAGTTCACTTATTCAGATTGACAGGGGGAGTAAGTAATGTTTTTCTGAATACACTCCTGTCTATTTATTAAACGTCCTATATTTGCTTCATACTTGCTTAAGGGTTTTGTCATCATCAAAAAGGGGAAGATTGTTGATCCCAGATTGATTTTGATGATTACAAAACTATTAGGCAACTCTAAGCTTGATACAGGGAAGTTTGGTCACCTTGCAAGTAAGTATCTTCATGTAAAAATTAATTGGTAAGAGAATACTTCACTCTATTTTGCCTTAGATAATTTTATTGGCTTGGGAGTTAACTGGTTAGCTAATTTGTTATTCCATTTAGCTAGCTAGCACACCTTTCAGCTAACTGATAAGTTGTCTCTGTGAGTTGGCCGAACGGTTGCTTATTTTAGCTAGCTGGTTAGCTAGCTTGGGATGCCTTGGAGCTAACTGGATTCCATTTTAGCTAACTCCAGTTGCCTGTTATCTTTCCTGGCCGAACGGTCTTCAATTTTAGCTAACTGTTGAGCTAGCTGTCAGATCTTTTAGCTAGCTGGCGTTTCTTGGAGCTAACTGCTTAGCTAACTATTTTTCACAGGTAAACTTCTGGCCGTGAGGTTTGAAAATTTAGTTAGCTGAAGAGCTAACTCCCTCTCTCTCTAGCTGTTTGAATTACTTTTGTAGTTAACTGGAGAGCTAGTTACTTTTTGGTTAGTTAGCTGGAGAGTTAGCTGCTCTATCCTGCCGAATGGTTGCTTTTTTGCTTAGTTAGCTGGTGAGCTAACTAGCTTGGACGGTTCCTCTGTTGTTTTTGAACTTAGTTAGCTAGTGAGCTAACTGACTCTTCTTTAGTTAGCTGAAGAGCTAACTCCCGTCCTCTGTATCTCCTGCAAGCCGTGAGCCTTCATTTTTTAGTTAGCTGGGGAGCTAACTACCATTGCTTTGGTTCTTTCCTCTGGCATTGGATTTGCTTATTAGTTAGCTGATGAGCTAACTATCTTTTGCTTAGTTAGCTGCTGAGCTAACTAAGTGCTCTGCATTTTTTCTTCTGGACATTTACTTTTGCTGTTAGTTAGCTGGGAAGCTAACTAGAAGTTGTTTAGATACCTGAGGAGCTACCTAACTGAATGTTTTATTTGCCGTGGCCTCTCTTGTGAGCTAGCTGACTAGCTAGCCAAGATTTCTTGCTTACCTCTTGGCCGAATGAAATCAAGTCTTTAGCTATTTGAAGTTATTTCCAGCCAACTGCCGCCTGAGTTCTTGAGTTTGCTTTTTCTCTCTTACTCTCTCTCTATTGCTATTTTGAGCTACATTTAACTTTTAGATTTTTGAATCATTTCAGGATTCTTCCTTCCTCAAATGGAGATCTGCATTCAATGCTTAAGGGAAACATCTTACAATGGTTATATTTTTTTTCCATTTTTATTTATATTTATTCCTAATATGTCTAACGGATATCTTTTTGTTGGATTATTATAAATAGCTATGATTAGAAGCACACTATGATGATTTTGAAAAAGAGATTTTCAAGAGGAAGAAATCCAAGGAAAGAGCTTTTATTGCATATTGTTGAGTGGTTGATAAGATAGTTGCTGTGCATTCAAGTTCATTCATTGCTCCAAAAAGTCGTCTGGTTCTTTGAAGCATTTCAAGCAATCAAGACTTTAGCTACTTCGACCTTGTTCATTTATTGCTGAAATTATTGCTTCAAAAGTTGTAAAGTATACTCTAAATATTTGCTCATTGTAGGAGCTTCTCCTTAACATTTTCTGATTATTTTGTAAAAGTGTTAGTATTAACCCTGATTATTTTGGGCTTCCTTGTGCCTTGAAACAAGAGGACTAGCCTAGGTTTAGCTAGGGGTTTTTGGCTTCCTTATGCCGTGAAACAAGAGGACTAGCCTAGGTTTGGCTAGGGTTTTTGGCTGCCTTGTGCCATATAAACAAGAGGGCTAGCCAGGTTCGGCTAGAGGTTGTAATCATTGTGATACGATTAGTGGAATTCCCAAAGGTTTTAAGGAGTGGATGTAGGTGCTGAGTTTGGCACCGAACCACTATAAACTTCTGTGTGTTTATGGTTGTTTGATTCTCTATTGTTATTACTTTGTGCACCTCACTACACCGCTGCAAATAAAAATTAGGGTTTAAGCACATACTTACATAGTAATTAATTTTTAATAACCCAATTCACCCATCTCTTAGGCTGCTATATCTGGGCAACATGATATAATCAGTGTAACCTATCAATAAACAACTAAGCCCGAGTGAAGCTTGACCCACATAACTTTCTATTTAATAGTTATGCTGACTTATCATATAATGAATGATAATTCCGATGGTTGACAAGCACCAGGCATGGAGTGCCTCCAATGATTATCAAAATATCAAACTCATTATCATCCACCTTAATGGGAGGCTATGATCTAGTTATCATATAACTATTTCATTTTAAGGACCTAATAATTTTAGAGGATTTAATAATCTAAAGATAAATTGACTAATCAAGTTCTTCCACTAAATCGATGAAGTTAGTAGAATGAGATAAGATTAAGTCAGGTTAAGTGGCACCTAAATCAGTCAGACTAATTTCCTTATAGGCATGGGTCAACCCGAATCAGGTAAATGATCTGAATCATAAATGGTTCACCATATTGACCAGGTAAGTGAGATCGATGGGAGGGATATGCCATTAACTCGTTAAAGACACATCAATACGAGTAGCTCCCAATTAAAAACCATTCGATCATTGATCCTAGAGTAACTTGCCAACTCACCTTGACATCATATGGTTAACCAATTTTGATTTGACCATCCTTAGATTCATGCTCAACCACTGAGCCTAATCTATATCCATTTGGTTTAATCAAAGACATCAACTACAACTATTGTTTGATTTAGAGCATCCTTAACCTAATCTAATCAATTCAGATCTGATCAAATACTCTTATAGTCCATTTGATTTAAACCTTAGGGTCTAACCCTTTTATGGACCTGATTTAGCTAACCCAAAAGATTAAATATATTTCATGTCATATATTTTGAATCATGCATCAGTTGCATTATTTAACTACTCATAATTCCTTTATTTAGATCATATCTAAAAAAGATTATTGTTGACGCCAGATCACCGGCCTCGAGCATCCAGTCGCCTCCTCCAACGAGCCTGGGGTCCTCCGGCGAGCTCCTTATGCCTGCGGGCTTGCAAACAAGTCCTGGGGGCCAGAAATTTCGGCGGGAACCCTCCGATGCTCAAGTCAGCGCTCTGGACAACAGCCGTGAGCTTGAGAAAGATCGAAAGAGAAAGAGAGAGAGAGAGGCTCCGAGAAGAGCTCTCTCTATGAGCGTTTAGGAGCGTTATGAGTGTGTTACCTGGTCGGGATCCCTCTTACCCTTTTTATAGATGTCTGGAGTCCGTGGGATTGGGGTGTGATCACTTGTCAGAATATTAATTGATGGCAGCACAGTGGAGCTTACCTCCATATGACGTGTCAAGCTGCAGGCCATGTCCTATCAGAGTAGGTGGTCGCAAGGCATGGCCAATCGTTACGATGCTTGCCAAACATGTCCCCTATGTCACCTTTTTGGTTGTCCTATGCGGACAGTGATGGGTGATAAAGTTAGTCGTGTGGGTCCCAAGGTACAGCCGTTGGGGGAGAAGGATGATGTTGAGTTGAAGCCAACTGTCCCTCGTAGAACATTGATTATAGAGTGCTTGTGTGGCACCATTCATGCTTTCTGATGAGTTTCAGAAAAGATCGATGGTGAACACTTGCATGGCACTGTTCATGGCTGGAGGGAGCTTGGCAGTTGCAGGTCTGAGGCCAAACGAGAGTTGAGATCGAGAGGAGCAACGTGGCAGCCATAAATGCCTTTATATAGGGAGAGAATAAGGCAATAAATGCCTTGGAGCAATTGTATGCACGTTGGCCTTGGAGGTGTCGGCCTTTGAGGTGTCAGCCTTGGAGGTGTCGGCCTTGGAGGTAGGCTTGGAGGTGTCGGCCTTGGAGGTGTCGGCCTTGGAGGTTGGGTTCGGTGGTCGGAGGAGAGCAATGTGGCAGCCATAAATGCCTTTAACAAGGAAATAAATGCTTTAGAGTAATTGGGTGTACGTGGCTTTATGAGGCCATAAATGCCCTGGTGTGAGAGATATATCGTGGCCGAAAGGGGGGCTCCGTCAGTTTCCTTCCTTCACTATTCTCTAATAGCGTTGGATTAGCCACATCAGATGCCCCTGAGACGAAGTGGGCCCACCCCAGTAAGGCGAAAGGTGTGTCACCTCCCAAGTGGCTGATCCTCACCTGACTTTGGGTCTTTAACCTTTGACATGAAGTTTGGATGTGGGTCCCTGTCCACTGTGAGCTGAGGAGTTGGCCTCTCCTAGTTGTGAGTTGTCTTGGGGCTTCTTGATGGCTGAAAGTAACCAGAAATGTGTTGCAAATATATAATTTAGATAAAGGTCTTACTCGATTGGCCATTGGCCGTTGATATAGAGTTGAAGCCGCTGAGGTTGAAACGAAGCCGTTGAGACTACGATGATGCCGTTAAAGCATAGGGGGCCGTTGAGGTCGATTGGCCCTTTGATGTTGATTCAATTTTTGGCTTTTGGTGCCCAGCTGGCCTCGGGCTTGAGTGTCGATGGTTCATCGGGCTTTGAGTGCCGACTGGAGTTGGGCTTGTTGTTGAGAGCTGATGGTTCATTGCTCTGCCAGTGGTACACTGGGCTTATGGTGCTGGCGCTTGGGGCCGACCGAGGCCTTCCCTGCTGGACCCGGGCTTATGGTGTCGGCGCTTGAGGCCGACCGAGGCCTTCCCTGCTAGACCCATGCTTATGGTGCCGGCACTTGGGGCCGACCGAGGCCTTCCCTGCTGGACTCGGGCTTATGGTGCCGGCGCTTAGGGCCGACCGAGGCTTTCCTTGCTGGACTCGGGCTTATGGTGCCGGTGCTTGGTGCCGACCGAGGCCTTCCCTACTGGACCCGGGCTTATGGTGCCAAAGCGAGGTTGGTCTTGGGTGTTGATGCAAGGTAAATCTTCCCTGCATAACATTTTTAAGTATTAATGAAAGAAAACCGTCTTAAGTGCAATGTACTTAGCTTTTGTAGCACCCATGTTTTCCCTTTCGTGGATTTGAGCACTTCTGCCCACTGGTGGTCTGCCCCCTAGGGAATCATGTTAGTTGGATTGGAAGTGTCGTTTCCCTTACTTGGGCCTTCCCTCGCATTGGAGGCCAGGACGAGATGCCTGTGGCTGGGAAGAAGCTAGAAACCAGGACAAAGCTGGAGTCTATTGAGGAAAGCCTCGACAGTTGGCGGTCGTTGAAGATGAATGGCTGGGAGAGTCCATCGAGGACGTTGCTGAGAGTTGATATCAGCGGAGTAAAAAGGCTGACGGAGTTGCTGAGAGGGCCCTTTTCCTAGCTCTTTCTTTGAAGAGATTGATTGCCCTCGGTGCTGGAGCTTGAAAGTAGCTAGAATGAAATCCGTAAAAGGTCCTGGGCTTGGTTTGGCTTTTGGGTGTAACAGAGAGAAGGAGAGAGAGGAAAGTTGGAGTCAACAGTCAAAGCCTTTTGTCCTCATCTTCCTCCTTGCATTAATTGCAACAACACCTCTCGGCTTGCTACCATAAGAGATTAAAATGCCCATAAATGCTTGAGGTGACGGATAATGTCTCAAGTTCATCCCTTTTAGAAATTACTCGTCGTCCACCTCTGGCTGATTGTTGAGCCTTTGAGTGAGTTCTTCCAGCCGCCGGTGTTGTTCATCCATGTGCTTAGATGACGCATGATGGTGATAACTTCTCTCCGAAGAGATTTTTGCGGATCGATCGTTGACTATCGGGTGCAGCTATCATGAGTGATGTGAGAGGCTTGGGCTGCTACTGGGTGGCCACCGAGCGTTGCCTCTGCAGTTCATGAACTGCTGCATTCAAGGCTTGAACCTGTTGATTGAAGATGACCAGCTGGTTAATTAGAGCAGCTGAGGTTGGTGGTGAAGGAGCAGAGAGGGTGGCCTTTTGCTGCCTAGTGTGATGTGGATGCCCCCCAGCATGATTGGTGAGAACCTTCGGCATGCGCGTCACCACCATAGCTATCTTAGAGGGGACGGAGACTTATAGCTCAGGAAGACAGAGCTTTCTTTCCTTCAGTGCGTGCCCCTTCCTGGCGCGCCAATTTATTGATGCCAGATCACCAGCCTCGAGCGTTCGGTCGCCTCCTCCAGCGAGCCCGGGGTCCTCCGGCGAGCTCCTTGCACCTGCGGGCCTGCAAACAAGTCTCGGGGGTCAGAATTTTTGATGGGGACCCTCCGACGCTCAAGTCAGCACTCTGGGCAATAGCCATGAGCTTGAGGAAGCTCGAAAGAGAAAGAGAGAGAGAGAGAGAGAGAGGCTCTGAGAAGAACTCTCTCTATGAGCGTTTAGGAGCGTTATGAGTGTGTTACCTGGTCGGGGTCCCTCTTACCCTTTTTATAGATGCCTGGAGTCCGTGGGCTTGGGGCGTGATCACTTGTCAGAACATTAATTGATGGTAGCATAGTGGAGCTTACCTCCATATGACGTGTTAAGCTGCAGGCCGTGTCCTGTCAGAGTAGGTGGTCGCAGGGCATGGCTGATCATTATGGTGCTTGCCAAACATGTCCTCTACGTCACCTTTTTGGTTGTCCTATGCGGAAAGTGATGGGTGATAAAGTTAGTTGTGTGGGTCCCAAGGTACAGCCGTTGGGGGAGAAGGATGATGTTGAGTTGAAGCCAACTGTCCCTCGTAGAACATTGATTATAGAGTGCTTGTGTGGCACCATTCATGCTTTCTGATAAGTTTCAGAAAAGACTGATGGTGAACACTTGCATGGCACTGTTCACGGTCAGAGGGAGCTTGGCAGCTGCAGGTCCGAGGCCAAACGAGAGTTGAGACCGAGAGGAGCAATGTGGCAGCCATAAATGCCTTTATATAGGGAGAGAATAAGGCAATAAATGCCTTGGAGCAATTGTATGCATGTTGGCCTTGGAGGTATCGGCCTTTGAGGTGTCGGCCTTGGAGGTCTCGGCCTTGGAGGTGTCGGCCTTGGAGGTGTCGATCTTGGAGGTGTCGGCCTTGGAGGTTGGGTTCAGTGGTCAAATGAGAGTAACGTGGCAGCCATAAATGCCTTTAACAAGGCAAAAAATGCCTTAGAGTAATTGGGTGTACGTGGCTTTATGAGGCCATAAATGCCTTGGTGTGAGAGATATACCGTGGCCGAAAGGGGGGCTCCGTCAGTTTCCTTCCTTCACGATTCTTTAATAGCGTTGGATCAACCACATCAATTATGAATAAATATTTGACATTCAAATAAGACTCTCATAAATATTTATCTATTTTATAATATAGACAACAAGCTATCATATCTCATATCTATGTTTTTATACTAAACATGCAAATATCATGCTTTTATACAACATCAATATGTATCAAATATAAAATATCTTTTGAGAGTGAGTGTAATCTATGTTTTGATGCCAAAGATCAATTTAAATTATCTTTTGACTAAGCATCAATAATAAACAACCGCACAGCAATATGTCACATAATACCTCATTGAATGGGTAATTTAGATTTTTAATCCATGACCAAATGGCCAGGTGATCCGTTTTAGCTTTGATTACAAAATTAATAGGAGCATTAATTTACATGCAATAAATTAGATCAAGATGAAACAATGGCTCTAATACCATTTGTAGGGAGAACAATCTCTGATGCATGCATATTTTAAAATTTAATAACAATTATTAATGCAGAAACTTAAAGATTACATATTAATCTATCTAACATGCATCAAGATCATATCTTTGCCTTATATAATGGATCGTTTGATCTAAAATATGCATATAAATAAGACATCAAGATCATATTTTGATCTTTAAGATGATAAGTCATACTACTTATCTTGAAGCCTGCCTTGAGATCTAGGGATCAAATCACTTACCTTAAGAACAGTAGGTAAATCCTTATTGCTCTACAGTCATTCAATCGTTCGGCCTCTAGTATCGTCCATGCGAAGACCCGAATGATCGGATTCCCGGGAGTGCTAGCTCGCGGAAAAATGACTTTGCTGATCTTGAATCCTTCCACTTGAATTCTTCCTCCAAGATCCACCAAACTTTTGCTAACACCAGAATCGCACCAGGATTTTATGTTCTAACTCTTTAGAATTTCAATCCATGACATATCGTGTGTTGTTGTTTTTGTAATCTGGTGAAGAATGTCATCTAATTTATAGGCTCAATTCTAACACTTAGAATTCTGCCATTCGGTGAAAACCAAAGAGACGCAACCTTTGGTTAATTCCAAAGTTCGGTAAAAACCAAAGAGACACGGCCAAAGAGATGTGAATTCTAACACTTAGAATTCCATCGCGTGGTTGATTCAAAGAGGCACATTTATTCCATATAAATTCCAACACTTTAGAATTCCAATGGAACTGTTTGGAGAAGATTAATGTTATACATTAAATTCTGCATGAGAATTTAATCTCTCGTGAGATCCCTATGCGAGAAAACTATTTTCACACATGGGGTTTAGTTTTGGGTATTGGTTTAAGCTGATTTAAATTTATTGGATTGAACCTACATGGATCATGGTCTTAGCCCAAATCAAATGTGGCTAGTCCTGAATCTATTTAAATCCAAATCAAGTCTAATTTCAAATCAATATTTGAAATTGATTAGTCCTTCTAATAGACTTAAACCAATTGAATCTTATTCACTTGTACTTAACCCAATTGAGATAATTCAATCAATCAAATTGATTAATTAAATCATTTACGATTCTCAATCATTGATCAGCAAATAGATCATCCTAGAAAACTTCTATGCGTGTCTCTCTAGGTTGAAACCTAAGCCGGTAGCATAGAAATAACTTTCTATACTAATCGATGTGCCCATCTAGCAATGGAACCCGACGTCTGGATAGGTCGAAGAGTTACCGAGCAAACTCCAAGAACCCTAAGAAACAGTTACCGTATAATTCATCCGTTTGACCACAAATGCTAAGGATGGCTTAAGAGCCTGTCAACTCTAAACCACAAATCCATAAAGTGATTTCAACTTTAGTGATCATGTGACCTTCACATGAAGTGCCTTGGCCAAAGTCTTGCTAAATTGAAACACAAGCATTTCTTCTTTTAATGGGATAGGTCAAATTTCATCTTGATCCACAACTGACCACCATAAGTACTTGACTGCACCCAGTAACCTTTCGTAGCTGGATTAAAAATTCAGGTGGTCCGACACCTAAGTACAATGAATTACTTGCAAGTCACCGGTTGTGATCTTTAGGTCTAAAGGATACTTATACCCATATCTTCTCGGATTAACTCTTGACAGCAGAGTATCCAGAAATGAGTCACATTCGTGAAATGTACTTCTACACTTTCACCTGTATGTCATACCAGTGTCTCTACACTCCTTGGTTAAGAGGACAACCAACAAATATGATACACAACGTCCTATAATTGATAGTACTATGGCCCTGTTATAGTATATCATTTGGTTGCGAACACTTTTGAGGACCTTCAAAGATAAATCCTCCTTTATCGTAAAAGAAGATCCTGAGGGCTTCATTACTATCAGGAGTATTAAGAAGATATTCTTGTAATGAATAAATTATCAAATAACTTTTATTAATATATCAATTTATATGCTATTTACATTAGCTCAATCATCAAATGATTAGCTTTAGGATACAATTCCCAACACAGAGCTCCTCCACCGTTGCCTCAAGACCGAACTCAGAGTCCAACTCAAAAGTTCAACCGTTACACTCCCCTTACCGTGCCGAGAACGTAGATCCTGATGAAGATCGAGCGGCAAATTCCTCGGCCTCCCCCCCTCCAAGGCAATGCAGCCCGAAGGGACCCGACCAAGTCTTGCCGCTTTCATCGGGACTACAAGCATGATACTGAAGACTACTGGCAGCTCAAAAATGAGATCGAGCGATTGATCCGGTGGGGTAGACTGGACCGGTTCAGAGGGCCCCCTGAGCCGAACAATGAGGAGAATTGCCAACCCGAGCCTCGCTAGCTTCCTCCACCAAATCCCCTGGTCCTCGGTAATGTCAATGTGATAGCGGCGGCCGGATCCCCATCTTCTTGGTCAAGTGAGGAGGAAAACTCACCAAAGAAAGCTCGAGTTGATGAGCTCACTTTCTCTGATGAAGACCTTCGGAAGGTACAATACCCCCATGATGATGCCTTGGTTGTATCTTTGAACATGAACAATTATGATGTACACCGTATTTTGATTGATAGTGGAAGCTCTGTTAACGTTCTGTATTTCGATGCCTTTGTGAGATTAAAATTTCGGGTAGAAAGCATCTGACCGGTGGAGTCCACCCTAGTGGGCTTCACAGGTGACTCCATAATTCCTGAAGGAGTCATCACTCTGTCAGTCTGAGCTGGCACCTGGCCCCGTGTGGCTACCGTACTCATGGATTTCCTCGTGACCAAGCTCAGGTCTCCCTACAATGCCATCCTCGGCAGACCGGGGCAAATATCTCTCAAAGCTATCATTTCCATTTCCCATCTCGCCATGAAGTTTCCCACCGAATGGGGAGTGGGGGTTGTTCGAGAAAGTCAAATCATAGCTCGGCATTTCTTTGTCGCCGACCTTCAGTCCAGAAAGCCCAAGGTGGATGGGCTGGATGCTCGGAAAGATCTCGCCGAGCAACGAGAAGAGCCGACCGAAAAACTGAAGGAGGTACCACTTGACGAAGCCCGGCCCGACCGAACCATAAAGGTCGGATCGCAGCTAGAAGGAAAGCTTTGGGAAGAATTAATTGAATTCCTTCAGAGGAATGCCAACGTCTTCACCTGATCTGCATCGGATATGCCCGGAATCAGCCCAAACGTCCTGGTACATCGCCTCAGTGTGGACGAGACATTCAGGCCTATTAAGCAGAAGAAAAGGAGCTTCGCCCCCAAGCGCCAAAAAACCATCGAAGAAGAGGTGGATAAACTCATCAAAGCCAAGTTTATCCGGGAGGTTAGTTACCCCAACTGGCTGGCAAACGTGGTCATGATGAAAAAGTCGAATGGCAAATGGAGGATCTGCATTGACTTCACTGACCTCAACAAGGCCTGCCCAAAAGATAGCTTTCCTCTTCCGCAGATCGACTAGCTCATGGATTCAACTTCAGGCCATCAAATGCTGACTTTTATGGATGCCTATTTGGGCTACAACCAGATCCGAATGGCACCCAAAGACGAGGAGAAAACCGCCACCGAGGTATCTATTGCTACCGAGTTATGCCCTTTGGCTTGAAAATTGTAGGTGCCACCTACCAAAGGCTGGTCAACAAAGTTTTCAAGGAACAAATCGATCGGAACATGGAGGTGTATGTTGATGATAAGCTGGTGAAAAGTAAGGAGGCATCCCAGCACATCGAGGACCTTGCGGAGAGCTTCACTACACTTCAAAAGTATCAGATGAAGCTCAACCCCACCAAATGCACCTTCGGGGTCAATTCCAAAAAATTCCTTGGCTTCATGGTTTCTCAGCGAGGCATCGAGGCAAACCCTCAGAAGATCCAAGTCCTGCAACAAATGACCCTGCCTGGGTCAGTCAAAGACGTGCAAAGCCTCACTGGGAGAGTGGTAGCCCTCATCCGCTTCATTGCTCGATCAGCCGAGAAATGCCTTCCCTTCTTCAAAGTGCTTCGGTCAGCCAAAAACTTTCAGTGGGCCCCAGATTGCCAGAAGTCCTTTGAAGACCTCAAGAAATACCTTGGCTCACCACCTCTCCTCAGCAGCCTAAAGCCAGGGGAAGTGTTGAATCTATACCTGGCGATCTCTGAAGATGTTATTGGCTCGATGCTAATTAGAGAGGATAATAAAGTTCAAAGAGCTATTTATTATGTCAGCAAATTGCTCAAGAATGCTGAAATGAGGTATACTCGAGTTGAGAAGATGGTCTTAGCCCTGGTGACATCGATCCGAAAGTTGCGGCCATACTTTCAGGTGCACACCATCGTCGTCCTGACTGACCAACCCCTCAAGGCAATTATCCATCATCCGGAGTCATCGGGAAGAATGACCAAATGGGCTGTTGAACTGAGTGAGCACAACATTCAGTATCAACCTCGTCCAGCCATCAAAGCCTAGGTTCTGGCGGACTTCCTCCTCGAATGCACCATACCCAAAGATGGCTCTGTTTCGGATACCCCCGGACAACCAAAGCCCAGCGCCCCATAGTTGCTTCATGCCGATGGATCCTCCAGCACTAGTGATTCTGGCATCGGCCTGGTCCTCACCAGTCCGGAAGGCGTGACTTTCGAATACGGCATCCGCTTCTTCTTCCTGGCTTCAAACAATGAAGCAGAGTATGAACCCTTGCTCTTCGGACTCTAAATCGCCCACGAGCTTAAAGTCAAAAAACCGATTGCCTACACCGACTCCCAATTGGTGGTTGGCCAGGTGCAGGGAGAATTCGAGGCTCGAGAGCTGAGTATGATTCGGTATCTCCAAAAGAAGCACGATTTATCCTCCTATTTGATGAATTTAAAATTGTCCAGATCCCAAGGACTGCAAACACGCGCGTCGACCTTCTATCCCACCTGGCGACTGCGGAGTCAATGGATCTCAAGTGGAAATTCCACTTGGAGGTCCTGGAGAAGCCCAGCATCGCCAATGCTGATTAGATGATGCAGATTGATACCGAACCATCCTGGATGGACCCCCTGCACCAGTACATCAAAGAAGGGTTGCTGCCCACTGATAGAAAGGAAGCAAGGAAGTTGAAATTGTAATCATCTCATTATATTCTGATTGATGATCGACTGTACAAGCGGCCCTTCTCAATGCCGCTGCTCAAATGCCTCCGAACAACAGAGGCCGACTATGCTCTTCGGGAGGTCCACGAAGGCATCTATGACAATCACTTTGGTGGTAGGGCCCTATGCCACAAAGTGCTGCGTCAAGAGTATTATTGGCCGATGATGCAAAAAGATGCCAATGACCTCGTTCGAACTTGTGATTCATGCCAGAGGCATTCGAATGTTCAAAGGCTCCCATCGGTGCACCTGACTTCCATATCATCCCCCTGGCCCTTCGCCAAGTGGGGGATGGATATTCTTGGCTCTTTCCCCTTGCAACGGGGCAAAGAAAGTTCTTATTTATTGTAATTGATTATTTTACTAAGTGGGTTGAAGCTGAAGCAGTCACCCAGATAACCGAAGCCCATGCTAAAGACTTCGTGTGGAAGTCCATCATCTGCCGCTTCGGTCTTCCCAACACTATCATTACCGACAATGAAAAATAGTTCGACAACCCTAAGTTTCGAGAGTTCTGCGAGGATCATAGCATTCTCCATTGCCTGACATCGGTCGGACATCCTCAAGCTAATGGAGAAGCCGAGGTAACCAACCAACTCTCCTATAGGGAATCAAAGCTCGGCTCAATCGGGCACGAGGCCGATGGGCCGAGGAGCTCCACCATATATCATGGGCATATCGGACTACCGAGAGAGTACCCACAAGGCAGACCCCATTCAAGATGGCTTTTGGCACAGAAGCGTAATCCCTGTAGAAGTCGGACTCCCCTCCCCTCGTGTGGAAGGCTATTCAGAAGAATCCAATGACGAGCAGTTCCGAACTAGTCTTGACTTGATAGAAGAAGTCAGGGAGAAGGCCCGAATCTGGATGGCCGCCTACCAACAAAGAGTAGCTTGTTATCACTCCACCAGAGTCCAAGGAAAGTTTTTCCTCCCCAGCGATATGGTGCTTCGGAAGGCATCCATCTCGAAGCCACTGGAGCAAGGAAAATTGTCCCCAAATTGGGAAGGTTCCTACCAAGTGACGGAAGTAATCAGACCCGCACCTATAAACTCCAAGATTTGGATGGAAAATTTATTCCTCGGACATGGAACTCGATAATCTCCGTGCATATCATCAATGAAAGTATGCTCTTACTAAACTCATTTTGTTCATTGAATTAAATTTAATTCTCAAAAACTCGCAAAATTCTTATAACTCTCCTTAAAGGCTGCATGAGAAGCAGGTTTATAAATCCTCGGCCGGACCGAGCGATCTCTGTACCTTGGCAGCACCAAGTAAAATATAATCTTAAATCCTCGACCGGACCGAGCGATCTTCGTATCTTGGCTGTGCCAAGTAAAATATATTTGACAAACCTCGGCCGAGCCGATAGAGCTTCGTACCTTGACCGCGCCAAGTAAAATATAATCTTGAAGCCTCGGCCAAGCCGAGTGACGGTCTCTGTACCTTGGCAGTGTCAAGTAAAATATAATCTTAAATCCTCGGCCAGACCAAGCGATCTCTGTACCTTAGCCGCGCCAAGTAAAATATATTTGACAAACCTTGGCTGGGTCAAGAGAGCTTCATACCTTGGCAACGTCAAGTAAAATATAATCTTGAAGCCTCGGCCAAGCTGAGTGACAGTCTCCCTACCTTGGCAGCGCCAAGTAAAATATAATCGTGAAGCCTTGGCCAAGTCGAGTGACGGTCTCCATACCTTGGTAGCGCCAAGCAAAATATAATCTTGAAGCCTCAGCCAAGCCAAGTGATGGTCTCCGTACCTTGGCAGCGCCAAGTAAAATATAATCTTGAAGCCTCAGCTAAACCAAGTGATATATCTCTGAAGCCTCGACCAAACGAGTGATATATCTCTGAAGCCTTGATCAAACTGAGTGATATATTTCTAATGCCTCGGCCAAACCGAGTGATATCTTTCTGAAAGCCTCGGACAAACCGAGTGGTATATCTGTGAAGCCTCGGCCAAACCGAATGATATATTTTGGGAAGCCTCGGCCTAGTCGAGTAATTTCTCAAACACTCTGACACAACTAAGGCATCCTATCATGCTTCGGCAAAGGTAAGTAACCTTTCTTCGCTTACCAGCAAGATTATGCAAGTTATTTCTTTTCAAAGAAATACATACTTCATCCTTAAATAAGATCATGTTTACCACATGAGTTCACAGGGCTGCCCAGGCCTCCCTCTGACCTAAACAGAGATGAACGCTTCCTCCATAGAGGACTGAATATCATGTTAACAGAAACAAAGTAGCAAAAGCGCTGCTGGACTTATAGATTCTGCTACGGTCCGAAAAGCATAAAATGAGAGTAGCAACTCTCAACACAATCACATCGGAAAAAGAAACAGATGTTAAAAGAAGAAAGAGTAGAAACTTTCTTTATTAATGAAAGAATTATAACCTCCTGAGAGGCATTACAAGTGCATCATAGCATAGGAAATAAAGATAAAATAAAAGCTCAGATGAGCAGCTTCGGTCGATAATGATGTCTCTACATCCAACCCCAGAAATCAGAGAAACCAGAGAGCTTTGTTGAGCCACTGGTTAATGCCAAAGAACAAAGTAGGCCATCCACGGATCCCTCGGACGGACACGTTGGGTGATCATAACCAGATCAAAGACCTATGGATGCTGATGCCGAGGATGCCTCCTCCCACAAGTGGGATGCTAGGCTGCTGGCCACTGCCCAACAACATAGGCAGAGAAGCAGCAGACCAACACCACTCTCCTCCCTCCTCACATGGAAAAAGATTCCTCAGGTGGACGAACTGAGGGATCCAAATCGAGGAAGGAGGTGAGCTCCATGTCTTCCATGGGGAATACGTATGTTTGCATTTCATGTGGTCCCCATGGTAAGTGACAAAGGACACATAGGAAGCGCGTATGTGCGCTCCCCATATGACCTCTGTAGGCATCCCGTGCGCTCTCCATATGACCTCCAAGAATTTCTCCCTTGAGGCATACATGCTCTTCAGCAGCTTCTCCATCACCCCAGCTATCTGGGACGAATCAGCTTTTAAAAGGGAAGCTCAATCTCCCCACTCTCAACGAAACAGGCACCATGAAAGCCCTTACAACTCACAGAAGGAGAAGGTCTTGGGAGATAGCCTAGCATGACCCGCTCTCCCCATTTTATAGGCAAGCAAACCGGGGGCAGTCATTAAAGAAGGGAGCCTCAAAATTTGAAACACCCTTGCCACGCTGCAACGTGATAGGGCAAAAGAAAGGAGCGCATTCCGAAGCGCGCCGAGCACACCTCCCAAGCTGCAACGAAAGGCAGAAGATTTTTTTCTGATCTCGAATCAAAAACCTTAAATGCAGAAAATCGGTCGCAGGTCCTTGAGATATGAGCAGGCCTGAGAAATCCCCTTTCAAAAATGATGCCGACCAATGGCAATCGAATACTTATCGCATACGTTAAAAAGATCCGCATTGAAAAAGGACAATGGGATAAATGCCTTGGGAAAAAATGAAGCATCCTTCAGCAAAGCCGTTTCATATGCCTCGGCGAAAAACACACCAACTCTTTGCTTCAGACAAACTAAACTATCTAACCTCGGCCCCAGCCGAGGTTTTTGAGCCTTTTTCGGCCCTCTTGCGCTGAACCATTTCGTGCCTTAGCAAACCGAGTAAGTTTGCGTGCACTTAACCTTGGCGTCAACCGAGGTAAAGTCGGAGTTACGTCCCACGACAAAACTGAACAATTTTATGCATAAGCAAAACCAGTTAATCTAGCTTCGATTGAGCAGGATCTTCGATTCGGAACCCCCAAGGGCTATCCAACCTTAAAGCGCATTTCGTTTACAATTCGTTTACCATCAAGGGAACTCCCGAAAAAAAAAGGTCGTTCAGAAAGGCAATGACCGAAGCGATAAGGCAAAGCAAAAAGAGATCAAAAGATTCATTCATTAAATTTTGATCGGATTACAGATTGAAAAAACAAAAATACATAAGCGACCCTTAAGAATCAAGGTTCGGGTCGGTCCCGAGAACCTTCTTGATAACATCCGGAAGGGCTTGACTCGCCTCACCCGCTTCAAATGTTGTTGGAAGAGAAATCTCGGGTTCCTCAGCAGCAGACTGAGGGCATCCTTCGGGAGCCACGGCCTCATTAGGGCCTATGATAGCATCAAGATCAACGTCCGAAATATCCTCATACTTGGCTTCTTCGGCCCCCAGGGTACAAGTATCAAAACGTTCGGCCTCTAGAAAGGATAAGTCCAACTCGGGATACGCTCGAGAAATCTTCACTCGAGTTTCCTCCTCGCCGAACCGGAACGCATCAGCACAAGCCTCTATACGCTCTTCGAAAAATTGAGCAGAACTTTTGTACTCCTCCACGGCCGAGGTGATTCAGTTATTAGCTTCAACTAGCTGGTCCCCGAGTTTGAGGTTCATTTGGTGACTCGCGGATAACTCCACCCTCAGAGCCTTAAATTGCTCCTGCGCCTCGAGCCCAATTCTGCCCATCTGCAAAACATCAGGACGTTTGAGCCCACTAGCAAAAGAAAAGTATCGGAAGCAAATAAATGAGAAGACACTATACCTCTTCCTCCCGCCGAGCCATTTTATTGCTCAGGTCTTGAACCTTTTCCAAGGCCTTCAATTTGGCCGATTTATTTTATTGGAGACCCTCCTTGAGGTCATTAATTCGGGACTGTTTGTTCCCAATTTTCGCCGAGATTGATCGAGATTATCGGTGAGCCTAGCAATCTGCTCATGTTGTCATTTAGCCGATTTTCCATATCGGCGAGTTCCTTATCCAACCGGCAAGCTGATCCCGCTGCTGCCGGCACCTGTGCTCCTCCTCCTCGAGCCTCCTGCCCCAATTATTTTTCTCCTCAGCATGACTAGCCTTCAGCTGGTCCCATCTTTTTTTAAAATACTGCTGCATGGCCTTAACTTCGTTGGCATGCTTAGCCTTAATTTGGGATAACTCCAGGCAGGCCTTGTCCGATTGTTCACGGAAACCCTGGAGCTCTCTGACTTGAGCCTCGAGCTGAGAGGCCCTCTCGACTGTAATTTGGTAAGACTCGCTCACCTTCTCAAAGTCTGCCTTACCGGACGCCAAGGCTCTGGAAAGCCGGCTGGTTGAATCCACCCTTGTCCGAAGGTCAGCCACCTCCTTTCTGGTCTGAGCACAAGCCCTAGTGGCCAAATTTAAGCGCCAATTTAGCGCCCTTGTAATCAAGGCATTCTGCAAGAAAAACACAAGTAAGAAACCACGGTCAAACCAACCCATCAAGAATTACAACCCCGGTACAATAACTTACCCGGGAGGCATAGTTCGAAGCAATCTTCATGAGAGTAGCGTTACTAATCTTGGGAAGAAGGTAAACATCCTTCGGCACCCCAAGCCGACCGAAAGCCGCATCAATGATATCCTCGACCGCAGGCTCGTCCATTGAGGAACTTCCCCCCGTGTGCAAAACAGACCTCATCAAGGCAGTGAGCATGTCATCCACCTCTGGGCTGTGACAAGAGAACTCATAGCCGAAGAACCGACCTAAGGGACTTCGGCCTGAGGAACTGCCATCCGCTCGGCTTCCTCCATCAGAACATTAGCCTGCAGGGCCTCGGATGCTTCGACCCCGATTGAGGGAGCCTCGGCCTGAGCGCCCCCTTCATCCAGTGATTCTTCTTCCTCTTCCTCTCCGACTATCGTTCCATCTCCGGCAGACTCCACTTGAACTTCAATCTCTTTCACGGCATCCCCTAGTACCGTAACAGAGAGACCCTCAACAGGAGGCACCTTGACCTCCACCAACCTTTCAACAGGTGGCTCCACTTGAGCTTCGGCAGCTGCCGCTGCCTCTCCTGACCCCTCCACTTGAGCAGGGGCCTCTTCCATGCGCAGTGGACTCCCCACCACTAGTAACTGAAGAACATCTGGCAGGAGGATCACCGGACGAACCGGCAACATCTCCTCGGCGTCATCTAATACGATCACTATTTGGAGGGGGGAAACCTCAGCAGCTCCTTCTGAGCTCCCCCCAATGGCTTCCTCTGCTACCTTGCCCTCCTCTGGCAGAGAGGGCTTATCAATTACGACCGGCGCTTCTGCTTCCTCCCTCTTTGAAGCAGAGGAGTGGCGGCCGACGTCATCTTTCCTAGGCTCCCTTGAGTGAGACCCAGAAGGATGGACCCTCTTCTCGGACCTATGCTTGTCCCCGGAGCCGAAGCCCCTATGGTGCTTGCCCAGCTCCTTCCTTATTTGGCCCACAAATGTGGACCTCTCGGCTGAAAACGCAGCAAATGTTCAGTTAAACAATAGTGGAATTGCATAAATACCCTGACCATCAGAGCAAAAACTCACCTTGAGGGTCAGTAGAGCTAAGCCCAGCGGCAAAAAGGGCATCCTCTGCTAACAGAGTGCTGGCTGAAACCTCCTAACTACTGCGAAGGGTAACCATATCTCTTTTCTCCTACTCGCTCAACTCCGGGCGCGCCTCTGGATCCTTCACATAACTCGCCCATCCTCTCAGAAAATCTGAACCGATGTTTCCTTCAGCAATAAAAAATTAGGACTTCTACTCCTTTATCAAAGACGGGTTATCAAAAATCATCTTGAACGACTTCGAGGACCAATATAGGACCACTCAGAGTTCCTCCTGGAAACCAGGTTATAGCATACTCGAAATATGGAAAGGGTCGCAGTCACCCAACACGACTGCACATCGAGATGAATCTGACAAAATAGCGGCAGCTATTTGGGGCTACCATTGTTGGACATATGTTGTAAAACCTCATCACCTCCTGTATCAGTGGGTGAAGAGGGAATCGGAGACCTGCCCTCAAGCTCTCCTCATAGAAGAAGACTCCCCAGCTTAATTCGATTGAAACCCGGTGCTCGATCCTCGGCACCCATAAGGCTACATCCAGAGGAACCTTATAGTGGCGACGGATCCTATCCAGGTCGTCAAGGGTTACCTCAGAAGCAACATCGCCTGGACCCTTCATATTGGCTGAATGGGGGGTAGGATATGAATAAGCAAGTAAGGGCTCAGAGGAAGAATGGAAAATCTCTATGACAGGGACAAAGAAGCATTGCAGAAGGAGCGCCGCCCCAGCCCTCTTTAAATAAACGCTTAAGAGAGAAAGCCCGAGATGCCAAAACTTTCGATATGGGCGCCAAAATAAAGGAGTCCCACCACGTGGAACCTCCTCTATCGCGACTTGCTGGAAACGAGGTGTTTCCTCCTCGAGCTACGACGAAAAATGATGATGAAATAGTGGCCCATCATTTACGAGATTATCATTTCCCACCTTTTTTGAATCCCCCAAATAAGATTGTTCCGAAATTCTACTCCCTATATCCGAACTTACACTTCGGACTAGGGAGTGGGAGCATGTGATGAGGGAAAAAATCGTCATTGCATTAGTGAACGCCCACATCGATAATTGGGTTAGGTCCAATCTCAACATCTTACTAGCTAGCTGGCATAACAGTAAAGCAACGAAGCCGAATCGCCTTTGATAAAGTCGGGTCGCCCTGATAACCCAAACCACTCTTATGCCTCAGCAATATGAGCCAACCATACCTCGGCAACCCGAGCCGAGCCATTCTATACCTCGGTAACCCAAGCCATCCTCATACCTCGGTAACCCGAGCCGACCATACCTCGGCAATCCGAGCCGAACCATTCTATACCTTGGAAAACCAGGTTATTCCTCGTTCCGATCAGACCAAGGCACTCGAAACACTTCTGCGGAATCCAGCGCGGGAGAGTTCAAATTCACTACAACTAAATAAGATTCCAAACGAGGAATCATACCCAGAAGTGGCCTAGAGACTATGTAATCACTGAATCTCAAGGCATCAACCAGCTCTCCCAGCCGTCGATCCTTTAACCGAAAAGATACGGATCCTACTGGTCTTACAACAAACTTGATTTGAATCTATTTCGAATAATAACGACTTTCAAATCTCTCCTCACGACATGCCCAAGGAACCAAGTGATCCCCTATAAATGCCACAATCCTCCAATCTCTCAGGTACACACGCAATTACTCGTACTCACACTCATTTACTGGTTCATATTCCATTGAAGCTCCCCTTGAGCTGAGGGCTCTGGAGGGAACGCCCGCCTAAGGAGAACTCTTTTGTGAGAGTCTTCTCCTCACATCTGCTTGCTGTGAATCTCCACTAACTTGGGCATCGAAGGATCCTCCGCACAGGGCAACCCCCACAGCACCCCCTCTACGTGCAGACTGTCTTACAGGTTCCACCCGAGGCGATGAGACCGGCGTCCGGATCAGGAGCCAGAAGCGCATCCGAGTCGAAGAACGGATTTCTGCGGCAACAGTCGTTAACGAGAAATTTCCGCTATCTGTTAAGCTGTTTAAACCCAAGATTTTTTGATCCATTAAAAATGGTATTGGTCGGATAAATGGAAAAACAAAAAAAAATTACCATCCCTAAGATAGATCAAGTGTCACGCATGTCGAATGCGATAGCCACCTGCGCGCATGTGCACCTAAGCATGGTGCAAGCTGCATGCGCACTATGCGACATAGGAATAGGTGGAGTGCATGGCAGGAGGAGGCACAGGCTGAGCGGTGCACCGGGGCGTGCTAGGCTAGGCGAGTGCAAGCCATGGATGTAGACTGGAGTGCGCATGGATAATGCATGCAAGGCTAAGCGATGTGTGGGCGGTGTGGCGCATCAGGCCATGGTAGATTGAAGGTAGATTGATTGGGCGGCCAAGCAAAGTTGTTCGTGCGGGACTCATTGTGGGCGCACACGTGCATAGCCGAGTCAGGTTAGGGATGGCAACCGTTCGGGGATGGCCTGGGACGGTCTATACGGCTCCCCGTCCCCGTTAGAAAAAATGTTCCCGTTCTTTGCCCCATTAAGCCGTTA
Organism: Calamus simplicifolius; assembly: GCA_900491605.1. Lineage (NCBI taxonomy): Eukaryota > Viridiplantae > Streptophyta > Magnoliopsida > Arecales > Arecaceae > Calamus > Calamus simplicifolius. The sequence goes on along the minus strand of UESW01003843.1, from coordinate 1,248,736 downwards.
TAGTTAATGGAACGGGGACGGGGATACCCGACCGGGTAAACGGGTACCCACTGGGTACCCGTTTGTCCGTTTACATAAAAAATAAAATTATTTTATTAAATTTATAATTTATTAAAAATTAAAAAAATAAAATTTTTTATGATAAGATAGATTAATTACCAACAACCAACCATTAATAGATACATCTAACACATTAGCTTTAACATAGTAACAAACCAGATAGGAAAAACTAGATAGAAAATGATTTATCAAATTCTAATTGCATTTCAAATGTATATATATATATTATTTATTTTTATTTTTAATTTTTAATTTTTAATATATATATATATATATATATATATATAATTTATATTATATAAAGCTAACGGGGATGGAAATGAGTAAATGGGAATGGGGCAAAGAATACTGTCCTCGGGTTGTTTACCCGTTTAGCCATTAATAAAAAATTTTGTTATCTATTAAGCCATTTAAATTGAAAATTTTTTGATCCATTAAAAATGATACCGATTGAATAATAAAAAAATAAAAAAATTATTATCCCTAGGATAGGTCAAGTGTCACGCAGGCCGAATACGATAGACACCGGCGCGCGCAGAGTGAACGCCGTGCATTCTGAATGCGCGTGCAAATGTGATACATTCCGTGGAGCACTGCACAGGCCCAAAGGCCACTAACATCACTCTTCTGCTTACGGAAAAAAAAAAAAAAAAAGCCATCATACGTTAGTGGTCCTCTCATGCGTTATCTGAGCGTGGGGTTCATTTCTAGAACTGGATGAGATTTGAGAAGGCCATTGAGTTTGGCCTGAGCATGGTGTCACGAAAGGGATTCTTTTGGACCACTCCGCTGGCCCCATGCGGCACTCTTAGGACGCTCTTCCACCATGGTGTGTTGGAAAAGGGCAAACGAACGATGCTCTCGCCTTCTTATCTCCACTTCTATCCATCCTATGGAAGGGAAGGAACTCACTCCAATAGACGCAACCTACTATGTTTGACTCTACGTCCTTTCACTAATATGCGTACTCCACCTAGCATGGAGTGCTCCACAATTTAATGTTCGATGCAGGCTTGAACAACAGAAGTTCTTTATGAAAATAGAGGGAAAAAAAGGAAAAACATTACATGCTTTATAGGTGGGATTGCTAATCATGTATCCACTCAGCTTAACTAGTTCTTATCAACGATGATCACATCTCATGGAGACATCAAGCATAAGCAAACAGTGCGGACAAAAGCAAGTAATGATATTTTCTACGTCATGAAAAAAAAATATATCACCTTTTTTTATTTTCTAAATAACATGTGTTTTCTTTCTAAATTTGGATTGCTAACGAAAGAATGATTCATAAATTATCCAAAATGTTCCCGAACCCTTCTTAATATGTGTTAAAATGTGCCCGTGTATATATATATATAGATTTGGTTACATTCAATTGTAGAATATAATTAAGTTTAAAATTTGATTATTTTTCATCATTAATTGCATTTACATGAATCTTACATCTATTCATCATTTTTATTTTTTTATCATAAATTTATAAATTATATGAATTTAAGAATGAAAAAGATAATCGAATTTAAGTTTAGCTACATTGGCTAAATCTATTTTTATTATAAATATAAATATTAACTTATTTACATTCAAATGTAGTTAAATTTAAATATATTTATTTTTTATTTTAAATCTATATAATTTTTAAATTTTAAAAATTAAAAAAATGGAGCATTTTAGGGATTGTATTGTTTTTTTTTTGGATACAGATGGGTAATCACATCATTCTAGTGCAAGTCAAACCCAAATGTTGAAAAATAAATTTGTTTTAGTACAACAGGGCAGGATTCTCCCTGCTTTCAGCCATAGTTGTCAGACCCGGCCAAAGGTTCGGGTCATCGGGTCATTGGTTCAATCAGTGACCCACCGGTTGAACCATCGGTTCAATTATTTTAATATAAAGATATATTATATTAATAAAATTATTTTTTAATAAAATGAACACATAAAAATTAATTTTCACAATCTTCTTCTTTTCAAAAAAAAATTTTTGTCTCTTATTTAATCTCTAAAATTTGCTTACTTTCAATTTGCTACTCATTTAGTCTACTTTAACTTTTCTTAAAAAAATAAAAAATAAAAAAATATCCGAGTTTTCTTTAGTTTCATCATTTTCTTTTTATGTCTCTGCTTTCCGATCTTGATTCTTATAAAGTTTCATATTTCCACCCATTTTTCTTTTTTTATTCTCCTCTCATCAATGCTTTTCTTTGCATATCTCTTTTTCTTTCACCATAAAACTTGCGATCATCCAAATAGAGAAAAGGTTGCCATAAACTCACCTCACCATCCTCTTTGAAGAATGGGGTATTTTTTTTTTTTACTTCAAAGAGAAATACAAAGGCTGATCAAAATCTGCGCTTTTTTTTTTAGCTTCATGATGAAGAACCTTTGGCCCTCCATCGCACGCTTCCTTCCCTGATGCACTTGATCCTGCAACCCATTTCTCTCCTCTAAAAACCAGAAAAAACAACAGAAACAAGTAGAGAATATTACCTCAATTTTGTCTCTTTATCGCATCCCAAAGAATAGAAATAGATTATAGAAGACAAAAGATGAACCCCTTCCCCAAAATCAAATGCCCATAGAAGGTCACAACTTGAAACTCGAAAGTCAACAGGACCAAAGGTCAGAGAATTTGAAACGGTGTTGATAAACCCGTGACCCACCGGGTTGATCGGTTCACAAGTGAATCAGATGGATTGATCAGGTTATTCCAGGTGTCTTACACATTTGATTTTATGTTAGAATCGGATTGGCTTGACCTTTAGGTTTCGGTTCAACTGGTCCAACCAGTCGGTTCGGTACAATTCTGACAACTATTCTTCTAGCTCTAGAAGCTAAAGTGATGGGCAATAAAAGCGGCTATCCTGTCATGATATGATGAATCTGGACTCTGTGAGCATTCTGAAGGATAGTCTAGATGTTGTGGAGCAAGGGGTTTATTGGCGGGTGGTTGCAAAAATCCTATCTAAGCCATCGTATGAAAGTAAGAGAGTCTCCCTTGATAAAGAGACAGCTAGCTCGAAGGATACGAGTGGCATAGGAAATGCTAGCTCAAGCAGCATAAAGCTCGATCATAGGAATAGAAGAGTCAAGAATGCCGAATTCCTTTGTCGTCAATAGAGCTCCATCAAATCCATGGATAATAAAAGTCAAATATGTAAGTCTACCTTGAACACTTCCATCAAAGTTAATTTTGATAAATCCTAAAAGTGGGGGCTTTCATGAGATAAAAATCGTATGTTGATGCATTACCGAATCAGCAGAAGTGTCCTAAAAGTCAGAGCTGTCAGAATCAAAAATAGAATGATGAAGTGCATACTTAGTAGATAAAGAGTGAGTTCTTTTAGTTATTTTTTAAAAAATAATAATATTGATATGGCTGATCCAATGTCATTAGAATAAAAGGTAACTGCAACTAACGGAGATCCCCATATCTCGACCCCGAGACTCCCCTCCGGTCTTAGGGTGCACCAGCATTATTTCACCCCCGAGACCCCATCCGGTCTCAGGGTAGGATCACCATATCTTGACCCCGAGACCCCCCTCCGGTCTCAGGGTGCACCAGCATTATCTCACCCCCGAGACCCCACCAGTCTCGGGGTGGGATCACCATATCTCGACCCCGAGACCCCCACCGGTCTCGGGGTGGGCACCATATCTCGATCCCGAGACCCACATCGATCTTGGGGTGGGATCACCATATCTCACACCCGAGACCCCTTCCGGTCTTGGGGTGGGATCGCCATATCTCGACCCCGGGACCCCCTCTGGTCTCAGGGTGCGCAGGTATCATCAACGATTAGCATGGGGACCAGCCTTCGAACCAAATGACAGCTCTTGACCACCTGATGCGCCCACGTGACTTTCTGTGCGCCCATGGCTGCTTGCGGCCATGCCTCATAACGACGTATGGTGCACTGCATGTTCATGTGCGTGACTGTGTCCCGTTACGGAGTATGACTCACTACCACTTGCACTGTGCGCGGTCATGTCAAGCAACAACGCGCACCAAATACAACCGCAGCTGCTAGACACGTGTAACACCATGTTGACAGGTATCACGGGACGCCTTCGGCGCACACAGTGATGGTACGGTGGCAATCTTTCGGAACAGTAAGATGGGATATTCGAACATGTATAAAAATACACGCCCGCGCTGTAAGTAAGGATCCGAACTCTGGTTTTCTATCTTTCTTCCTCCTAGCAAAACCCTAACTGTCTCAGCTCCTTTCCGCTGAGCGGTTCTTGTCTGATCCCAAGTGACTGACTTGAGCATCGGAGGGTCTCCACCGGAACAATCGGTCTCCAAGGACTTTTCTTGCAGGGGTCCGAGGAGAAGGACGTCCGTCTTCCCCGACGTTTGAAGAAGGTGACTTGGCATCATCAGATTGGTGCGCCAGGTAGAGGGAAGAAAGAAAGACATTGAACCAGCAGTCTACATTCCCTCTCTTCAAGCTCTTGAAGCCATGGTGACGACCCGAACGAAGGGAGTTTCTGCCGGTTGCACTGGGGGGCAGCATCGTGGGGCCGGTCCACCCGCAGAGGCCCCCCCGGCTCTCGCAGCCAGCATTCCGGAGCCACTGCACCCCCGGGAGGCTGGGCCTTCCGCTCCTTAGGTCGATATCCCCGCGCCTGCTCCACAACAGTTCCAAGAAGATCGGTTCGCCTCCCTAGCCAGGCAAGTTCAGTCTTTGGCGGCGGCGGTTCAAGGCCTACAGCACCAGCAAGCGACCGCGCAGTAGCCAAAGCCAAATCCATCTATCCCGAGGGTGGTGCAACCAGTTGTATTTGGTGGATCACCACCATCGATCTCCGGCCAAGCCTCACCACCGCGAAGCCTCTAAGAGACATCGGTCTCCTTCCCGCCACGCTAGTGTCTCTCCTAAGCGGCGGCACGGGAAGGAGGCGGAGCGTCCCCGCCGGCATCGCTGTCCCCGTTCTCCATCTTCCGAATCTTCGAGAGAGGGCTCTTTTGATGGCCGGATGCCTCGTCGAGCCGAGCGTCGACTCGATGAATATAATCAGAGGCTGGAGGAGCTTAGTCGTCGGATCATCTACCTACCAGAAATAGACTACGACAGCCGGCCTCCCTTGTCTCGTCGCATCATGGAGGAGCCCATCTCCACCAAGTTCCGCCTTCCCCAGTTAGATCCATACGATGGGACCACAGACTCCCTGACCACTTGGAAAGCTATAAGGTACTCATGCAAGTCTAGGGGGCCACTGACTCACTTATGTGTATTGCCTTCCCGGCCACCCTGAAGAAAGCCGCTCAAGCTTGGTACTCCCGTCTGCCGCCACGAAGCATCGATTCCTTCCGCCAGTTGGACAGGGCTTTCTTGGCCCATTTTGACGCCTGCCGAAAGATTCCAAGGGTGGCGGACAGCCTCTTCGCCGTCCAGCAGAAGAGCGGCGAGTCCCTGCGGGACTACGTTGCTCGGTTTAAAGAAGCAGCTCTGGAGGTCTACAATCTGGAAGACTCGATGGCTACCTTGGCCTTGAAGCGGGGGCTCCGCCCATCTCACTTCGCGTACTCCCTTGACAAGAAGCCGCCGGGTTTCTATGCCGAGCTTCTGATCTAGGCTCAGAAGTATATCCGGACTGACGAGGCCGACTTTTACCAGTGCGAGGCTGGTGGGAACGTCCCCAAGAAGCCGGCCCGACCGGAACCTGCAGAAGCTCACCCCATGAGACCTGAACCTCCTCGCCGACCAGACAACCGCCCCCGAGCCCCTGCACCAAGAGACGGACCCTACACCCCATTGCTTACCCTGATATCTCAGATCCTGCTCAAGATTGAAGGGGAGTCCTATCTGCAGCGCCCTCCTCCCATGAACCAGAAGATCCCACGGAATAAGAACCTCTACTGCCGCTATCACCGGGATCATGGTCACGATACCGACGAGTGTCGCCAGCTGAAGAAGGCTATTGAAGACCTTGTCCAGCGGAGCCACCCAGGAAAGTTCATCCAGAGGAACAACCCAGGAGCTCCTGTCCCATCAGTGCCCCCGCCGCCGGTGATCGACAACGCCCTGACGGAGAAGACGGTGGCGATGATTTCCTGGGGGGCAGGAGGCCCGTCGAAGAGGCCAAGAGGGGAGGGGGAGTTTGAGTCTGTAATTCCTTTCTTTGAAAAGGATTTAGATGGGGTGGTGAACAAAAATGATGATAGCATCGTCGTGTCCATGACGATCGCTAAATATCCTGTAAAAAGAATTCTAGTTGATAGTGGGAGTTATGTGGATGTTTTGAACTACGACGCTTTTGTTCGCATGAACTTGTCACCTGATCTAGTCTGGCCTGTCGCCACACCTCTGATGGGATTTATGGGAGATTCTGTAAAGGTCGAGGGGGAGGTCACTCTCCCTGTGACGGCTGGCACAGCCCCATGTCAAAGTACTGTTCTCATGAAGTTCTTGGTGGTTTGCGTGCCTCTCGCTTACAACGCGATCATCGGGAGGCCCGGGCTCAACCTCTTGGATGCTGTCATATCCACTAAGAGGCTCCTCGTGAGGTTTCCCACCAGCAAAGGAATTGGGGAGATGCGGGGAGAGCAGAATCCACCTACACTTTGCTACCCTTTGGCCCCTAGTCCGCAGGGGGCAGCTCCGTACCGACACCTGAGACGCTGGACCCTCAAGACCTGGAGAAAAGAGGAGAGCCAGCCGAGCGACTGCTTACCTTCCCTCTCGGGGAGGACCCAGCAAGCACAGTCCGGATTGGAGCCCTACTCTCGGAGGAGGCTCGTGACCGACTCTTCACCTTTCTGCGGGCTAATGCGGATGTCTTCGCATGGTCGGCATCCGACATACCGGGGATTCCAGAGGAGGTGATCACCCACAGGCTTAACATTCGGGTGGGGTGCCGTGTAGGGAGAAATAGTCTCTGAGGCATGCATATTTTTAAAAATTGATAACTATTATCATTGTAGAAATTAGAAGATTACATATTAATCTATCTAATATGCATCAAGATCATATCTTTGCTTATATATTCAGGTTCGTTTGATCTAAAATATGCATATAAAAACATCAAGATCATATCTTGATCTTCAAGATGACTAGTCACACTATTATCTTGAAGCCTGCCTTAAGATCTAGGGATCAAATCACTTACCTTAAGAACATAGGTAAATCCTTATTGCTCTGCAGCCGTTCAATCGTCCGGCCTTTAGTATCATCCACGCGAAGCCCCGAATGATCAGATTTCTGGGAGTGATAGCTCGCAAAAAATAGCTTTGCTGATCTTGAATCCTCTCACTTGAATCATCCTCCAAGATCCACCAGGCTTCCGCTAACACCAGAATCACCAGGATTTTCTATTCTAACATTTTAGAATTACAATCCATGACAATTTAGAATTATAATCCATGACAAATCGTGTATTGTTGTTCTATTTTTTGTTCTGTATTCTCTGGTGAGGGAATGCCCTCTATTTATAGTCTCGATTTAGCCTTGACATTTAATTCTGACATTTAAGAATCCGTCGTTTGGAAAAAGCGAAGAGATGCCGAAGGTGCGGTGTTTGGTTTAATTCCGATGTTCGGAAAAAACCAAGGAGTCACGACGTTTGGTTTAGTTCCATCATTCGGAGAAAACCAAAGAGACGAGGGATAAATCTGACATTCGATAAATAAATGTCATGCATTAAATTCTATAGATAAGATTTTAGCCATCTCATCATATGAGATCCATATTCAAGAGGTTTGGGTTCTGATCTGAATTTATTTGACTTAACCCACATAGATCATGGTCCAAGCCCAAATCAAATTTGGCTAGTCCTGAATCTATTTAAATTCAAATCAAGTCTAATTTCAAATCAATATTTGAAATTGACTTGTCCTTCTAATAGACTTAAACCAAATTGAATCTTATTCAATTGTACTTAACCCAATTGAGATAATTCAATCAATCAAATTGATTAATTAAATCATATACGATTCTCAATCGTTGATCAGCAAATAGATCATCCTAGGAAACTTCTATGCGTGTGACTCTCTAGGTTCGAACCTAAGTCGGTAGCATAGAAACAACTTTCTATACTAATCGATGTGCCCATCTAGCAATGGAACCCGACGTTCGGATAGGTCGAAGAGTTGCCGAGCAAACTCTAAGAACCCTAAGAAACAGTTACCGTATAATTCATCCTCTTGACCACAAATGCTAAGGATGGCTTAAGAGCCTGTCAACTCTAAATAGCAAATCCATAAAGTGATTTCAACTTTAGTGATCATGTGACTTTCACATGAAGTACCTTGGCCAAGGTCTTGCTAAATTGAAACACAAGTATTTCTCCTTTTAATGGGATAGGTCAAATTCCATCTTGATCCACAACTGACTACCACAAGTACTTGACTGCACCTAGTAACCTTTCGTAGCTGGATTAGAAATCCAGGTGGTCCGGCACTTAAGTACAATGAGTTGCTTGTAAGCCACTGGTTGTGATCTTCAGGTCTGAAGGATACTTATACCTATATCTTCTCGGATTAACTCTTGACAGCAGAGTATCCGAAAATGAGTCACGTTCGGTGAAATGTACTCCTACACTTTCACCTGTATGTCATACCAGTGTCTCTACACTCCTTGATTAAGAGGATAACCAACAAATATGATATACAACATCCTATAATTGATAGTACTATGGCCCTATCATAGTATATCATTTGGTTGCGAGCTCTTTTAAGGACCTTCTAAGATAAATCATCCTTTATCGTGAGGAAGATCCTAAGGGCTTCATCACTTTCAGAGTATTAAGAAGATGTTCTTGTAATGAATAAACTGCCAAATAACTTTTATTAATATATCAATTTATATACAATTTACATCAGCACAATCATCAAATGATTGGCTTTAGGATACAATTCCCAACATGCTGGCCTATCTGGCAGAAGAAAAGGAGTTTTGCTCTCGACCGACAAAAAGCCATAGATGAGGAGGTACGGAAGCTGCTGGTGGCCGGTCACATCCGCGAGGTGCATTACCCAAAATGGTTGGCGAATGTCATGATGGTTCGCAAGGCAAGCAGGAGCTGGAGGATGTGCGTGGACTTCACCGACCTCAACAAGGCGTGCCCTAAAGACAGCTTCCCGCTGCCCCGGATCGACCAGCTTGTGGATGCCACGTCCAGACATGAAACCCTTAGTTTCATGGATGCGTTCTCGGGATATAATCAGATCAGGATGAACCCGAAGGATGAAGAAGCTACTTCCTTTATCATAGAAAAAGGGATTTACTATTATAAGGTGATGCCGTTTGGATTGAAAAATGCCGGGGCCACTTATCAAAGGTTAATGAATAAGGTCTTTGAGGACCAGATAGGGCATAACATGGAGGTGTATGTGGATGACATGCTGACCAAGAGCATCAGTGTAGCTGACCATGTCGCTGACCTTGAGGAGACCTTCAATAACCTGCGCCGGTATCGGATGAGGCTTAACCCCCATAAATACGCCTTTGGAGTGGCAGCAGGCAAGTTTCTGGGTTTTATTGTAACCCAGTGGGGGATTGAAGCCAACCCAGACAAGATCAGGGCTATCTTGGAGATGAGGCCCCCAGCTAGCAAGAAGGGAGGTGCAACGCCTGACTGGGAGGGTGATGGCTTTGAGTCGTTTCATGTCAAGATCGGCAGAAAGGTGCCTGCCCTTCTTTAAAGCACTACGCAAGGTCAATGGCTTCGAGTGGACAAAGGAGTGTCAGGGAGTTGAAGCAGTTTCTATCCACTCCCCCGCTGCTGTCAAAGCCTAAGAATGGAGAGGAGCTCTTCCTATATCTTGCATCCTCCCCCGAAGCTATCAGCTCTGTGCTCGTGCGCATGGATGTTGATGGGGTTCAGAAGCAAATCTATTACACCAGCAAGGTACTTCATGACGCCGAAACTAGGTACTCTAGAACCGAGAAGATTATTTTTGCCTTGGTGGTCTCTGCTCAACGCTTCCGACCTTATTTTCAAGCCCATCCCATCGTGGTGCTCATGGACCAGCCTCTTCAACCATCTTATCTCGTCTCGACACCTTCGGTCGTCTAGCCAAATGGGCCATTAAACTAAGTGAGTTTGACCTATCCATCCAGCCAAGGTCAGCCATGAAGTCTCAGGTGTTAGCTGATTTCTTGGTCGAGTGTTCCTGGACCGAGAGAGGTATGGAGGAGGTGCGCCCGGAGAAGTGTGTAGACCCTCCCTCGACCGAGGAGACGGAGAAGGAGGACTAGATCTTGCATGTGGATGGAGCCGCAAATTCTCAACGAAGCGGAGCTGGACTCATTCTTGCGAGCCCAGAGGGAGACGCAGTGGAGTATGCTCTCAGATTCCAGTTCCCGGCAACTAATAACCAGCGGAGTATGAATCTTTGCTAGCGGGGATAAGGTTGGCTGAGGAGTTAGGCGCGGGGCGTTTGAGGGCCTTCACGGACTCTCAGCTTGTTTCTGGACAGATCACCGGGGAGTATGAAGCTAGGGACCCAACCATGTCCCGATATTTGAGCAAGGTGCAATCCCAAGCTGCTCGTTTCTCTTACTTCCGCATCAGTTACATCCCAGAGCGAGAACGCCAGGGCCGATGCATTATCCCACTTAGCCACTTCGACCGACGGGATGCTGGGAAGAACATATGTGGAGCACCTATAAGCCTCGAGCATCGAAGTTGCGGATGAAGCGTTGCCGGTGGAACAAGAGCCCTCCTGGATGGATGCTTACATCCGATATCTGACCGACGGTACTCTCCCAGAGAACTCCGCTGAAGCCAAGCTACTCAGGCGGAGGGCCCCGAGGTTCTTGATGATGGACGGGAAGCTCTATCGAAGATCATTCTCATACCCAGTCCTCAGGTGCGTGGGGCTGGCTGAATTAGACTACATCCTCTGGGAGATCCATGAAGGCATCTGCGGGAGTCACCTGGGGGGCAGAGCCCTAGCCTACAAGGCCCTGCGGCAGGGGTACTTTTGGCTAACAATGAAGGAGGACGTGGCTGAACTCGTTAAGAGATGTGATAGCTGTCAGCGTCACGCTAATATCCAGCGACAGCCGACGTCTCACTTAACCCCCTTAGTAGCACCCTGGCCCTTCGCCCAGTGGGGTATGGATATCCTGGGACCATTTCCACCGGCTTTCGGACAGCGAAAGTTCCTCTTGGTGGCGGTGGATCACTTCACCAAGTAGGTTGAAGCCGAGGCCCTTGCCAAGATCACAGAGAGCAAAGTGAGATCCTTCTTTTGGAAGTCCATCATATGTCGGTTCGGGCTACCACACACCCTGGTCACTGATAACGGCCGGCAGTTTGACAATGCACCCTTCCGAGAGTTCTGCTCCGAGCTAGGCATCCATTAGAGGTTCACTTCCGTCGGGCACCCTCAGACCAATAGGGGGGCCGAGGTGACTAATCGGATCATTCTTCAAGGGCTGAGATCTCGACTAGATGACTATAAAGGTCGATGGGTGGAGGAGCTCCCCAACGTGCTGTGGGCCTACCACATAACACCGCGAGCCCCCACCGGTGAGACCCCATTCAGCTTAGTCTTTGGATCCGAAGCCGTCATCCCGGTGGAGGTTGGCTTACCAAGCCCTCGGGTAGAATCATACAATGAGGAAGGCAACCCAGACCAGCTGCGAGCCAACCTCGACCTGGTGGAGGAAGTGCGAGACCGAGCGCGACTTCGGATGGCGGTCTACCAGTAGCGGGCCACCAAATATTACAACACCCGTGTGCGCCCCAGGACTTTCCTGCCAGGAGACCAGATCCTTCGACGGGCTAAGGTCTCGAAGCCAGTAGAAGGAGGCAAGCTAGCTCCAAATTGGTAAGGACCTTATCGGATCGCCGAGACACTTCACCACGAAGCTTACAAGATTGAGGAGCTCGATGGGAAGCCACTCCCTAGGACATGGAATGCAGATAACCTTCGCCGGTACTATCAGTAACGTATTCCTCCTCTCACATCAAGTATCATGCATGTATCTATTTGGGTTTTCACCCCTCATTTTATATTAACAAATTTCGATTTTAGCTTCTGAGTTCTTTTCACTCAGCCCTGGGGCCAGCCAGGCATAAAGCCCGACACCCATCGGCACTCAAAGCCCTGCACCAGCCAGGCATGAAGCCCGACACCCGTCGGCACCTAAAGCCCTGGGCCAGCCAGGCATAAAGCCCGACACCCGTCGGCACTCAAAGCCCTAGGCCAACCAAGCATAAAGCCCGACACCCATCGACACTCAAAGCCCTAGCCAGCCAGGCATAAAGCCCGACACCCGTCGGCACCTAAAGCCCTGGGCCAGCCAGGCATAAATCTCGACACCCATCGGCACCTAAAGCCCTGGGCCAGCCAGGCATAAAGCCCGACACCCATCGGCACCTAAAGCCCTGAGCCAGCCAGACATAAATCCCGACACCCGTCGGCACCTAAAGCCCTGGGCCAGCCAGGCATAAAGCCCGACACTCGTCGGCACTCAAAGCCCTGCACCAGCCAGGCATGAAGCCCGACACCCATCGGCACTCAAAGTCCTGGGCCAGCCAGGCATAAAGCTCGACACCCGTCGGCACTCAAAGCCCTGGGCCAGCCAGGCATAAATCCCGACACCCATCGGCACCTAAAGCCCTGGGCCAGCCAGGCATAAAGCCCGACACCCGTCGGCACCTAAAGCCCTGGGCCAGCCAGGCATAAAGCCCAACACCCGTCGGCACCTAAAGCCCTGGGCCAGCCAGGTATAAAGCCCGACACCCATCGGCACTCAAAGCCCTAGGCCAGCCAGCCATAAAGCCCGACACCCGTCGGCACTCAAAGCCCTGGGCCAGCCAGGCATAAAGCTCGATACCTGTCGGCACCTAAAGCCCTGGGCCAGCCAGGCATAAAGCCTGACACCCATCGACACTCAAAGCCCTGCACCAGCCAGGCATAAAGCTCGACACCCATTGGCACCTAAAGCCCTAGGCCAGCCAGGCATAAAGCCCGACACCCGTCGGCACTCAAAGCTCTGCACCAGCCAGGCATAAAGCCCGACACCCGTCGGCACCTAAAGCCCTAGGCCAGCCAGGCATAAAGCCCGACACCTGTCGGCACCTAAAGCCCTGGGCCAGCCAGGCATAAAGCCCGACACTCGTCGGCACTCAAAGCCCTGCACCAGCCAGGCATAAAGCCCGACACCCGTCGGCACCTAAAGCCCTGGGCCAGCCAGGCATAAACCCCGACATCCGTCGGCACTCAAAGCCCTGCACCAGCCAGGCATAAAGCCCGACACCCGTCGGCACCTAAAGCCCTGGGCCAGCTAGGCATAAAGCCCGACACCTATCGGCACCTAAAGCCCTGGGCCAGCCAGGCATAAAGCCCGACACCCGTCGGCACTCAAAGCCCTGCACCAGCCAGGCATAAAGCCTGACACCCGACGGCACATAAAGCCCGACACCCGACGGCACATAAAGCCCGACACCCATCGACACTCAAAGCCCTGCACTAGCCAGGCATAAAGCCCGACACTCGTCGGCACCTAAAGCCCTGGGCTAGCTAGGCATAAAGCCCGACACCCATCGGCACTCAAAGCCCTGCACCAGCCAGGCATAAAGCCCGACACCCGTCGGCACCTAAAGCCCTAGGCCAGCCAGGCATAAAGCCCGACACCTGTCGGCACCTAAAGCCCTGGGCCAGCCAGGGATAAAGCCCGATACCCATCGGCACTCAAAGCCCTGCACCAGCCGGCATAAAGCCCGACACCCGACGGCACATAAAGCCCGACACCCGACGGCACATAAAGCCTGACACATGATGGCACATAAAGCCCGACACCCGATGACACATAAAGCTCGACACCTGATGGCACATAAAGTCTCACCGGTCAGATAAAGTTTGACTCCCGTCGATACCAAAAGCCACATGCCTACCTAGCGCAAGGCCCGGCATACTCCTGGCAGAGCGTTGCACTGTCGGTCTTGAGGAACCCGCCTACCTCAACCTCCAACTACCAACGTTTCAACCCCAAGAAACATATCCTCCCTGGCCCCAATTTTCGGTCCTAGATGGCTAAGGCGGAATAGCTCGTATGAGTTGAGAGTTATCCCCTGGCACTAGCGGGACTAATGGGACCATGGGCGCGTATTGTCAACCAATGAATTCAGGGTAAGTCACAAATAGACAATGTATTTTGAAGAAGATTATCTCATTAATTTAAAGGGATTACAAAATGCCGACATCGTCGAACTTGCAAAAACAAAAATACAAGCTCACGGTTCCGCTGGCGCGGGCTCATCGTCGGAGGGGGCCGAATCTGAGAAGTGGTCTAGCTCAACTTCCAGGGCTTGGGGAATGTTCAAATCCCTGGCCACTTTCTCCTTCCCATGCTGGAATCCTTTGAGGAACACTGCCACCGAGGCTTCTTCCAAATCATCTGTAAAGCGCTCGAACGCTTTGTACTCTTCTATGATCCCAGCGGTCCTGGCCGTGATGGCAGCTTCCACCTCTGCGGCTCGAGCCTTCTCCTCTGCGGCGAGGGCTGCCACTGCAGCCCTCTCAGCCTCCTGGGCGCGGCTCGCCTCCTCCCCAGATTGGCTTGCTTCCTCCCTCGCCGCCCACACCTCTTCCTTCGCCGCTCGCACCTCTTCCTCCGTGGCCTTCATTTCTTCGTCTGCGGCCTTTACTTTCTCCTCCGCCGCAACCGCCCAACCCTCGGCCTCCTGGAGGGCTAAGGTTAGCTCAGAGATGTGTAGATCTCTGGCCATCACAGCGTTCTCGCCTCCGTCATTTGGTTGAGTGCCGCGCGCACACGGTTGGCGTCGGCCTCCGCTTGGTTCTCAGTGGCCTTGGTTTCACTTGCCCAGGCGCTTTTGGCCAACTCCAGTGCCTCTTCGGCTGCCTCCGTGCGGCGCTGAGCGTCCTCAGCCTCCTTCTGCGCCTCCCGCAGAAGGGCCTTCCCACCATGGATCACATCCCTGGCGGCCCTCAGGGAGTGTGCGAGCTGCGTGCGTAAGTTCCAGGTTAGCAAAAGGAAAAGGTAAAGATAAAGGCAAAAGGCGAAAAGACCGCTTACCCTGACTACGGCCGCGTAGGAATCCCGGAAGAATGCGCTCGCCTTCTGGTGGCTAAGGTCCTCTAGGATCTCGGGCATAAAAACCAGGGCAAGGACCCGCTCAGCCCAACGACCATCGTTCAAGGAGTCCCGGGGCGGCCCGAGCTTGGCCCCACTCCGTTCGGCCATCTTGGCAGTCTCCGGCTCGGCGCGCGGGCTATTCCTAGGCGACCTCTCGGGGGGCGGGCTCACGGCCCTTGATGGCCCCTCGCCCCAATCCATGGCAGCCTTCGGCGGGGTCGGTTCGCCAGGGGCAGGAAGCTCTTCAGCCACTATGGGCTCCTCCGCTGCTATCGGCTCCTCTGCGACTGGCTCCTCGATTGGGACTCTCGCGGTCGCCGCCATCTCTGGCGGGGTGTCGGCTGTGAGATCAACTTCTGGAGCAGCCGGGGGGTCTTGTGGTGCTGGTGGTGGGGAGACCCGAGCCGTCGGGCATTTTGGGGCTGGAGCTTGCCGGCCTCCAGGTGGCCCCTCCCGGGCCCTCTTTTTAGAGGCGGCCCTCAGGAGCTTCTCTGCCGGTATCTTCATATTGCGCGACATCAGTCAAAGTCAAAAAAAAATAAGGGAGAAGCAGACAGAATTTTTGGCCAAGGGTGGAGATGGCTTACCCCGGTGGGAGATAAGACCTGCTGACTCGAGATTATCTTCCGTCAAGAGCAAGGTGTACTGAGGGATCTCGGCAGCCAGCAATTGACCCGACGCCTCCCGATCCCCAGGATGGATGGTGGAGTTCATGTTCCCTCGGAGGTCGGGATCTCACCACCGGGGCCTAACTTGGTCAAGGTCAGCGAAAAAGAATCGGGATTTCCATCCCTTGATTGAAGAAGGAAGAAAAAGTTTGAGGACCCGATTGGGTCAGGGCTGGAATAGCCACCAACCCTTCCGGGACCAGAGGATATAGAAGGATCGGAAAAGAAAGATTCGAGGGGTAATACCCAGATGATGGCAGAGAATGACAAAGGCGCTAACGACACGGTAGGAGTTCAGGACCAGTTGAGATGGAGTCAAGGAGTTGTAGTCAAGAAGGTTGATGAAGAAGGGCGGAAAGGGTGGATGGAGACACGCCTTCAGGCAAATCTCATAAAGGGCCACCCGACCGGGTCGGGAGGAGATGACCCTATCATCGGGAGTTGGCAGAAAAAGCTCAACGTCCCGGGGAATCTGGTAACGGGCCCAGATTTTTGCCAAATCCAGACCTGTTATCGTGGAGGCAGTCCCCTCCGAGGACCCCTCCACCCTCGAGGAGGTGCCGGCCTCCGACCGGCGGCCCCTCGATGGGGCTCCACCGGCGACCCATCGCCAGGCCAAGGGGACGCGGTCCTCTGAATCAGTGGACCACTCAAGCAGAGGAGAAGGAGAAGGTGCGGGAGAGGTACAGTGCCTCTCAGAGGGAGGATGATTCTCTGAACCGTCCTCTGAAGTCCAGGATGGAGAGCTCATGAGCAAAAGAAGGGATAGAGAAGCCTGGAATGGACAAAGAACTGACCTGAAAGAAGGAAAGCCAAGCACAATCTCTCGGGTTGCAGGGGAGATCAGGGCACAGGCACAGAGGAAGACGATGATAGCAGAAGCGATATGGCCAGATACAACCCTTCGTTTGGGTTTATTGGGTTTTCAAATCATCCCGCCTCGTCTCGTCAGCCACATGGCCCCCCACCATAGGCTGGTTCGCCTCGAGGGATGCCCGGCGCGTGATGTGGTACACCTCCGGCCAATGATGGGACTCCGCTGACGTCGCCGCTATGAGAGGTAATGAAGGATACAGCTTTTTGCGCAGACTTCGAAAGGCTAGTTTTCTCTCGAGATCGATCGTGGCGGGCACAGTGTACGGAGGCGGCCGCGTTCTCACATTCCCTATGCCGTCCGCATAAGAGATGTGGACAGGGATCAGCCACGTGGAGAACACCCCTTTCGCCTTTCCAATGGGGCCCGTTTCGCCTCAAGGGTGAGGGGGCATCTGATATGGATGATCCAACGTCGTTAGAATAAAAGGTAACTGCAACTAACGGAGATCCCCATATCTCGACTCCGAGACCCCCCTTCGGTCTCGGGGTGCACCAGCATTATCTCACCCCCGAGACCCCTTCTGGTCTCGGGGTGGGATCACCATATCTCGACCCCGAGACCCCCCTCCAGTCTCGAGGTGCACCAGCATTATCTCACCCCCGAGACCCCCACCGGTCTCAGGATGGGATCACCATATCTCGACCCCGAGACCCCCACCGGTCTCAGGGTGGGATCACCATATCTCACCCCCGAGACCCCTTCCGGTCTTGGGGTGGGATCGCCATATCTCAACCCTGGGACCCCCTATGGTCTCAGGGTGCGCGAGTATCATCAGCGATTAGCACGCGGACTAGCTTTCGAACCAAATGACAGCTCCGGACCACCTGACTCGCCCACGTGACTTTCCGTGCGCCCGTGGCTGCTTGCGGCCATGCCTCATAACGGCGTATGGTGCACTGCATGTTCCTGTGCGTGACTGTGTCCCGTTACGGAGTACGACTCACTACCACTTGCACTGTGCGCGATCATGTCAAGCAACGGTGCGCACCAAATACAACCGCGGCTGCTAGACACGTGTAACACCATATTGACAGGTATCGCGGGACGTTTCAGGCGCGCACAGTGATGGTACGGCAGCAATCTTTCAGAATAGTAAGATGGAATATTCGGACAGGTATAAAAATACACGTCCGCGCTGTAAGTAAGGATCTGAACTCTGGTTTTCTAGCTTTCTTCCTCCTAGCAAAACCCTAACTGTCTCAGCTCCTTTCCACTGAGCGGTTCTTGTCTGATCCCAAGTGACTGACTTGAGCGTCGGAGGGTTCCACCGGAACAACCGGTCTTCGGGGACTTTTTTGCAGGGTCCGAGGAGAAGGAGGTCTTTTTCGATGTTTGAAGAAGATGACTTGGCGTCATTAAATATCATCAGTAAAAATAAGTAGATTTTTAAATAATGAGAGGGATTGTATGGTTTTAAAAATGAAGCAGGTGAATGAATTTTGTTAACTCTCTAAATGGTGAAGCCAGCATTTGTTATTTTAACTCGTTCAATTCTATTGTTGGTAGGTGGCGTTGTCATTGTCGATTTTATGATGCTCGCTTGCGTGATATAGTACTTAGGCAAATCAAAATCGAGGCGACATTGCAAACGACTTTATGAGACCGGTTTGTTCGACATCAATGCAATTATTGGTATGCCAGCTACTCGCCCGTGCATCGTGCAGCTCTGTGATTTAACTTTTATTCTAAATTTAAAGTTATAATATATAGCGTTTGCTACGAGACCCAACTTGTTTCTGTCTTACCTTTTTTAATATTATTTTTAAATATTTGTATTATTTTTAGGACATCAAATTAAATAAAAAATTAATTAATGGATGATGATGCATATAATTAAATAAAATAAAATTTTATTAAAAAAAAAAAGAAGGAATACATATCATATGCTTATAAGTCAGTTGAATCAACAAGTCTAATCTCATATGAACTCGTTGATTGAATAATTTTACGTTTAGAAATAGAAATCGAGGGGTTTGTTCAATTTGAATATAACTTCGTGGCAAATAGATTGATACCGTCCATGTAAACACTCCATCTTACCTTGTCCGAGGTAGGTAGGAGGGAGGGTGCTGAGTTAGTTATTAGTGTGGAAGAAGAAAAAGAAGTTGCTTAGGATGAAAAAATAAATAAAAAAGAAGCTGAAATAGTTGATTTATCTAACAAAATACCATAATTAATCTCACTTTAATAAATGATTTATATAAATTTAAAAATAGTTAAATAGCAATGGAATCAGCTTTTATATACACACACATTCCTTTCAGAAAAAAAAAAAAAAACTAAAATCAGAGGGCATAAGATAAATAAAATATATATTAATTTTAAAAAATCAATTCATTAGGAACTATAAATTATACAAATAAAAAATAAATATTTATCCTCAATTTTTTATATTCATTTTGTAGTTGATAAAAAAATGTATTTTTAAAATTTAACTACTTTGTAGTCATAAAAAAAGCATATAATTTTAATATATCAGCAGAGGCAAACTTTCAAAGACTGATTAATCAAATACTCAGGAAACTGCTGTAGCTTTCATGATTGTTGGATGTTGATTTGTCAGCTATATTTTATATTAGTCATAGCATTTAATATCGTCTTTTACTTTTAAGGAATAGAATTTTTATTTCTCCCAACTCAAGGAACAAAATTTAAAGTCGAATGTTCCATTATGTTCGGTAATCAATTTTTTCCTAAATAAATAATTTTAATTCAAAAGTAAAGTTGAATGTTTGGGCTGACAATCTGACAGATACATAATGAAAATTAAAGAATTCGGCAAGAATACAAAAACTTTTTATACACTATGCATGATGCAAATTATATGCATGAGCAATTGCATATATTCAAAAAAAAAATTATTTTTTATTTTTTATTATATGAATGATTATATATGTATAAAATTAATCATTATGCATGATGTACATAAAAACTTTTCTATATGTTCATTGCCGAATGAAGAATCGAATGAGCAAAACCGCACCTCAACTTCATCCAACATGTAATAAGCAAGGTTTAAAAAAAAATTACATATTATTTAAGTGATGGCAATGGGCAACAAAGTAAGAGCATTCCATGAATCATTTCAGTTACACATATTTGGATTGAATTGTTAGATTAATCTTTACGTTACACAAAGAGTCACCCTTTAATGTTAAATATTTACAAATGTGAAGAATCATTTTTTTACCCATTATTTTCTTCTGTGTGTGCAAGGGCTATCGAATTGGATATTAATGACCCGACATTAACATTAAGCTATTAATTCTAGTATTAAATGAAATTAAAGTCATTAATTTGGTATTTGATGAAAATACCAATTGAATATTATATATATAAATAAATTCTCTCTTCATCTAAAAGTTAGCAAGATTCCAACGTTATACGCTATAAAAGGAATAAGATTAAAAGAGAGAAATTAGTTATTTACATAAGATGCTATCAAAATCTAATCAGATTCAAGTTTCAAGTCTATATTGTTATGATATAAATTTCGCATCAGATAAGTATTTTATATTTAATTTTATATAACAAATTATTTGTTGAAGATCCTATATTGCTAACAAGTGGTATCAGAGCGAAGGTTCTAAATTAATTTTGCATCAAAATAATTTGACGATGAATTTTTAATCTTTTAAGTTATGATTGGTTGTATTATTGACCATTAATCTATTCTATGAAGAGGTCCACCGCCAGGAGAACTCCGGCTGATCGTGTTTCAAATTAATATGATCATGTTTCAAATTAATAGCATGCATTGATATGGTCATTGTATTATTCTAGTATGTATGGCAAAACTAATATTTATGGTTGATGTCGGTTGATGCATACAGTAATGTTAACTATATTTTGTTGTTATCAAAATATAATTTATAAAATTTTAATAATATTAGTATTATTGTTTAGTTATATAACATTAAGATTAAATTAGTTAGTTAGTCACCAAAGTGGCCAAACTAATTTATATTCAGTCATATAATTTATGAAATTTTAATAATATTAGTATTATTATATGACATCAAGATTTAAATTAGTTAGTTAGTCACCAAAGTAGTCAAACTAATTTATATTTAGTCATATAATTTATAAAATTTTAATAAAATTTGTATTATTATATAACATCAAGATTAAATTAGTTAGTTAGTCACCAAAGTGGCCAAACTAGTTTATATTTAGTCATATAATTTATGAAATTTTATAGAATGCTGTTGTTTTAATCATAAGATTTATTGGTTGTTAGAAATTAAGAATTTTCCCAAAGGTAGATTGATATTCTATAACTAATAAACCTAAAGGAGGAAATCTAATATTTTCTTATCAAATATAATATGGATATCCAAAGATTTTATATATATATATATATATATATATATATATATATATATATATATATATATATATGATAAGATTTATTAATTATTTTAAAGTTTAAATAGCATTCTAATTACGATAATGATGCATATATTGTTGTACTTATCCAAAGGAAATCTATAATATATTTTGTATTTAATTATCTGGATTTGAGCATTTATGGTTTTGCAGCTGTTTCTCTACATTCACATGCTTCTGTTATTACTATCTTTAATGGCTTAAACTTCTTTGAATGGTGTGAGCAAGTCAATTTTTATTTAGGTGTCTTAGATCTTGAGTTGGCATTATTAGAAGAAAAGCCTACTGACATTACGGGAGGAGTGAGGAAGAGAAGTTAAAACATAAAGATAGATCTAATAGATTATGTCTTAGTTTCATGCGAATGATAATTGCCAATAACATTAAATCTACTCTTCCAGAAAGTGTAACAGCTAAAGAATATCTTAAGCTTATGTAAAAGCGCTTTCGTTTCACTGATAAGCAATGTTTCAAAAATTGGACCGGATAACGAACCGGCTTAACATTTGGGTCGCAGGTCAATCGGTTGGACCGGATAAACCAGTTTGGTTGGACCGGATAATATTATAATTAAATTTTAATTTAATAATATAAAATAATAAAATATAAATATAATTTAAATAAAAAATTTAAAAAATCTAAAAATCAAATTGGACTAGTTGAAACCCGGCCGATTCAATGGATTTTTTTGATTTTTACCGGGTCATATAAAAGTCAACTTTAATAATAAAATTGGACCGGACTGATGATCGGTTCCCGGTTGAACCGGTTGGATCGGCCGGTCCGGTCCGATTTTCAAAACATTGCTGATAAGTCACTTGAACACTTATGGCTGAACTCACGATCATGAAATATGATAAGTCGCGAAGTATGCAGCAACATGTCCTTGATATGACTAATATTGCAGCAAGACTTAAGACCCTAGGAATGACTATGGATGACTCCTTTCTGGTACAATTCATTATGAACTCATTACATCAAGAGTATAGGCCTTTTCAAATTAACTATAATACTATTAAGGATAAGTGGGATGTTAATGAATTGGCCAGTAAGCTTTCTCAAGAGGAAAGGAGATTAAAAGCATAAGGGGTTTATTCAATAAACCTAGTGATCAAGGAGCTGATAAAGTTTTCAAACCAAAATCCAAGAAATTTAAGAAGAAAGCACCCGTTAAAGTATCACAGGTTGCTGATAATGATAAGAAGGGAAAAAAGAAAGATAAATGTCACTTTTGTAAGAAAGAAAGACATTATCAGAAAGATTGTCTGAAACGAAAAGCTTGGTTTGAAAAGAAAGGTATCTTTCATTATACTTCTCCAATTTTTGAATCAAACTTATATGAAGTTCCTTCTAACACTTGGTGGTTGGATTATGGTGCCACTACTCATGCTTCTAATGTAATGCAGGGATTCCTTACAATCCAGAACATAAACCCAAATGAGAATTTATTCATGGAGAACTGAGAGAATGCCCCAATTGAAGGCATAGGGACTTATCGTCTTACTTTAGATACTGGGCATCACTTAAATCTACTACAAACTCTCTATGTTCCTTCACTTTCTAGAAATTTAGTTTCTATTTGAAACTTGATATTAATGGGTTTAGTCTTAAGATTGGAAAAGGATGTTTCAGTTTATTTAATAAAGATGGTTCCTTTATTGGTTCTGAAATTCTTATGGATGAATTATATAAATTGAAACTTGATAATTTTTCTGCATCCCTGATATGTGTTCATCAAAATATTGGAATTAAGTGTAGTATGACAAATGAAAACTCTACTTTCTTGTGGCATAAACATTTGGGTCATGTATCCAAAAAAAGACTACAAAGATTAGTAAAGAATGAGATTCTACCAAATTTAGATTTTACTGATCTTGGTTTATGTGTGGATTGCATTAAGGGAAAGCAAACCAAACATAACAAGAAAGGAGCTATAAGAAGTACTTAACTTCTTGAAATTATACACACTGATATATATGGATATTTTGATACTCATCTTTTGGTGGAGAAAAGTTCTTTATCATCTTTATAGATGATTTTTTACGTTATGGATATGTCTATTTGCTTTAAAAAAATCTCAAGTGTAAATGCTCTTGAGATATTTACTAAAGAGGTTGAAAGACAACTAGACAGAAAAGTAAAAATAGAAAGATTTGATAGAGGTGGTGAGTATTATGAAAAGTATAATGAATCGGAGCAAAATCTAGGTCCATTTGTAAAATTTCTTGAAAGACATGGTATATGTGGCACACCTCAACAAAATGGTGTGGCAGAAAGGCGAAATAGAACATTAATGGATATGGTTAGGAGTATGATAAGTAATTTCTCATTACCAAAATCTTTGTGGACGTATGCTCTTAAAATTGCAGTATATTTACTGAATAAGATTCCTAGTAAGGCAGTTTCTAAAGCTCCTTTTGAGTTATGGACTAAAAGGAAACCTAGTTTAAGACACATACATGTTTGGGGTTGTCCAGTAGATGCAAGAGTATATAATTCACATGAAAAGAAATTAGATTCTCAAACTGTTAGTGGTTACTTTATTGGTTACACAGAGAAATCCAAAGGGTACAGGTTTTATTGTCCAAACCATAGTTCTAGAATTATTGAGACAGGCAATGCTAAATTCATTGAGAGTGGTAAAGTTAGTGGGAGTGCTAACAAACAGATTATAGATATCAATAAAGTAAGGGTTAATGTTTCATTAGTCATAAATGTTCCTGAATCTATAATCATTCCATACATTGTTCTAGAATTATAAAAACAAAGCAACAATGAACAATGTTTGAATGAAGTAGTATCCCATGAAGAGCCTAACCTACCAATAGCTGACAAAATTGAACCATATGGAATAGCTTTAAGGAAACCCGTAAGGATACAAAAATTAGCTATTTCAAATGAATATTTGGTTTATTAGCAAGAGTCAAATTTTAATTATGGCATTTATGAAGATCCTATTTCATTTTCACAAGCCATTAACAGTGATAAGTCTGATAAATGGATTAATGCTATGAAAGATGAATTAAAATTAATGGCTGAAAATAATGTTTGGGATCTTGTCGAATTGCTAGAAGGTTCTAAACGAGTTGGATGTAAATGGGTTTTTAAAACCAAACGTGACTTGAATGGCAATATCAAACATTTTAAAGCTAGACTTGTCGCCAAGGGTTATACTCAGAAGGATGGCATTGATTATAAAGAGACATTTTCACTAGTTTTAAAGAAAGATTCATTAAGAATCATTATGCCTTTAGCAGCTCAATTTTAGAGTTACATTAAATGGATGTTAAAACAATCTTTCTTAATGAGGATATAAAGAAGAAATTTATATGGATCAACCTGAAGCTTTTTCCAAAGAAGGAAAGGATCATATGGTGTATAAACTTAAGAAATCAATATATGGACTTAAACAAGCTTCTAGACAATGGTATATTAAGTTCAATGATACTATAACATCTTTTGGTTTTCATGAAAATATCGTTGATCGGTGCATATACCGAAAGATTTATGAAGTAAGTTTATATTTTTGGTTATATATGTTGATGATATTTTGCTTGCTACTAATGATTTAGGTATCTTGTATGAGATTAAAAATTCTCTCTAAGAATTTTGAGATGAAAGATATGAGAGAGGCATCTTATGTGATAGGAATTTTCATATTCAGAAAGAGATCACAAGGATTGTTAGGGTTGTCTCAGAAAGCTTACATCGAGAAAATTCTTGAGAAATTTAATATGAACAACTATTCAGCAGGTATTGTCCCAATACAAAAAGGGGATAAATTTAGTCTTATGCAATGTCCAAAGAATGATGTGGAATGTAAGAAAATGGAATCTATTCCATATGCTTCTATTGTGGGTAGCTTGATGTATTTACAAACTTGCACAAGACCAGATATCAGCTTCATGGTTGGGATGTTGGGCCGATATCAGAGTAACCCTGGTATTGATCATTGAAAAGCTGCAAAGAAAGTGATGAGATACCTTCAAGGAACTAAGGATTATATGCTCATATTTAGAAGGTCTGAACAGTTGAAAGTGATTGGATATTTAGATTCAGATTTTGCTGGTTGTGTTAAAAGTAGAAAGTCAAAATTTGGCTATGTGTTCCTATTGGGAGGATCAATTTCATAGAAAAGTGCCAAACAATCTATCATTACCTCATCCACTATGGAAGCAGAGTTTGTAGCCTGTTATGAAGCTATAATTCACACATTCTGGCTACAAAACTTTATTTTAGGACTTGGGATTGTCGATACCATTACCAAGCCACTGTAAATTTATTGTGATAATTCGCAATAGTTTTCTTCTTCAAAAATGATAAATATTTTAGGGGTGCTAAACATATGGAATTAAAGTACTTTATTATCAAGGAGGAGGTTCAGAAACAAAGAGTATGCATTGTGTAGGGAGAAATAATCTTCGAGGCATGCATATTTTAAAATTTGATAACAATTATCAATGCGGAAACTTAAAGATTACATATTAATCTATCTAACATGCATCAAGATCATATCTTTGCCTTATGCTATAGGATCATTTGATCTAAATTATGCATATAAATAAAAACATCAAGATCATATCTTGATCTTCAAGATGAGAAGTCATACTACCCGTCTTGAAGCCTACCTTAAGATCTAGAGATCAAATCACTTACCTTAAGAATAGCAGGTAAATCCTTTGTGCTCTGCAGCCGTTCAATCATCTGGCCTCTTGCTGACCCAATTGATGATTTTGATGATTAACAAAACTATTTGAGTATAACAATTGAAGGCTCTAATGATTTTGATTAAGTTTTTCAGATTATAAGTCGATTGAATGATCAAAATCAAGAGTTAAATCTTGTTCTGGATCGAATCTAATGTCTAGGTAAGATTGCAGACATTAGAGTCGACTCCGAAAATCACAGAGCCGACTCCAGAATCTGGCATGGAAGTTAGAGTCGACTCCGAGACTGTGAGAGCCGACTCTATCAGAAAAGACAGAACGTTGATTTTTCTGGTCTCGACTTAGAGTCGACTCCGGGTCTGTTAGAGTCGACTCCAGAAAAGTTTCTTGTCGACCCCAGAAAAGTCAGAGACGACTCCAGAATTAACGGATTAAAGTGTTTCGAGTTAGAGCCGACTCCAGAAAAGTTAGAGTTGACTCCAACCCACCTGGAACAAAAAATCAAATTGCAAGATCAGCTCTAACGGTAATATTTCTATTTTACTTTATTTCTAACAGATATATTTTGTTGCAAGGTACACTCCAACGGATAGTTTTCTTTCAAAAATGGTTTGAAAGAAATCTATAAAAAGGGAAGACTATCATTCAAAAACAAGAGAGGAAAAAGAACGGAAAAACAAAGAAGAAAAACGGAAATAGAGAAATCCCAATTCAAAAATCCAAAAAAGAGAGAGCCTGAATCTCAAGAGAAAAACCTTCTAGCTCAAATTCACTCCACTCCAAAAAGCTCAAGAGGAATCCAAGGCATTCAAATCAAAGTTTTGGTGGATTTTCCAAATTGCAGAAAGAGGATCAGTTTCTTGCTTTTCAATCCTTCTCAACTACTTCAACTGTGAAGAATCGGAGCTGAGGCTTGATTCAATCTAGCAAGGAGAAGAAGAAAAGAAGAAAAGAAGAAAATCTCAAAAGCCAACCAACTACAAATCAGGCTTTTCTAAACTTTGTTCATTTACTTGATTATTTGCTCATTGAGGAGCTGTGTACTTAAAAAACAATATTTCTTTTGTTTGTGTCTAGTTCAATCTGGAGAATTGAACTAGTGGAGGTAGTCTTACCTCGGTACAAGCTTGGTATAGCTTGTGTTAGGGTTTTTGTACTGGTGAGCCCGGAAAACCGGCTGGGTTTGTTGTGATCCTGGGAAAACAACAAGTTTGAGTTGTGAGCTTGTAAAACAACTCGGCTGTAATCAAGGAAGATTATAGTGTGGACCCAAGTGAATCTTGGGAGTGGACGTAGGTATTGGATACACCGAACCACTATAAAATCTTTGTGTTTGTCGTGTCTCCTTTATCTCTATCTCTATCTTATTGATTGTATTTTATTTTTGCATCTGCATTCACTTTCACTCACACTAAGCAAACAAATATTTCAAAAAGTTTAAATATTTTTTAAAGAACCCAATTCACCCCCCCTCTTGGGTTGTCATCTGGGCCAACAATTGGTATCAGAGCCAGTGCTCATTAGATTTTGATCACACGATCAAGAGCTAAAGATCC
Organism: Calamus simplicifolius; assembly: GCA_900491605.1. NCBI lineage: Eukaryota > Viridiplantae > Streptophyta > Magnoliopsida > Arecales > Arecaceae > Calamus > Calamus simplicifolius. The sequence goes on along the minus strand of UESW01003843.1, from coordinate 1,221,457 downwards.
AAATGGCAGCTCAAGTTGGATCATTTGCTGAAGGTCATTCTACGAATAGACCTCCACTGTTTAATGGTTCAAATTAATCATATTGGAAAGCTAGAATGAGGATATTCATTCAAGCTTCTGACTATGAACTATGGGGTGTTATAATTAATGGACCTAGTACACCCACACATGTTATTGATGGCACTATTGTTCCTAAGCCCGAAAGGGACTGGAATGATAATGATAGGAAGATGGCACAGCTTAACGCTAAAGCCATGAATGTTTTATATTGCTCTTTAGATGCAAATAAATTTAATAGAATCTCCACATGTAATTCCGCAAAGAGATTTGGGATAGATTAGAGGTTACCCATGAGGGTACCAACCAAGTAAAAGAATCTAAAATTAATATTCTTGTTCATAAATATGAGTTGTTTAGCATGGAACAATCTGAAACCATTGCATGCATGTATACTAGATTTACAGATATTGTAAATGGTTTAAAAAGTCTTGGGAAGACATATACTAACTCAGAACTTGTTTGAAAAATTCTTAGGTCACTACCAAGATCATGGGAAGCCAAAATGACAGTAATCCAAGAAGCAAAGGACCTCAACACTCTGCCCTTAGAGGAGCTTCTAGGATCACTTATGACCCATGAGTTGACAATGAAGCAGCACGTAGAGGAGGACACAAAGAAGAAGAAAGTAATTGCCCTCAAAGCTACAAAAGAAGAAGAGAGCAGCAGCGATGATGATGATGATGATGATGAAGAGACTGCTCTCTTAGCTAAAAAGTTTAAAAGATTTATAAGGAGAAAGAAACCCTTCCACAAGAAGAAATTTGGAGCAAAGTGGGAAGGAGAAAAGGATAAGAACAAGGACAAGGACAAAGAAAAAGAGAAAGACCCCTTGACTTGCTATGAGTGTAATAAACCGGGGCACTTTAGGAATGAATGTCCTAAATTAAAGAAAGCCTACAAAAAGAAAAAGAAGGCTTATGTGGCGACTTGGAGTGATAGCGAAGAATCTTCTTCCGAAGAAGAAGAACAAAAGGAAGTCGCAAATGTATGTTTTATGGCGGACGACAACGATGAGGTAAGTTCCGATAACCCTTGCGATGAGTTTGCATTTGATGAATTATTTGATGCTTTTAATGAACTTGTCGGTGATTTCAAGGTTTTGAAAAAGAAATACAAGCTTTTGAAAAATGAAAATTTAACTTTTATTAAAGAAAAGGAAGATCTTAATAATGAAGTTAAGAAACTTAAATCTGAAAATGAAATTTTGGTAAAAGAAAAAGAATTAATTTCCAATAAAAATGATAAACTAAGGAAAGAGGTTGAAAAATATAAGAACATAGTTGATAAGTTTACCTTAAGTTCAACTAAATTGAACATGTTATTAAATAGTCAAAAAGTAGTTTTTGACAAAGCCGGATTAGGGTATAACACTTTTAGAAAATAAAAATCACTGAAAAATATTTTTGTGCGTGCTGGCCAAAGTAATTTTATATGCTTTAAATGTAATCAAAAAGGACATAAATCTTATGAATGTAAAATTCTAAAACCTAATAAAAACCTAAATATTAAAGGAAAGAAAATATGGGTTCCAAAAGGAACAGTTTTTATTGCTACTAACCATGAAGGACCCAAGAAAGCTTGGGTACCTAAACATAAGACTTGATCATCTTTGCAGGAGTGTCTTGCGGCCAAAAGATCAAAGCGAAAGTGGTATCTTGATAGCGGCTGCTCAAGGCACATGACGGGTGACAAAGATCAATTCATCACCCTCGAAAGCAAAAGAGGAGGAGTAGTTACATTTGGGGATAATGGCAAAGGCCAAATCTTGGGGCTTGGTAACATTCAAATAACTCCCTCCACATATATTGAAAATGTCTTATATGTTGATGGTTTGAAACATAATTTAATTAGCATTAGTCAATTATGTGACAAAGGTTTTAAAGTATCATTTGAATCTTCTATATGCATAGTTGCTAATCCCATTGATAATAGCATTGTTTTTATTGGAAATAGAAATGGCAATGTATACTTGATTGACTTAGACAATTTGTCTACTAATAATCATTGCTTAGTTGCTAATAATGCTAATATGAATGAGATTGGTTGGTTGTGGCATCGAAGATTAGGTCACGCAAGCACACACCTGATTTCAAAACTAATTAGAATGGATTTAGTAAAAGGACTACCTAAAATAGATTTTGAAAATAACAAAATATGTGATGCATGTCAGTTTGGAAAACAAACGAGAAGTTCTTTTAAATCTAAAAATGTTGTTTCAACTTCTAGGCCATTAGAGCTACTTCACATGGACCTTTTTGGACCAACTAGAACCACAAGTCTAGGAGGAAAGAAATATGGTCTTGTGATAGTAGATGATTACTCTAGATTCACTTGGGTAATATTTTTAGCTCACAAAGATGAGACTTTCTCGATATTCCTGAAATTCTTCAAGAAAGTAACAAATGAGAAAAACACTACCATAGTGTCTCTAAGAAGTGATCATGGAACTGAATTTGAAAATCACTTATTTGAAAATTTTTGCAATGAAAATGGTATTAATCATAATTTTTCTGCACCAAGAACCCCTCAACAAAATGGAGTAGTTGAAAGAAAAATAGAACTCTAGAAGACATGGCCCGTACCATGCTATGTGAAAGTAAACTCCCGAAATACTTTTGGGCGGAAGCTATTAACACAGCATGTTACATCCTAAATAGAGCATTAATAAGACCTATTTTAAAGAAAACACCTTATGAATTATGGCATGATAGAAAACCCAACATTAAATATTTTCATGCATTTGGTTGTAAATGTTTTATTCATAATAATGGTAAAAATAACTTAGGTAAATTTGATGCAAAATCTGATGAAGGAATATTCTTAGGTTATTCAACAACTAGTAAAGCATATAGAGTGTTCAATAAAGGAAGTTTAATTGTTGAAGAATCTATTCATGTAGTTTTTGATGAATCTTTAGCATCAAGTTCCAAAAGGATTGATGATGAGGAAGATACAAACATTCTCGAAAATAATCTTGAAAAACTTAATATTGATGTATCTTCAGATCATGAACAAGAAGCTAAAGATAATGATTCGCCTAATGCTGATGTTATTAATACTAATCATAATGATGTAGATCTACCAAGAGATTGGAGATACGCTTATAGTCATCCCAAGGAATTGATTATAGGTGATCCATCTCAAGGAATAAGAACTAGATCATCTATGAGAAATATTAGTAATCACCTTGCATTTGTTTCTCAAATTGAACCTAAAACCATTGAAGAAGCTGAAAAAGATAATAATTGGATGTTAGCTATGCAAGAAGAATTAAACCAATTCACTAGAAATAATGTATGGACATTAGTGGAAAGACCTAAAGATCATTCTGTTATAGGATCAAAATGGGTTTTTAGAAATAAACTAGATGAAAATGGCATAGTAATTAGAAACAAAGCTAGATTAGTTGCAAAAGGATATAATCAAGAAGAAGGTATTGATTTTGATGAAACCTTTGCACCTGTAGCTAGATTAGAAGCCATTAGGCTATTACTTGCATTTGCATGTCACATGAACTTTAATTTATTTCAAATGGATGTCAAAAGTGCATTTTTAAATGGATTAATAAATGAAGAAGTATTTGTTGAACAACCACCGGGATTTGAAGATCATGAATTTCAAATCACGTTTTTAAATTGCACAAAGCTTTATATGGTTTGAAACAAGCACCTAGAGCTTGGTATGATAGACTAAGTAAATTTTTGATTGAAAATGATTTTACAAGAGGAAATGTTGATAAAACATTATTTTTGAAAAGAAAAGATAAAGATTTACTTGTAGTTCAAATTTATGTTGATGACATTGTATTTGGTGCTACTAACAATCTTCTATGTCAAGAGTTTGCTAAGTTAATGCAGGGAGAATTTGAAATGAGCATGATGGGAGAACTCAATTTCTTCCTTGGACTCCAAATCAAACAAAGCAAAGAGGGAATCTTTATCAACCAAACAAAGTACACAAGAGAAATTCTAAAGAAGTTTGGTATGGAATCAATCAAACCCCTCGGAACACCAATGAGTCCTTCATGCAAGCTGGACAAAGATGAAGAAGGTAAGAAGGTTGATCAAAAATATTATCGAGGTATAATCGGATCCCTACTTTACTTAACTGCAAGTAGACCAGACATAATGTTTGTTGTTTGCTTATGTGCTAGATTTCAGTCTGAACCTAAAGAATCACATTTAATTGCTGTTAAAAGAATTCTTAGATACCTTAGTGGAACAAAAAATGTAGGTTTATGGTATTCTAGAGACTCAACATTAAATCTGATTGCTTATTCTGATTCTGATTATGCTGGATGTAAGTTAGATAGAAAAAGCACAAGTGGTGCATGCCAATTTTTAGGAAGTAACTTAATCTCATGGTTTAGCAAAAAGCAAAATTCGGTTGCATTATCTACTGCTGAAGCAGAATATGTTGCAGCTGGAAGTTGCTGTGCTCAAATCCTATGGATTAAGAGACAACTTGAAGACTATGGTATCACACTTGATAAGACACCTATAAGATGTGATAATACAAGTGCAATCAATCTAACTAAAAATCCAATTCAACACTCAAGAACAAAGCATATTGAAATTAGATATCACTTTATAAGAGAACATGTTGCCAATAATGAAATTTGTCTTGATTATGTGAATACTGAAGAACAACTGGCAGATATATTTACAAAACCCTTAAGTGAAGAGAGATTTTGTTATCTTAGAGGAGAATTAGGAGTTTGTGATCCTTTGGAATAATTTTCTGAAACTCTTAAGAACAACTATCTAGATTTCATCAATTTCTTGAAAAATCTCGATATTCAATAAGGAAATCTATCTAGATCTTGATTCATTGTTTCCCCAATTGCTAAGGAACATTTATCTAGAGTTTGATGATTAATTTGAATAGTTTCAGATCCTTGAAACTTGATTTTTTATCTCTGAAACTGTTAGAGTCGACTCTAACAGTTTGTGGAGTCGACACCTTAGTTTTTGATGTTCTGTCTAAGCAATTAGAGCCGACTCCGGCTTCTGTAGAGCCGACTCTAATTCGAGCGCTGACAGACTTTCTGGTTCGGAGCCGACACCCAGTTTTCGGGAGTCGACTCTAGGTCGAACTAGGTCAAAAATAAAAAGGCGGAGTCGACCCCAAATCATTTTATCCGTCTCCCAAAACCCCTCCAAGGAGTTCCAAAGCCTTTCCAACCTCCCCAATCTTCTCAAAACCTTTGATTACACATTCCAATCAACTCAATGGCACCCAAGAGGCGCGGTTTCATCGGAGGAGCGTCCGTTCCCACGAGGCGATGCATGATTCGGAGGCAACCCTCGCCATCCTCCTCTTCGGCCACTCAAGAAGATTTCCCTCCTTCACCCTCTTCACCCAAAGTAGATCAACTAGCCGGTAAGACTATCACAACTGGAAGGAAGGTCAACTTTGATTTCTTTGAGTCGGAGGGCTTCTCAATAGGAAGATGTTTAAAAGAAATGGGGTGGGAAAAGATTTGTTCATTAGATATCCCCACTTATCCTGCCCTAGTGAGAGAATTTTACAATGATTTGAGTAGAGGAGAAGGCGGTTTAGTCAGTATTGTAAGAGGAACTAGAGTTGTAATAACTGCTGAAATCCTTGGAAATCTGTTGGAAATGCCCACAATTGGTATTATGGAATATCAGCATGATGATAGAAGTGGTGCATTGTCAAGAATGTTAGGGAGGGATGTAACCGAGTTTGAGAAATTCTTGCTAATCAATTAAATCTGGAGCTCAGGTTACTACACAACATATGTGGAAGAATTTTATTCCCCAAAATTGGTAGATTTGAGTACGTCTCGGAGCGAGACATTCTTTTGATGGATTGTATTATAACTGGAAGGCCAGTCAACCTAGCTGGCATGATGATTGGTTATATGGCAGAGGCTGCTACAAAAAAAAGATCTACACTGCCATATGGTATGGTTCTGACATTGATCTTTAGAAGCCAAGGTGTGCTAATTATGGATAATGAACCCCTAAGGAAATTAAGGCACACTGACTATTATAGTATTTCTACTATTCATCGGATGGGCTTCAAGAAGTTAAATGGTATCTGGATGAAAGGAGGACGAGAAGAAAGAGCTGAGAGAGATAGAACTGAAGAGGCCAGAGTAGAAGATATCCCTGGACCATCCACTGCGGGACCATCAGTCCCTGATCCATTTATTGCGGGACCATCTACAGCTGGACCTTCAGAAGCTGGACCGAGCACAGTTCCCTCTCCTCCACATCTGTCTGTTACTGCTTCTGGGAGATTCTCTGATGAGCAGATTGGTCAGTTGAGAGCCTTGCTTGCTGAATATGACAGTCAGAGATCTCATGAGATTAATCAATTAAAAGAAGACTTCAATCAGCTAAAAGAAGAACTTAACTCGAGACTTGACATGATTTCCTTTTCCATAAGCAATTCTGTTGAATCCTTTGGTGCTGAACTTCACAAAATCTTTGAAAGGATGGAAGGCATTGCTGATGGCTCGGGATCTTATGTTCATGCAACTGGTCAACTGAAGAAGGACATTGACCTTGCAGTCTCACAGATTGAAGCTTGTCTTGAAAATTTTAAGAAATCTCAAAAAGATGATGTAATGGAAATCATAGGTCACTTGAAGAAAATTGTATTCAAACATATCTGACTTTGATTTTGATTTTGATACTCTTTTGTATCTTAGGTTCTCCAGGTTTACTTTATCTTGATAGTTTGTATTTAGGAATTTTGAGTATCTAATGTATCTCACTTTGGAATGTACTTGAATCAACTTATGTAATGTTTCTTACTTATGTAATGCAATTACACATTTTCAAATCTGTCTATGATTGACTGCTTGAATCCCTATGTCTTATTGAACCAACAATTTTTCTCTAATAACTTTCTTTATCTAATACTCTCCTTATTGCTGATAACAAAAAAGGGGGAGAGATGGTTGAATATGCAAAAAAAAAAGACTTGAAATTTTAATGAGAGATGGTTGAATATGCAAAAAGAAAGAAAGAAAGGGGGAGAAATGATTGTTTATGCAAAAAGAAAGAGACTTGAAATTTTAATCAGTTCAATTAAAATTTGATTTTATATATAGGGGGAGCTATTCAATGCAGGGGGAGCTTAACAACAAGCTTAATTGCAATTTTCTGTACATTTAGTTTAAATGTTCATAATTGATGGCTTATATAGAACTCATGCATAATTTTAAAAGTTCACTTTGAATATTGGCATCAAATCCTTCATTAAAAATGTTTTAAGCTTTAAAATGACTATAATCTTTAGTTTGAATGAATTTTTTGAATGCATATACTCAAAGTTTTTGTTATCATCAAAAAGGGGAGATTGTTGACCCAATTGATGATTTTGATGATTAACAAAACTATTTGAGTATAACAATTGAAGGCTCTAATGATTTTGATTAAGTTTTTCAGATTATAAGTCGATTGAATGATCAAAATCAGGAGTTAAATCTTGTTCTGGATCGAATCTAATGTCTAGGTAAGATTGCAGACATTAGAGTCGACTCCGAGAATCACAGAGCCGACTCCAGTATCTGGCACGGAAGTTAGAGTCGACTCCGAGACTGTAGAGCCGACTCTACAGAAAAGACAGAACGTTGATTTTTCTGGCCCCGACTTAGAGTCGACTCCGGGTCTGTTAGAGTCGACTCCAGAAAAGTTTCTTGTCGACCCCAGAAAAGTCAGAGACGACTCCAGAATTAACGGATTAAAGTGTTTCGAGTTAGAGCCGACTCCAGAAAAGTTAGAGTCGACTCCAACCCACCTGGAACGAAAAATCAAATTGCCAGATCAGCTCTAACGGTAATATTTCTATTTTACTTTATTTCTAACGGATATATTTTGTTGCAAGGTACACTCCAACGGATAGTTTTCTTCCAAAAATGGTTTGAAAGAAATCTATAAAAAGGGAAGACTATCATTCAAAACAAGAGAGGAAAAAAGAACGGAAAAACAAAGAAGAAAAATGGAAATAGAGAAATCCCAATTCAAAAATCCGAAAAAGAGAGAGCCTGAATCTCAAAAGAAAAACCTTCTAGCTCAAATCCACTCCACTCCAAAAAGCTCAAGAGGAATCCAAGGCATTCAAATCAAAGTTTTGGTGGATTTCCCAAATTGGAGAAAGAGGATCAGTTTCTTGCTTTTCAATCCTTCTCAACTGCTTCAACTGTGAAGAATCGGAGCTAAGGCTTGATTCAATCTAGCAAGGAGAAGAAGAAAAGAAGAAAAGCTCAAAAGCCAACCAACTACAAATCAGGCTTTTCTAAACTTGTTCATTTACTTGATTATTTGCTCATTGAGGAGCTGTGTACTTGAAAAACAATATTTCTTTTGTTTGTGTCTAGTTCAATCTGGAGGATTGAACTAGTGGAGGTAGTCTTACCTCGGTATAAGCTTGGTATAGCTTGTGTTAGGGTTTTTGTGCTGGTGAGCCCGGAAAACTGGCTGGGTTCATTGTGATCCCGGGAAAACAACAAGTTTGAGTTGTGAGCTTGTAAAACAACTCGATTGTAATCAAGGAAGATTATAGTATGGACCCAAGTGAATCTTGGGAGTGGACGTAGGTGTTGGATACACCGAACCACTATAAAATTTTTGTGTTTGCCGTGTCTCCTTTATCCCTATCTCTATCTCTATCTTATTGATTGTATTTTATTTTTGCATCTGCATTTACTTTCATTCACACTAAGCAAACAAATATTTCAAAAAGTTTAAATATTTTTTAAAGAACCCAATTCACCCCCCCTTCTTGGGTTGTCATCTGGGCCAACACCTCTAGTATCGTCCACGCGAAGCCCCGAATGATCGGATTCTCAGAAGTGCTAGCTCGCGGAAAAATAATTTTGCTGATCTTAAATCCTTCCACTTGAATCTTCCTCCAAGATCCACCAAACTTTTGCTAACACCAGAATCATATCATGATTTTATGTTCTAACTCTTTAGAATTTTAATTCATGACATATCGTGTGTTGTGTTCTATGATCTGGTGAAGAATATCCTCTAATTTATAGGCTCAATGTAGCCTTTAGCCCATTGAATTCTAACACTTAGAATTCTGTCGTTCGGTGAAAACCAAAGAGACGCAGCGTTTGGTTAGTTTCGACGTTCGGTGAAAACAAAGAAACGCAACGTTTGGTTAATTCCGACATTCGGTGAAAACAAAAGAGACGCAACGTTTGGTTAATTTCGATGTTCGGTGAAAACCAAAGAGATGTGAATTCTAGCACTTAGAATTCCATCGTTGGTTAATTTAAAGAGGTACATTAATTCCACATGAATTCTAATACTTAGAATTCAACGAAAATGGTTTGGAGAAGATTAAATTAATATATTAAATTTACATGAGAATTTAATCAAGTTATCTCATCATGTGAGATCCTTATGCGAGGGGTTTGGGTTCGGATTCTGGTTTAAACTGATTTAAATTTATTGGACTGAACCTACATAGATCATGGTCCTAGCCCAAATCAAATTTGTCTAGTCCTGAATCTATTTAAATCCAAATCAAGTCTAATTTCAAATCAATATTTGAAATTGATTAGTCCTTCTAATAGGCTTAAACCAAATTGAATCTTATTCACTTGTACTTAACCCAATTGAGATAATTCAATCAATCAAATTGATTAATTAAATCATATACGATTCTCAATCATTGATCAGCAAATAGATCATCCTAGAAAACTTCTATGTGTGTCTCTTTAGGTTCGAACTTAAGCCGGTAGCATAGGAACAACTTTCTATACTAATCGATGTACCCATCTAGCAATGGAACTCGACGTCCGGATAGGTCGAAGAGTTGCCGAGCAAACTCCAAGAACCCTAAGAAACAGTTACCGTATAATTCATCATTTTGACCACAAATGCTAAGGATGGCTTAAGAGCCTGTCAACTCTAAACAGCAAATCCATAAAGTGATTTCAACTTTAGTGATCATGTGACCTTCACATGAAATACCTTGGCAAAGGTCTTGCTAAATTGAAACACAAGCATTTCTCCTTTTAACGGGATAGGTCAAATTCCATTTTGATCCACAACTGACTACCACAAGTACTTGACTGCACCCAGTAACCTTTCGTAGCTAGATTAGAAATCTAGGTGGTTCGGCACCTAAGTACAATGAGTTGCTTGCAAGTCACTGGTTGTGATCTTCAGGTCTGAAGGATACTTAAACCTATATCTTCTCGGATTAACTCTTGACAGCAGAGTATCCGAAAATGAGTCAAGTTCGGTAAAATGTACTCCTACACTTTTACCTGTATGTCATACCAGTATCTCTACACTCCTTGGTTAAGAGAACAACCAACAAATATGATATACAACGTTCTATAATTGATAGTACTATGGCCCTGTCATAGTATATAATATGGTCGAGAATTCTTTTGAGGACCTTCATAGATAAATCCTCCTTTATCGTGAAAGAAGATCCTGAGAGCTTCATTACTATCAGGAGTATTAAGAAGATGTTTTGTAATGAATAAACTACCAAATAACTTTTATTAATATATCAATTTATATGCTATTTACATTAGCTCAATCATCAAATGATTGGCTTTAAGATACAATTCCCAACAAAACTTCCACTTAACCTAAAGGCACTCATTACAGTATCTAATACCCATCTTCAACTTATAGTTGTAAAACTCCTTGATGCTGAGTGCTTTTGTAAATGGGTCACCTAGGTTTTCCTTTCCGTTAATCTTCTGAAGATTTATGTCATCTCGGTCTACAATCTCTCAAATAAGATGAAACCGGCGCAGTATGTGCTTGGTGCACTGATATGCTCGTGGTTCCTTTGCTTGAGCTGTGGCACCAGTGCTGTCACTGTACGACAAGACTAGTTCATCTATGGAAGGTGCCACTCCAAGCTCGGAGATGAACTTTCGTAGCCACACAGTTTCTTTCGTAGCATCTGATGCAGCGATGTGCTCTGCCTCGCACACTGAATCTGCCACTGTATGTTGCTTGAAACTTTTTCAGCAAACAGCTCCACCATTCAGGATAAACACGAAACCTGATACACTCTTGCTATCATCATGATCTGATTGGAAACTAGAATCAGTATATCCAACAAGTTTCAAATCAGATTCTCCATAGACTAACCACTGGTCCTTAATATTTCTCAAATACTTAAGGATTGTCTTAATAACTTGCCAGTGTTTTTCTCCTGAATCAGATTGGTATCTACTTACTACTCCTAGTGAGTATGCCACGTCTAGTCTTGTACATGTCATGGTGTACATAATCGATCCCACTACCAAAGCATATGAAATTCGACTCATACGTTCTCTTTCATTAGGAGTTGATAGACAATCCTTCTTGGAAAGATGAATTCCATAGCCTATCGAAAGATAGCCTTTCTTGGAATTTTCCATGCTAAACCTCTTTAGCACGGTATCAATGCACATAGATTGGGATAGACCAAGCATCCTTTTAGATCTATCTCTATAGATCTTCATCCCTAGGATGTAGGAGGCTTCTCCTAGATTTTTCATGAATAATTGTGATGATAACCATATCTTTATTCCTTGTAATGCAGGGATATCATTCCCGATTAAGAGAATATCATCCACATATAATACAAGAAATACAAGAACGCAACCGTTAGCCCATTTATAAATGCAAGGTTCTTCTTTATTCTTAACAAAGCCATAAGATTTGATTACATTATCAAATCGTATGTTCCAACTCCTAGATGCTTGCTTAAGTCCATAAATGGACTTATGTAGCCTGCACACTTTAGACTCATCTTCAGATATAAAACCTTCAGGCTATATCATATACACATGTTCTTCTAAATTACCATTTAGAAAAGCGGTTTTAACATCTATCTGCCAAATCTCATAATCTAAGTGTGCTGCTATAGCTAGCATAATCTGAATGGATTTCAGCATTGCCACAGGAGAAAATGCTTCGTCATAGTCAATACCATAATGTTGACGATACCCCTTGGCAACTAGACATGCTTTGTAGGTCTATACCTTTTCGTCTGCACCTCTTTTCCTCTTGAAAACCCACTTACACCCTATGGGTTTTATCCCTTCGGATGGGTCAACTAATGTCCATACATTATTTTCCTTCATGGAATTAAGTTCTGATTTCATGGCATCAAGCCATTTATCAGAGTCAGTCCTTTGCATAGCATCCATATAGGTATCAGATCCTCATTGTTCTCATCGAGCTTAATAGGATCCTCCTTCTGGACTAAGAAACCTAAGTATCTGTCTGGTTGATGTGGTACTCTACCAGATCGCCTTAATGGTGCATCTAAAATGGGTTTTGAGTTTGATCTAATCAACTCAGATTCTAAGGGTTCAATGGGTTGTGTTGTTCCTTCTACTTGATGAACTTTCTCAAGTTCAATATTAGAGCTATTTGTTCCTTTAATAAGGAACTTCAAAAAATATTTCTCTATTACTAATGAACAACTTTTGTTTTTCAGTATTGTAGAAATAATATCCTTTGGTTTCTTTCGGATAGCCGATAAAAAAATATTTGTCAGATTTGGGTTCAAGTTTGTCTGATTTTGCACGTTTCACATAAGCCGAACACTCCTAGACTCTTAGATAGGTGATAACCGGTTTATGTTCATACCATATCTCATGTGGAGTTTTAGAAACATACTTACTTGGAACCTTATTGAGAATATGACAAGCTGATTCTAATACATATCCCCAAAATGATATTGGCAAACTTGCAAAACCCATCATGGACCGAACCATGTCTAACAGAGTTTGATTCCTTCTTTCCGACACACCATTATGCTATGGTGTTCCTAGAGGAGTCCATTGGGAGAGAATCTCATTCTCCTTAGATATGTCACAAAGTCATTTGAAAGGTATTTTCCACCTCGATCTGATCGAAGAGTCTTAATACATTTTCCTATTTGTTTTTCTACTTCTTTATGATATAGTTTGAACATTTCAAATGACTCAGATTTATGTCGCATAAGATAGACATAACCGAACCTAGAAAGGCCGTCTGTAAAAGTAATAAAGTAGTAATATCCACCTTTGGCACAAGTGCTCATTGTCAACATACATCAGTATGTACTAGACCCAATATCTCTTTGGCTCTTTCACTTTTTTCAGTAAAAGATGACTTGGTCATTTTACCAAGAAGATAGGATTCATAGGTAGTTAATGATTCACAATCATCAACTCGAAGGATGCCCTCCTGGGCTAACCTGTTTAATCTATTTTTATTGATATGACCCAGCCAATGGTGCCAAAGGTAAATATCCGTGACATCAGCTATTTTAGGGCGCTTACTTGATTTGTACACTACATTCACAGACTGTGATAATATATAAATGCCATTAGATAAATGCCCAATCATTACAGTGACTCCATTCATAATGATATTCAAAGTAACATCCTTTATTAAAATTTCATAATGACTTTTGGCCAGAAGGCCTACAGAAATTACGTTCAACAAGAACATTAGGCAAACATGATAATCATTTAGTACAATGACATTTCTATTGAAAACTATTTCAAGAACTCCTAATGCCAGAACTGGAACTAATCTTCCATCACTGACATTGAGGAATCTTTCATTGTCCTCAAATCTTCTAGTGATCTGTAGTCCCTGCAATGAATTGCAAATATTAAAAGGACTTCTAGTATCCAATACCCAGGTCTGATTATCATATACAGAAAAATTATAAGGTGTTATCATATAAATACCTTGTTGAGCAACATCTTGCTCCTTTTCTTCTTTGGCCTGTTTGGATCAAGTGTGGCAATGTAAAGAGGACAATTCCTCTTCCAGTGTCCTTGCATCTTGCAGTGAAAGCATTCAGCTTGACTTTTATCAACTTTTTCTTCTGCATCTAACCCCTTATAGATGTCCTAGCATGTTGCACCTTTTTTTTATTCCTTTTCTTCTTCCCTTTCCCAAAGGGTTGACGCCCTACCTTAGATCCTTCAACCACATTAACCAAACCCTTAGAGAGCGGGTTATCCTTCTCAAAGTTCTGTAACAACCCCAACAAACCGTGGTAGTTGACTGCAGGCTTTGTCATTTGAAAATGAGTAAGGAAAGGTCGGAAGGATGGAGGCAAGGAATTCAGGATCACATCTTTTCCAACTACTCATGTAGGGGAAAGCCAAGTTTGCTTAGAAGTTCTATCTTCTCGATCATGTACAATACATGATCAGTGACAAGAGATCCATTCCTCATTCGAGCATTAAAAATAGCACAACTAGTCTTATGCCTTTCAACGTCGTCGGGTGTGCCGAAAGATTCATTCAACGCTTGAATGATTTCTTCCGACTGAGCATTCTCGAATCGGCGATCAAATTCATCGTTCATTGCTGCTAGCATGATGCAACGCACGCTAGTTCTATCACTGAGCCACTTCTGATAAGTGTCTCTCTCAGAACTTTGAGTGTTTGTATTAGGTATCTCTAGTGCAGGATTATTCAGAATATATAGAATCCTCTTTTGCTTAAGGACGATCTTAAGTTTTCTAAACCAGCTATTGAAATTTAAACCATTTAACTTATCACTATCCAATATGGACCTTAATGATAAATTAGTGGTCATGTTCTGCATAAAAAAAACTAAAGTTTAGTAGTATATAAATTGATTCAGTCTAAATACTTGGACTTTAGTCTAAAGATTCTCCTACTATTTTGTTCAAATTGGTAGCCTCTACACTCCAATTCGAAGAATTATTCTTAATTCTTTAATGGGCACTAAAATCTATATAAACTACATACAGGCCCAAGTGAAGCTTGGCCAACCCATATGCATCTAAGAGTAGGTTCAAAACCAATTGTTTTCCCAAACAATTTTTAGTGTTCAGTTTTGCCCCATGTTCCTCTTCAGCAGGCATGGAGTGCCTCCACTGAAAGTTCTGGTTAGGTCCAACCATTAAATGATATAATCAGCGTAATCTATCTATAGACAACCAAGCCCGAGTGAAGCTTGGCCCACCTGACTGTCTATTTAATAGTTACATTGACTTATCATATAATGAATGATAATTCCGATGGTTGACAAGCACCAGGCATGAAGTGCCTCCAATGATTATCAAGACATCGGACTCATTATCACCCACCTTAATGGGAGGCTATGATCTAGTTATTATATAACTATTTCATTTTAAGAACCTAATAATTTTAAAGGATTTAATAATCTAAAGATAAATTGACTAATCAAGTTCTCCCACTAAATCTATGAAGTCAGTAGAATGAGACAAGATTAAGTCAGGTTAAGTGGCACCTTAATCAGTCAGGCTGATTTCCTTATAGGCATGGGTCAACCCAAATCAGATAAATGATCTGAATCATAAATGGTTCACCATATTGACCAGGTAAGTGAGACCGATGGAAGAGATATGCCATTAACTCGTTAAAGACATATCAATACGAGTAGCTCCCAATTAAAAACCATTCGATCATTGATCCTAGAGCAACTTGCCAACTCACCTTGACATCATATAGTTAATCAATTTTAATTTGACCATATAAGAGATTCATGCTCAACCACAGAGCCTAATATACCTCCATTTAGTTTAATCAAAGACAAGGACATGATCAACTACAACTATTGTTTAATTTAGAGCATCCTTAACCTAATCTAATTAATTTAGATTTGATCAAATACTCTTATAGTCCATTTGATTTAAACCTTAGGGTCTAACCCTTTATGGACCTGATTTAGCTAACCCATAAGGTTAAATATATTTCATGTCATATATTTCAAATCATGCATCAGTTGCATTAACTACTCATAATTCCTATATTTAAATCATATCTAAGAAGATTATGAATAAATATTTGGCATTCAAATAAAACTCTCATAAATATTTGTATGTTTTATAACATAGACAACAAGCCATCATATTTCATATCTATGTTTTTATACTAAACATGCAAATATCATGCTTTTATACAACATCAATATGTATTAAATATAAAACATCTCTTGAGAGTGTGTGTATATATGTTTTGATGCCAAAGATCAATTTGAATTATCTTTTAACTAAGCATCTAAAAGAGAGAACCATAACAGTACCGCAATACGTCATAGAATACCTCGTTGAATGGGGTAATATGGATTTTTAATCCATCTATGACTTAATAGCTAGGTGAACCATTTTAGCCATAATTACATAATTAATAAGAACACTAATTTATATGCTATAACCAGGGCTCTGATACTATTTGTAGGGAGAAATAATCTTCGAGGCATGCATATTTTAAAATTTGATAACAATTATCAATGCGGAAACTTAAAGATTACATATTAATCTATCTAACATGCATCAAGATCATATCTTTTCCTGATACTATAGGATCGTTTGATCTAAATTATGCATATAAATAAAAATATCAAGATCATATCTTGATCTTCAAGATGAGAAGTCATACTACCCGTCTTGAAGCCTGCCTTAAGATCTAGAGATCAAATCACTTACCTTAAAAACACTAGGTAAATCCCTTGTGCTCTGCAGTCGTTCAATCGTTTGGCCTCTAGTATCGTCCACGCGAAGCCCCAAATAATCGGATTCTCGGGAGTGCTAGCTCGCAGAAAAATAACTTTGCTGATCTTGAATCCTCCCATTTGAATTTTCCTTCAAGATCTACCAAACTTTTGCTAACACCAGAATCACATCAGGATTTTATATTCTAACTCTTTAGAATTTTAATCCACGATATGTCGTGTGTTGTGTTCTATGATCTGGTGAAGAATGTCCTCTAATTTATAGGCTCAATGTAGCCTTTAGCCCATTGAATTCTAAGTGTAGCCTTTAGTCCATTGAATTCTAACACTTAGAATTATGTCGTTCGATGAAAACCAAAGAGACGCAGCGTTTGGTTAATTCCGACGTTCGGTGAAAACCAAAGAGATGCATTTAGTTAATTCCGACATTCGGTGAAAACCAAAGAGACGCAACGTTTGATTAATTTCGACGTTCGGTGAAAACCAAAAGATATGAATTCTAGAACTTAGAATTTCATCGTTGGTTAATTCAAAGAGGTATATTAATTCCACATGAATTCTAACATTTAGAATTCCAATGAAAATGGTTTGAAGAAGATTAAATTAATATATTAAATTCTACATGAGAATTTAATCAAGTTATCTCATCACGTGAGATCCTTATGCGAGGGGTTTGGGTTCGAGTTTTGGTTTAAGCTGATTTGAATTTATTAGACTAAACCTACATAGATCATGGTCCTAGTTCAAATCAAATTTGTTTAGTCCTGAATCTATTTAAATCCAAATCAAGTCTAATTTCAAATCAATATTTGAAATTGATTAGTCCTTCTAATAGACTTAAACCAAATTGAATCTTATTCACTTGTACTTAACCCAATTGAGATAATTCAATCAATCAAATTGATTAATTAAATATATATGATTCTCAATCGTTGATCAGTAAATAGATCATCCTAGGAAACTTCTATGCATGTGACTCTCTAGGTTCGAACCTAAGCCGGTAGCATAGGAACAACTTTCTATACTAATCGATGTGCCCATCTAGCAATGGAACCCGACGTCCGGATAGGTCGAAGAGTTACCGAGCAAACTCCAAGAACCCTAAGAAACAGTTACCATATAATTCATCCTTTTGACCACAAATGCTAAGGATGGCTTAAGATCCTGTCAACTCTAAATAGCAAATTTATAAAGTGATTTCAACTTTAGTGATCATATAACTTTCACATGAAGTGCCTTGGCCAAGGTCTTGCTAAATTAAAACACAAGCATTTCTCCTTTTAACGGGATAGGTCAAATTCTATATTGATCCACAACTGACTACCATAAGTACTTGACTGCACCCAGTAACCTTTCATAGCTGGATTAGAAATCCAAATGGTCCGACAGCTAAGTACAGTGATTTGCTTGCAAGTCACTGGTTGTGATCTTCAGGTCTGAAGGATAGTTATACCTATATCTTCTCGGATTAACTCTTGACAGCAGAGTATCTGAAAATGAGTCACGTTCGGTAAAATGTACTCCTACACTTTCACCTGTATGTTATACCAGTGTCTCTACACTCCTTGGTTAAGGGAACAACCAACAAATATGATATACAATGTCCTATAATTTATAGTACTATGGCCCTGTCATAGTATATCATATGGTTGCGAACTCTTTTGAGGACCTTCATAGATAAATCATCCTTTATCGTGAAAGAAGATCCTGAGGGCTTCATTACTATCAGAAGTATTAAGAAGATGTTCTTGTAATGAATAAACTGCTAAATAAATTTTATTAATATATCAATTTATATGCTATTTACATTAGTTCAATCATCAAATGATTGGTTTTAGGATACAATTCCCAACACATTTAACATATTAGAACGAAAAGTCTTATGATTGCATATCCTTTAACTAAAGGTTTATAACCAAAAACATTTAAAGAATATGTACATAGAATGGGTTTTGTTCCTTGTATATACTTAATGTTTTGAACAAGAAAATTACTGTGTCTTTATTAAGTGGAAATTAAGTTATTTATATAAATTATGTAACTTAACCATCATAACTCTTATTATATAATTTATTATGTTAAAGTTATGGTGAAAGAATAACATTATGACCTAATGTTTACCTTATAAATATTAATGTCATAAACTTTCGGCCCATGTTAAATTAATCTTTACGTTACACAAAGAGTCGCCCTTTAATGTTAGATTGTTACAAAGGCCAAGTCATTTTTTTCCGATCTAGCCTAGTATGCGAAATACGAAGGGCCATCCATTATTTTCTTCTACGTGTGTAAAAGACAAAGGGCTACCAGATGTTAATGGTCCAAAAGTTTAAGCCATTAACATTAAAAAGTTCTTGTATTTAATGAAATTAAAGTTATTAATTTGATGTTTGATAAAATACTAATTAAATATATATATATATATATATATATATAATTAATCCTCTTTTACTTGAAAAAGTTAGCAAGATTTTATTCTTATCTCCTACAAAGGAAATAAAATTAAGGAAGAGAAACTTAGCTATTTGCATAAAAGACTGTCAAATTTAAAGTCTATATACTGTTATGATAAATTTTATATAGCTAAGTATTTTATATTTAATTTTTATAATAAATTATTTATTAAAAATTTATATCGCTAACATGCATCAATCAAAGCATATTGTAAATATGATATAACATTAAAATAATAATATTTAATTTATTTTGAAATAAATCTTGGGCAAAACCAAACCAAGCAGCACTCACGCCAGACACCCCCCAATTTTAACGTACATCCAAAGCGTGCAGGCTGCAAAATTTTAAAAAGGGCAGGAAGCACTTCCTTTTTCTTTTCCATTACCTATATCCACTCTGAAATTTGACTGTTTGCCATCATATTTTTCCTGCCTCGCAGATCCTTTATCTGACCCAATTACTCATGATTCCCGGACTTTGTGATCATGGCCTTGCAGGAGTGGGTACACTAATCACTGCTCTTAGCCTGTCCAGCAGGAAAACTGCGAAGCAATATATTCATATTTTTCTCCCCCATTGTCAGCAAAATAAGAAACCGTCCGGGCTGGAAACCAGGACATGGCACTCGCTAGCCGCGGAAAAGACCCATCGATCTGGTTTGGTTGGTTTGTTACTATAAATGGAAGCGGCCGCGCGTGCCATCGCGGTAGGCTAGCTGTCCCTCCGGATCCACAGCCCTCCCCCGTTCCCCCCGTGGTCCCACTTCTCTCCCCTACGCTGCTGCATACGAACATCATGATGATGATGATGGCCACTCTCTCTCCCTCTCCCCCCTCCGACAACCGCACATGAACCAGGGCTCGCCACGTTCCCCACTCGCTCGACCTGTCCCCCGGATCCGCTGGGCCCCACCCCGGGATCTAGTAGCACGCGCGCTGGATCCGACGGCTGTCCTCCCACCCGGGATCGACGGGGATCTCGCTTCCCGAGGCCGCCATCCAACGGTCGGCATCCCAGGGGACGCCCACGAACCCCCGGGCTTTGCCATACACCCGCCGGTGCGGTGGGGGCACGCGTTTCGAGGGCCATCCATTCCCTCCTCCCACGCCACGCCTCGCCTCGCCTCATTTATTATTGTTTACATGGCATTTAAATAAAGATCTTTGTGGTCTCGGGCTTGGCATCCGAGTTCGAGACGCACCGGCCCCTTGGCCTAGGGCTCGCCTCCTTCCACCGCTTTTGTCTCCTAGAGAAACAAGAAAGCTCTATTCTTGTCCGTTGTTTTGCCGTTGCTCTGCCTCCATCTCTCCCCCCGACCTCCCACCGCCTGCCTATTCGTGAAGCGAATTCAAGCTCTCTTCTTCCAGTTCTGCTGCCAGGTTGTGGTTTCATTGGGATTTCACAAAGGGGTTTCTTTTAAAACTTTGCTTGGATTTAGAGCATGTCTTTTGATCCAGCTGGCCGGGTTATTTATTTCTAATCATATGATGGTGTGTATCTTTGTTATGTAATCTGATTAAACTTGTGTTGGATCACAGAATAAGGGGTTGAAATCGGACAGTATGCCGTGGATGTCGTGGTCGGCCAACTATTTCGGGAAGTGCGTGCGCTTGGCCATCTTCTTCCGTGTTATTCTGTATGATCCCCTGCTCTCTTTCTTTTAATTTCGATCGAATTCTTTAAATCGATGTTACCTCTCGGATGGAGGCACTTTTGTTTGTCTGTTTTCATGCGTAGCTATTTTTTGGACAGGGTTGAAGTTTATGGGGTTTAACTTTGTGTGCAGTTGACTACGTGGATTTCGATCATCGGGAGTTCTCTGTTTTCTGAAATTTGATATATTGAGCTGAGGAAGTTAGAATGTACGTTGCGGTCAATCTAAAGATAAATCGGACGGTGAAAAAGTCTGGAGACATCATAATGAACGTTAGAATTATTGCCTATTATCAATTGATGCAAGTTTGTCAGGTGAACCATGTGAAGTTTATTAGCAGTTTTATTGAACACATCATCTCTGTTTTGATATTATTATGTTTATGTTTGTGATGCTAAGATTTTATCTCTGTTTTTCATGAAGTTTATATTACCGTAACTCCATATGTTTAGGTTTTGATGATTATTCCATTGTTTTGCTAAAAGAAATCCATATGTTCAGGACAGTTGGAATTTATAACTTCAGTTTTCAAAGCATGGGATCAATAAGAAATTAGACTGTTTTCATCGATTCTTCTTTGCTGGCTAGAAACATTGCCACTACCTCCACCCAAGTCCTCTGTAGCTTTCTCCCTCCTCTTTAACAAGCAGTGGACATATATTCTACTTCCGTCACTCATTACCGTTGCTTTTGGGTTACACCCACCATAGAAAAGGCATTCGTATTGACGTTCAGAAAGTTCTAAAAAGGATGAATTAAGTGTTCTTCTTTTTCCTCCACTAACCAACTAGTCAACTTTTGTGGAAGATCCAGTCGATATATCTTTAGCTGTTTGTATTTCATAGGCTGATGAAATTGACAGTCTACCATGTTGTCAGTGATGTGGATAGCTCTAGACCTTAGGTTTCCAGTTTTCTGGGGCAAAGTTAAGAGGAATGTATTTTCAAAACTCTCATGTTTTGCTTCTCTACTTCACTGCAAGAATTAGTTTGTTTTGTATGGGTGGATCCTTTGCATCTCATATTTAAGTTGTAGGCAAATTTTTTTTATTAGTACATAATCTTGTTGAAATTTTGTGTTCTATTTTTGTGTGTTGATTATGCTCTTTTTTTTTCCCCAATATTTTCTTAATGTTTGAATGCTCGTTCATGATTATTGTCTAAGTCTGAAAACTACAGTAGCACTCACAACTTGCTATGCCAAATGGTAGGCTGAGTACTTCCGCCAGTTGCTTAAGCCTGTCACGTAGATTGAACTCCTAGGTTGAAGTTAAGTTGATCTGCAACACGCGTGGGCAACGAGCCTTCTTGCTTCGTTACTTGATCCATCAGTAAGAGCTTTTTTACGAAGTGAAATCAGGAAGATAGCCTAAACTCTTGAAAGATAAGCTCTTCTTAGAGTCCAATGGCTGCTGACTGGGAATTTTGATTGTGAAGAATTTCACCATTTCCAATTTGATACCATCAGATCGCTCTTAGCAAGGGAAGCTAAATCCAGCCAAGGTTAGATACAGGTCAGATCATTCCCATTAACAACAGCATTGTAGTAGTCCGGTTGGGACCTATGCAGCGAGACACAAGATTCTTTTCCAAGAAGGCTTCCGATCTCGTGGGTATGATGCAGGCAGTTATTCTAACTCCCCTGCAGGTGGTGCTTGCCATGCTGATGGTGCTGCCGCTGCCGCCGCCCCTTCCTTTGGCGAATCTTTGACAGGCATGAAGCATCATGAATTTCCCGGTCCACTTAATGGAGTCGAGTTCCAACCCTCTGAAACCTGTCCTAAGAACTTTGTCATTTTTGACCAGACGTATAACAAAAGCCGGGTCATGTTCCACCCTTCGTTGGCCCAGAATTTTGGCTCTTCAAGTTTTGATATCTATGGAACTCATGGCCATGAAGCTGGCAGAAGAAGCATCGACAGAGATAACAACAATGGAGAATATCGCACGCCTCACATAGAGGATGCAGAAGAGATCGATGCATTACTGAGTTCAGAAAGATGATGATGATGTGGTAAGCACAGGCCGGACTCCAGGCCATTGGGGAGGTAGTTCGCCAGATTCTTCATGCTCATTTTCAGATGGAATGAAATCAGGCAAACTGAAGTTCAGTTCTACTAATGCCAGCAGCAGTGAGAGGAAAAGGGAGAAGATGAAGAAGATGGTGAAAACACTTCGAGGAATCATACCCGGTGGAGACCGGATGGATACACCTGCTATTCTTGACGAAGCTGTCAAGTATTTGAAATCCCTCAAGGTGGAAGTGAAGAAGCTTGGAGCACAGAATTATGACAGCTGAAATGGCTGGCATCTGGGTGTGGTCTCACTAAACTTACCAGAGAGTGGAAGCTGAATCCTTATCTAAAAGCATAAGCTATCATGATGCTGTACGTTGGTTTTGGTGTTCTTTTTTTTTTTTTTTATGCCGTGGCTTTATGCTCCATGATGAGAGCATGGAGGAAACTCTGCATGCCTATTGGATAGGGGAATATGGGGCAAAAGAAACTGCAGCAGGGGAAGGAGGAGTGGAGGCTGCACGCCTTTTCTTTTGTGGTGGGTCTTGGTGTTGCCCACGGTCTTTGGATGCTTCATGTGTGGCTTTGTTCCTTGTCCTTGAAAGGAGGCCATGTCTTCCTGCCTCTTTCTTATGGTGGGTAGTGCTTGTATGTTGATGTTATTCTGTGTGATCTTTCTGTTATGTTGGGCAAACCACTACGTTGCTACCTTTAGCTCCACTTGTTTTAGCGGCCATTCTAGCGTGAAATTCCCGGCTCCAGTTTCATCTGTCTGCCTTTGGGAATCTTATTTCTAAGCTGATGAAGTTTTTTATTTAATGAGACTTAATTTGTGGCCATGTAGTGCTGTTGCTGATTTGAGGTGCTGTGGTCTGTTAGGAGATGTGTAGCAGAAGAGACTTGCCGTCTTCTCCTATTTAGTTTTGTTTTATTTTTTTTAATTTTTTTTTAAGAAATAAGCCTTCACACAGAGACTAATAATGATGGATGACTCGGTAGTAGCATCCACGCTTTGCGCTTTCTTTTGGTGTTGTTCAAAGTGCTGGAAAAGAAGCAAGCAAAAGCTAGCACGAGGCGTTTGAATTGGGAGTAATGATGGACGCGGCTTCCTTTCGGTCAAGCCTATGAATCGCCCCAAGTCACGGGGCGTTAAAATTTTTCCTTAATGGGTTTTTGGTGCTCCAAGTTTGAAACAAGGACGGCCATTTCATGATGGAAGAGTCTTTTTGACCCCTTCTCATCCTCTTAGTTTAGCGATGAGGCAGTGTACCTGCTGGAGAAGCTGCAAGAGGATTAGTCTTAGAAATGGTCCATGTCCGTGTTTTGTAGCTAGTGCGTTCTGGCTCTAATTTGGGATGGGGTTTCCTCAGTTTCCTTCATGGGTGGCCCTTTGTTTTTATAACATTTTTCTTCAGAAATTTGCCTAGAATTTGACTCCGGTAGGCAAATCTAATCACAATAAAAGGCAGCAAATTTAGGCTATGTTTGAATCTTTGAAGAAAAAAAAAAAAAAGAAAAGAGAGAGTAAAATAAAAAAAAAAGATGGAAGGAAAAAGAAGAGAGAAAGAATTGTTCTTCTTTTCTTATTTGAAAATAATGAAAAGGAAAAGAAAGATAATATTAATTATCTTGTTTAGATAAAGAGAAAAAAAAAAGAAAAAGAGTTATGTGGTAATTATATTATTCAGAATAGGAAATAAAAATGAAAAATAAAAAATGAAGCCATATTTTAATCTTTTAAAAAATATAACTTAAATATTTTTTTCTCTTCAATTTACCTTCGAAAGGTTAACAAATACCTTCGCTATGGTAGAATACTCTCATTCTTTTTTTTTTTTTTTTTTCTCTTTCATCTTCCTCCCAAACAAATTCGGCACATGATGCCAGTGCCCCCAACGTAAAAGGCTTAGCCAAATGATTAGTCATCCAAACTTCGGCATCTTCTTATACGCAACTTCCATCGACATGGGAGTCCTATGTATGCCGTCTCAATTTGGTTAGACATCCACGATTAAAAACAAAAAAAAAAAATCATTAAACACCCAAGTCAGACTTAGAATTTCCATATCAAACCGTTCTTCTCGTTGGTGGACAACCTTTGTAAAATAAAAATCAAGTCTTCATCTTATGTAACATGACATCGGATGAGAATCAAAAATATATTTTATTTTTTATTTTTTATTTTGGCCCCGTTACAGAAGTGAAGGTTAAAACAACCAATTATATGCGCATGCTTTAATCCCCACCGGTCCCAACGACAGGAAATCACCTTTTACTTTAAGATGATGCCAAAGGGTCGGACGGGGATGGCATGGAGCACGTGATGTGGGACATGAACATTGTTTCCTCTGTATTCAAAAGTCTCGCACCCAAATGACTCGTTCAGTTTCTAATGTACTCATTAAAAAGCAAAGCTTACATCAATCAGAGATCCCTTCGATCTTTTTTTAGTACCGTAATTAATAATAATAGAATGCATCTGATATGGCTGGCCGTTTTTCTGGGGTAGTATTATCTTCTGCGTGATTTTCAAAAGCAATGATGTGACAACAAAACCCAAGGCCAGCGTCGACCTCTAATTTCGGTCTCCAGCATCGGCCTTCAGTGCCGATCTCCAGCGTCGGCCTCCAGCGGCGGCCTCCAATGTCGTCTCCAACATCGGCCTCCAGTGCCGGCCTCCAGCGTCGGCCTCCAGCGCCGGCTTCCAGCGTCGGCCTCCAGTGCCGTTCTCCAGTGTCGGCCTCCAGCGTCGGCCTCCAGCAACAGCACCAAAGACCGGCACCCAGCGTCGGCATCAAAGTTACACGTTAACATCAAAGACAGACGTCCAGCGTCGGCCTCTAGTGCCGGCCCCCAGCGTCGGTCCTCAGCGCTGACCTCCTGTGCTGGAACTCTGACTCCGGCCTCCTGCATTGGCTCCGGCCTCCGGCATCGGCTCCTAGCGTCGGCCCGCAGTATCTTCCACATATACAATGTAATTTCATACAGCCGACCCCGTAATCTAAGCATCTCGCTCACCAAAATCACGGGCAATGTTAGCCTGATAGGCAGTTACCGCTATAAGCGGCCCTTATCCAGCAATAGTCCAACGACTTGCCGTTCGATGAAACATCATAACGGGACGGATTCGACGGTTCCAATAGACCGAGGTAAACGGGATCCCCAACAGGTATAAAAAGAGGACCCGTGCTCCATGCAAGGAGAACTCTCTCTGAAACCTCCTCTAGAACAATTCTACAAAAATCATATCCCTGTTCGACGATTCACTAACTTGGGTGTCGAAGGGTCCCCACCGGAACCACCGATCCGAGACTTTTTGTAGGCTTCCGAAAGAAGACGATGGTCTCTCTGTGCATATAGTGATCCTAGCCTGCCCAACGTTCATAGTACATGATTCGATCGCAACAGCATCCCCTCATTATCACACACAGGCTTACGCATGTTTAGTTTTGTGACCTTATCAAAATTGACATGAAGGTTTATATATATATATTTATTCTTTTAGTCGCTGTCATCCGCCAAAATCTGCTTTTAGAACTAGGAGCCTCGGGATTGGGTTTCACGTCACTTTCGCTTGCAATCCAAACGGCGTGGCCAACCCATTACGGTGGAGTAGTAACGGTGCGTGCTTGCTATGCATCAGTTGCAAGTAAGTGGTAAGTGGGAAGTGCAATGCGCTTTCAATAATGACGAAAGGCATGGTGGGATGATAGCTTTACGCAAATGCGGAATGGCATGGCCTAGCCTCTCCACTTGAAGAAGCTCTTCTCCGTTGTTGGGTTGCTTGCTGCTGCTGCCTGCTTGCCTGCCTGCCTACAGTGCGAAGGGGGAAGCCCTTGCTCATAAAATTTATATTTCGCTGGAGCTATTCAGAGGAAAATATACCTCTTGTATCCGAAGTCATAGTTGGGTCCTACAACCTTGTAGCAGTAAGATTAATAACTAATTTAATTGACTAGCCCGACCTAAAAGCCCTTTGGTTCACCAATGATAGCATTCAATGTCGAGCATCAGTAGCATAGAAAGATGCTCAAGTAAAACCACTAAAACTCCACTAATGTGGTGGCAACATGTCCATCCACCCCCAGCTTGACAACATATGCAATTGGAAAGGCAGCACTACTGGGAAGATAAGATAGGCCGGACATCAAAGAACCTATGACCAAAATACAGTAGTGACGTCTCAATTCCTCCGCAGATGCCCGCTATTATACCAAGCTTCTTGTACCCTCCTAACTCTCTTCTTCTTCTTTTAAATTAATTTCTTTTTTCTTTGTTTATTTCTTTTCTTTTCTTTTTCTCCTTTCCGAATTTAAATGTGCCACCCCATCCTCATCTTACTTACCCACATAAATGAGATGAATGAGACGACTAAAACACTTCTCATTCTGAGGGAACTTTAAAACTCGATCCTAAATTCAAATTGCATAACATCTGATCCAAGTGCTATACCAGAAAGAGAAAGAGAGTCCAAGCGGGAAGAAAAATTTGAAAGCCATGTTTGAGGCCATTTTGTAAACCAACTCCACGTAACTGTCTAATTTTGAAATGGTTACCTCAATGCACTCAAAAGTTTTGCAGAGCAACCTGGAATACGATTTAAATAGCTGTAAATTCTCGAGAACACTGAGTAGCGAGGACCTAAGCATTAGCTTTCTTTCCACATCTGATTTTCTAGCTCAAGATTTCAAGATGATAAACAGCGAAGTGGATTTGTTCAGGGGGGTCCCTAACTAGTTTATACATCATTTACAATTGTCTGGTACAAGTCGTACAAATTTGTGGTCTCTTGATTGAGCGCATTCGGAGGAATTTGATTGATTCAACTGAACGTATGAAAGTTTGTTCCAAATCCAAGTGCGATGCTATGTATACCATGTTTCATTAATGAGCATGCCAGCGTAAGCTAAATGAATCAGTGAATTGTTGTGCTCCATGTTTCATTAATGAGCATGCCAGTGTAAGCTAAATAAATCAGTGAATTGTTGTGCTTTTCATCTCATAAACATCCTCATGAACGCGGCCATCATTACTTCCAAAGTAAAGTAAGATAAGAAAGCACATGTTTTTACAACTAATAAAAGCTCACGTCCAAGGGTAACCCAGAAAATCTTCAGCATCTTACAAGCAAAAAGCGTGCATTGGTAGGTAGTAAAGCCAAATTCTCTGGGATGAGCTCCACAGACAAATCATTGGATGACCTTTTCCCTTGAACCATAAAATCTGATGTCAAGGTGCAATTGGCGGCCTTGGATGATTGTATGGAGTTCCTCAAGGCTCGAGCAACATCATGCGGCCAAGGTATAGTATCTGCTTGCCAAAGCGTAATCAATGATCTCATGAGAGGAATAAAGGTTCTTCAAGCATGGTCTCCAATTGCAGCAAAGGAACCTTATACATAAAGTGTAAATTCTTGCTAGAAATAGTATTATGCTCCAAATGCTGGAGATGAGAAAAGTCATTCGTACCTTGAAATCCTTCAGTCCTCGTCCAATCATATTGGGTGATATGGCACCATCAATGGTCATGATGAGCTGTAAGATCCGACCTGGTGTTGAAAAAATATGCATTCAATGCAATGCAAATTGTACATGGGAGGATGATGGCATGCTATGAAATGAATATATACTGCCACTATCAGAGCAAAATCATAATCAACATGCATCATGCTATTCCTATCAGTGCCTATCTATGCATGCTTTGCTAATAAAATATATCAATATCAGTAATTGGTTTAATTTTAATAGTTAAGAACATAAGCCAGCAACCTAGTCTAAACCTATCCTAGTATGGTTTGTGTTTTTCCATCACATTCTGTCAGAAAATATTACGTATAATGCAAGTTACTTAAAACCATAACCAACATCGCTTGGGGGCTGTCATAAACATGAATAAAAAATTACAAGTTGTTTCACTTTACTGTAGAACAGCTGCAACTCCTGAATTTATCTGATTGAAGCAAATCTAGTTCATTATATGTCTTAAATTTGCACCATCTTACTAGTGCAGTCTTCTGTATATGTCTCTGCATCCCAACAAACTGCCTCACTGTTTGGATTTGTTTCTTCATAAAATACCAACAACAGAAATGACAGTACATTGAGAGTAATGCTGCTGGTTTGGTCAAGACATTGCACATCTTCAGCTGACGGGAAAATTCTGTCAGACCTATTGTAACGAACAGAGGAGCACTATAATATGAAAAAAACTTCATTACAATCATTCCATGGTTCTTTGTACATGTCATGGTGAGACACATAGAAGTGACTACCATGGAGAAACTGTTGGAAAGAAAATGCATGTGTACATAACCATAATGGTGAAATGGACTATATTAGATGGTGCCACAATGATGCTCTGGTTTTGCCATAACATTTATTGATTGCTAATATAGTCTATGAAGAATTATGCATTAAAGGCATTATTTTTAAATGCAAGTAAATCAGAAGACATTGGAGCATTGGCTTTTTGAAACAATTTATGTTGCATATAGAATATTTCAGCTCATATAAAAATAATATTTGTCTTCATTTGGCTTCCATAGCTTTATAATATTTTTGGGGCCTCTTAATCTTTTTTTTTTCTTTTCATTTTTCCTATGGTCAAACCTTTCAATAAGGCTTGGGCTTTCTGCATTCAATACATCTTTAGCGATCTAGCCTTGTAGAATGCAGATAAAATTTGTCCAATGCAAACAAATATCTTCAAGATGTTCTTGCCAATCCTCTAGATCCTGCCATACTGTTTTCCACGCTAGATGATCATCAGGGTAATTTAATGCAATCTTCATTATGTGGTGCCTATTAGATGTCTTTGCTTCAGTAATCTAATTAGCACTCTTTAACTACGTGCCAGATATAATTTTTCATGCACCTTGTGGAGTATGACTCCCAAATGTAACTAATTTAGTAAGCTGCCATTTAATACTCCAAACTAATGCACATCAATCCAAACAAAGATTAATCAGAGCTAATATAATTAAACTTTTTGATAAATCACTTTATGATGCCTAACATGAATAATTTAATGAACGTATAAAAATGCTGACAAACTTCCAGTAAGCTACGAGAATATCATTTGATAGCTCATAATTTAAGGATGAATTTTCTTGTATTTTTATCTAAACTTTTATATTTCTTTCTCGCAAAATCTCCTATTAGATGAGTAGAAGTCTAGCAAGAGTTAGGAATCTATTTTTAGATAATTATTTAATAATCATTTCTTTAGTTTTCTTTTGAAAATTAGTGTCATAGTAGAAGTAGAAAATCTATTGGCTTTAAAAAATTAGTACTCTACAAAAAGCAGGAAACCTATTGGTTTTAGAAGAACTATCTATAACTAGGCCATGGTTGAAATCTTTTAATATGAAAAATTCATCAATAAAGTTTTAAAGATTTTCTTTAGTACTTGACTTGAAAAAATTTCTTACTTGCTATGGTGTGAGACCACAATCCCAGAAGAGGTGATCAATGCAAGGCCAACACTTTTCTCTTTCATGAAAACTTGCCTATATCAATAGGGATTTAATACCAATATTTCTCTTGAGAAAACCTTGCATTGATTCTGATTTTGTGTTTTAATGGTGACATTCAGGGTTAATTCGATTTGTCTGATGATGTGTTTGTAAAGTAAGTGATGACACACGTTTCCTAAATCATTCATATATTACTTTTCTATATATATATTTATCAATGAAATTATAATTAATTAATATGTAATATATGGATTTTATGAATTCATGTCTTTATTTAAAAAGGAAAGCAAAATTGCAAATTAATATATTATGATAATTGTTAGATGTTATGCCTATATGTTATGAAATCTAGTCTTGATCATGATTATCTATTTATGTTTTGACATGTTTTAACTATGAAAAGATATAGTAAATTTTGGATTTTGAAATTCAATCTAATCAAATATCCGATTACCAATGAGAAATATACATTGATCAATGCTTAAATACTAATGGAGGATGGACATTGGCTAACATCCAGTTACCAATAGGGGTTATGCTTTGTTCAACCCCCATTTACTAATGGAGGTTGTACATTACTTAATACGTAGTTACCTATACATTGGTCAATATTTATTAGCTAATGGAGGTTATACAATGGTCAATATTTAGTTACCAATGGAAGTTACACATTGGTTAATATCCTATGGCTAATGGAGAATATACATTGGTCAATACCCATATGCCAACGGGGTTATACATTAGCATGTGATTAATTTTGAGCTCATGATTAAGGATATAGATGAATTGACTTTAGAAATGAACTATAATAAAGATAATTATTATTACAAATATAAAAAAATATATCTGAAAATTATGGATAGTCTTATTGTTGCCTTATTTAAATATATTGAATTGCCAAAATGTTTGGTACTATTAAAGAAAATATATTTAATTTATTATTTGAATTATCAAGTTAAAATGTTCATTGATTATTGGATTGTCAAGCTTATTATTTCATCTTTCTCTTAGATCTAAAGAATTAGGTATTGACTGAGTAACTATGGGAGAGTGATTAATTACAAGAGTTAAACCTTCACCTTAAATTAATATTAATTATCTAATTATATTTTTTCTTTATTTAATGTTGAAGAATAGTTGATATTAGTGTCGTAAACAAGAGTTTTGAAGATCTATTTTGGACAAGTTAATCATTAAGTTTAAATTCTATTTCCTTTTATTCCACTGCTTAGTCTATTTATTTTGATATCATGATAAATGCCTTGTATACAAGTAAGGTAAAGCCTTATGGGTATGTGGTGGTTACTACATTCCTAAGTTGGGATTTTGGATTAGGGACGAGATATACCACTTTGTTAGATTTCAGGTACCTACTGTCTTCCACCACTTTGCCATATTTTGAGTTATATTTAGCTACCTCAATCTCCCCTTAGATAGAATGGATATCCCAGTATAAAGTATTAGATTAGCATCAAGGCAGCCACCAAAACAGAGTTGATTACCAAATACAAGGACGGGACACTATCTGAAATGGAGTCAAATTCTAAGGCCAAATTATGATCAAGATCTGGATGTCTATGAGAGACAAACATTTTATGACATCACCGTTCTATAGGTAAACACTACCTATTATATTAATTCTTATCTATTATATCAATTATTTGTACTTTGTAGTGTAATAAAAATTCTGTATCATATGGATTTTAATCTCTATTTCATCGACTAATTCATTGATTATACTTTCAATATGCCATTTTTGTAAATTTATATATGACAATTAAAACTACTGAAAAATACAAAATGAAACAAATAAAAAATTAATTTGTGGTGTATTAGCATGGAATCAATATGCCATAGTTTACTGTGTGTTAGTAAGATAGCAAACCAGTACTATACTAAACTGGTCTAGCATTGGTAAGCCAACCGATACTGGTTCATTGGACATTGTGCATGACTAATAAATTACCTTTTAACTATAATGATAGTGATCAAGCAACTACTTCACAATGCAAAGTATCAAAACACTTGACATATAATATGTTTTATATCTTCTAAAGGTTGTGTCTAGGGTACACAACCATAACACTATGTTTGGAAGGAGAGAAAAGTAGGGAAAAAAGAAAACTAGAGGAAAAAACAGGATGAAAAATAAAATTTACCTTGCTTGGATGGGAGGAAAAAAACTGAAGAGAAGAGAAAATGGGGAAAAAAAAGTGGTGAGCCCCATCTAAAAGTTTTCTCTCCGAAATTGGAGAGATTTCGAAGAGAAAACTTAAGGGTGCTCTTTCATTTTTATTCATTCCGATATTAACCCTCCCAAAGAAAAAATATTAGGCCATTGATAAAAAGTATGTAAACATTTGTAATAAGGGCATTATTATCATTGCAAATTATCAACTTTTTTTTCCTCTTTATTTTCCTTCCACTCATCCAAACATAAGGAGAGAAAATGTTTTCTCTCCACTTTTCTCTTCTCTTCATTTTCTCTCCCTCTATTTTCTTTCCTCCCTACTTTTCTCTCCATCCAAACAGAGCATAAAAGATAAAGTTGCATAGCTAAAAGTTGGAATATGGTAACTTCTTCTGGAAATGTCTCCATTGGAAAAATTGTATTTCAGAATGCACAGGAGCTACTGAAATTCTTGTTGAAGGAGCATTATAGATCTCCTTGTTATTCTGCATCATTTGATAATATGCAGAAGTTATAGTAATCTTACCTTCATGTACATATGGTCATAACTTATATTTGATAGTCTCTCAAATATAAAGAATTCATACTGTACAATGGACAATATAATGGAGAAGGAAAAAAAAAGATACATCCACAGATATTAACAACTTGATTAATAAACTCAGAAAGCATGTGCTACCGGTACATCATTCTCAAGTTACCTGCAGGGGCAAAAGTTTTTGCATAATTTTGAGATCACTGCACTGGCAGCCGATCGAATTTCCTGCCATGCTGCATCTACAGATGAATCTTCACAAAGCAGAATCTGAACATTGTACTCTAGGAGAAAAAAAAAAGTGTATACTCATTTGTAGAAATATAGCCATTTTACAACTATCAGACACTCATATTTTTCATGTCTGTATTCTATCAAAATTCAGGGTTCACCAGTGAATAATGATTCACAAGAAACTTATGTATCACTAGTTATTCAACCGAGCAACATACAATCATCAAAAGCTGGCGACCACATGTTAGTGAAAGATCATAAGCAACAAGCAAATGATGGTGAAAAAGGTAGGCCTTCATCAAAAAATTATAGTCAAAATGCTACTATGTATGCATCAATTCATGGAAACATTACATACATACATCCATATATATATATATATATATATAATTTGACTTTTTACTTACCATCTTTCCCCTTCTAACCAATGACATGAAAAATATATGGCTGTTGACTGTCATCTGAAGCAGGCTGAACTTAATCAACTGACCAAAACAACACTTAAAAGAATGCAGATGAGGTGTGATAAACTTTTAGAAGCTGCAATAGTCTCAAGCTAGAATGGTAGGAAACTTCAAAAGCCCATAAATTTACATACAGGTTTCAGGTAAACTGTTATTACACATGGTTGA
Source organism: Calamus simplicifolius (assembly GCA_900491605.1). Lineage (NCBI taxonomy): Eukaryota > Viridiplantae > Streptophyta > Magnoliopsida > Arecales > Arecaceae > Calamus > Calamus simplicifolius. The sequence continues at coordinate 1,187,743 of UESW01003843.1, read as the reverse complement.
TGCAACAATGTTCTACAGCAGCTTGGTCTTGTAAGTTTGTAGAGAAATAGCATTTACGAGGTCAGAATTAAATCAAGAGTAAATTTTACTATTTTTCAGCAAGTAGATCTTTGGGGCTATCTTGGATGGTGGAGAGTCATGTTTTAACAAAGTCCTTGTATAACTTTTTGTTAATGGATTTAAGTTTAGTTTCTTGATCTTATTGTTATTAAATTTTTCTCTGTGAATAGGTGGTATGAGGTAAAAACCATATAAAAATAGGAAGTCTGACACTTGCACAAGATCTGTAAAGAAAAAATGTTAGTAGCTGTTTATTTGTTGTCAAATATACACTTCATTTTGCAATTTCCACAAGCTTTCATTGCAGATTCAATGGGCATCCTAAAGAATTGAAGTGTCAGCTTCTGTAAACATGCCAGCATGCGCCACACCATTCTTAACTCAACTTAATTCAACTAAGGCCGGTCCCAAGCCAAGGTAAAGGAGGAGGGTTGCATTAGATAACTAATAGCCAGCGTAAAACTCCGTCAGATCCCTTAAAACATGAATTTATATGCCCTGCCATGCCAAATTAGAAAAAAGAGAGAACATAATATCCTTTTTATAATTAAAAATATATTTTAAGAAATATCTAATAGGGCTGTGCCAACTAGTGCTGGGTGCTGCTACTAGACCAGAAAGGTACATGCCAGTTGCCACAAACAGTATGGGCAGGCACTTGATACATTAGCCCCCTTATGGATAGAAAGGTTTGCTGTCCTATCAAAGTAGTGGCATGTTTTTCAGTTTTCCAAAAGTCCCACTTAGTTTGCTGAACACTTGCTATGGAGAGGATTAAAAAACACCAATGGAATATATCTTTTATACTAGGCAGCCCCTACATGCAACCCAGAAACTTAGAATGTCTCCAGGGTATCTTCTAGGGAAGGTTAACTAGTTGATGAAGCCAAAGCATTAGGAAGATTTGGCTGGTAAACTACGGCTCTCCTTATCACTCTCTTTGTTGACATAATAAGTCAACTTGGTTACAAATTAAAGTTCAACTATGTCATTTGTTTATTCCCCACTTTTTGTAGATTATTTGTCATTAGGTAGAGATACTTATTACATTAATTTACTTGGATTATTGATTTTTGGTTGATCTATTAATAGTATCATCAGATAAATAAATAACAAGAAAGATACTGTTGCTTGAATAGAAAATATTCCATGTTTCAATAAAATAGATCCAATATATGCAAATGTAATTATTTTACTTATACGTTTTTCTGATTTATTCCAAATTCTTTTATCATTTTCATTTGTTTGCCCAATATATATTGTTTGGTGTGCATTTATGACAATTTTCCTGCTGTGCACCTTCAACCCAAGCACCATGCAATCCCCTGGCAGCCCAACATCTTAGGTGTGCAGTCTTTGTGATCAGTTCATCAGATGGATGTACATATAATTTTTTGTACTCAAATTTTGTACTTTGGTTTAAGAAGGCCACCAAACTGACATTGTTCTCTATGCATATAATCTTTAGCACGTCCTATTTTAACTCAGGTATCAATGGTACCAACTAACCTATCTAGTTCAGGGTGGTTCAGGCACAGATAGGTGCATTCAAGCTCTGTTCCATCAGTTGAAGATGGGTTAACCGTTTATGGGTTGAACTGTTTAAACTTTAAAGAAATAAAATAAAACATCCAAGGAATGGAAGGTAGCTGGGAAAAAGGCTTAGATGAGTTGTATCCAAGGAATGGAAGATGATAAACTATTTTTCAATCACTGAATTCTTTTTCATTTTTTTTCTTTGAAAAAAGGAGGGGGATTACCACTGTAGGCAGGATTTGAACCCAAGTAATTAGGTACCATCCCAAATGACCTTACCGATTTGATAAGTTAGCACCCACCGAGTCACTGAAACTTAATCAAATCCAATTACAGAGGCTGGTAGATATTGGATATAACATATTCCTTTTACTTTGCCGTGATTCTGTTTTCATGACCATGATATGATCCATAAAAACCAGAGATCTTTGAAATGCTTTGATTAATTAAAAGGATTATCAAGTTAAAAATAATCAATCGACAACTATCAGTTGAAGTAGCCACTGGTTGGACAGTATGTTGTGATGGTTCCATATAAGCAATTTTTTTTGCCTGAAAATCTAAATGGTAGTGAATGTAATTGCTATCCTTTTTCTATAACAACATGCATGCATTACATGATCTGTTGGAGACTGTTCAAACACTAATGCCTAAAGTGAGAACATTACCTTCACCAGAAGTAGAAGCAGTTAGGAAGATGTTTCCTTTACCGTTAACTACACGCATCAGAGCTCCATTCAGATGAGACTGTATATAGGAAGAAAAATTCATCACTTAAATATATAGCAGATGAAACAACTGCTATCAATACTAGGAATTCTAAGTAGCTACAACATAAGGCTGTTATATTAGGGTGACTCACCATTTCTTAGAAATTGATCCAAGGCAAACTGAATAAAAACAATGCGAAAAAATAGGAGAAGAAACTCGTATATATGGAACCTTTTGCCAAGCGACCATAAATGAGATGACAAACATGGAACGTTAATATAATTTATGAAAAAAAGCATGATAGATTAAAAGATTGACAGAAGGTATAACGGCTGTTGCATTTCACATATTGCACGTGCTGGATGCTTCAACCACATGTTATTACTACAGCAAGAGAGCTCAAGGTCATGTGTTATCCATTGAAATCATGAATATAGTTGATGCTTTAGCCATATATTTTTGCATTTCGCATCTTGCATATGTTGTGATCTAAAATGCTCTTCCAAGATAACTAGCAGAGATACAAGGCCACCAAAAATTTGTATATGCCAATTAACACTTGACCTCAGAAGATTAGGCCACTAGAGAATGGATCCACAATGCATAAGGATTCACATCGTTCCATGTGTGGCCCCAGACCACACGTTAAGGGACAAATGAGCTGGGACATAATATGTGCCAAACAAAAAGGGGTTAATTAATTTAAAAATATAATACTTGGATGGTGTTTGAGCTCATGATGTCAAGCAACCATTGCTTCAGCACCATTTTTGATGACAACCAGAACCCAAAAACTTAAGCTATTAATTAGCTGGGTCAACAATGTTTATTAGGCCCAACAGCATACAGCAATTTTTTACTTAAAATTACATATTTTGACATATAAGTTGCTGCAAATAAACATTGGTATAGTTTTGGGGTAGCATGTTCATGAATCATGAACAAGAAGAAAATGACAGAAATTAATGAAAATTTTAATATATCTAATGCCATCACAAAAACAACCTTAATGTATGCATTATCAATTAGCGAGAATTCATAAAAAAATGTATTTATATTACCTCTTTTATTCCACGTAATGGTGATCCTTTCAGGCCAAGTATAACAAGAGGCTCCTTATGAAGAGAAGGCTCCTACAAAATAATCCAAAAATATATACGGAAAACTGAATAAAAAATCTCCATGGGCAAGACAAACTTCCAGCCTTTTTTTAAAGATGGAGGAAAACTAGAAGTAACCAAAGGATGGACAGAACCTCATAAGAAATAATTAAAAAGACCAACATGCAATCTCTATAATATTGGTTGAAGGACATTCCTCAAGTATGCCAAGCTGCATAAGTTGCATAATGAATAGGCTTAGCCAATGAAGTTTATTGGTTATAATGATATTCATGACAAAGCTTATGCTTATTTAGAAACAACTTTGTGGTTCTTGCTTATCTAAAACTCTAAAAAAGCTAACTAATTTGACAATATGCTTATAAAGTCCATTTTTTTGCCAAGAAGAACCATAGCACCAAAGGGGAAAAAAGGGTTACTTTATATCACAAATAAAGAGCGTCACCTTAAATCTGCCATCAGTTGCAACCTTCACTGCAAAAGTTCTGGCAAATTCTTTGCAAATAGCAGACTCTGATGATACCTTTGTATGAGGATCAGCTGATCCTGAAAGCTGTGAAATGATAGATTCCAGCTCAAATTTATCAACACCAATAAACACAAGACAAGTTTTTGGTGCACTTTCCCAATGTTGTCCGCTCATACATTCTACCCTCTTAACCCCACTCCATTGGAAAACAAAACGGCGTTCTCTGAAATGAAAAAAAGAGAGAGGATAATCAGCTTGTTACTCCATGCAGACTGCCCCAAAAATAAAATGTTTACTAAGGGATATACAGAAAGTAACATACGGAATAAAATGCCATGCCATGTCAAATGATTTACCATATGTTTTACCTGTAAAGGGAATGATAGAAATGATGGCACCAGTAAAAGAAACAAAATATGCAAAGCATATCAATGAAACCATGCCCACAAAATTAATTAAAAAAATACAGAAAACCATGCTTCAAAGCTGGTCTAGTACCCAGTGAAATAACTAATAAAAGATCAGACATACCTATCCTCAGCAAACCATACAACGCCTTTAGACCTCAGAAGTCCAGTTGTGCATCTCATGTTTCTAAGAACTTTTGATTGGAATAAGGCCAGAGACAAGGGAAATTCACTTTCAAAAGTAACAGACGAAAAAGATAATCCTTGTGATAAACCTACAAGGAAAAAACAGTCATGGCAATGTCTCAAGTTATAACAATTACCATGGGTCACGCATCCAAAAATGTTAAGTCCATGTATGTGTGTGTGTGTATAAAGACATGTTGACTTGGTTCCACTCGAGTTGATTATCCGCTCAGATGGCCAGATCTAAATTTAATGATGAAAGTCTTACAACAATCTGAACTATTGGATATAACCATATGATTTTTGAAAATCATATAATTTAGATACCTCTAATCATGCATTAAAAAGTCAAAAAATTAGATTATCTAAATAAGATAAAATAATACATATCTTTTGTTGACCTCTCAATGCACGGAAGGGGTCTCCAAGTTACATGAAATTCTTAGTGTGTAAGCATTTCAGAGATAGTTGATCACATCTAATGGCTCGGGTTATTGGTGTAAAATTTAAATCATCCAAATTTATATTTGAATGGATCTGAGTACAAATCTTCTTGAGTGTAGCCACACTCAAGCTTGATCTAAGTAAAGATTCTCTTGAGTGTAGCTAAGTCTAACTCCATATCGGGTTGCGCAACCAATGAATCTTGTTATGACATAAATCAACAATGAGAACGACCCAAGCCATATGATCCTAATTTTATTTTCTTTTTCCTCACTTGAAGTTAAATATCACCAAATGAGTAATCGTACATTCATGGTTTATGCTTGAGAGTGATAACCATTTTAGGATCTATGAAAGCATTATAAATTTTATAAATTTACTAGCATTACATCAGTCAACATAAGCATAAGCACATTGCAGTTATTGAAACATTTGATATCAAAAACCATTTGATAATGCTAATATAAATGAATTAATTAATAATAAATTGACTTTTCATTTTTGAATGCAGATGCATCCAACCTAAGCAATAAATATCTAATAAAAATAATAGGGTATGTGCCCTACCATCTTGTGAATTAGCAGACTTCAATCTATCACCAATTGCTTGAGGCTGCCCACCAGAATGGTTGAAAGATGAAATGGCTACTGAGGTGTTAGCATACACATCTCGTCGGAATGCCATCTGAGGCAAAGATTCATGGGAAAGTATCGCTGGCACATTGTTAACTTCCTTCACTACATTTAAAGCTTCAATTTTACTACAATCAATCACAAGATCCAGAGGAACCCTACAAAACTGTGAGCGAACAACCTTCGCACCACCCGTTAATCCTTCCAAAAGGTCTTCTGCATCAGATATCTGACTGAGGCTAGCCAGATCACATCTGCAAGAAACAACTAAGGATGACTTTAATTGATGACTTGCATCTTGACATTCAAAGAAAGTTAGTACGGAATGATGACAGTCAATACACCAAGGATCACAATGGCAGCATGAGAAGAAGATAACCCTTTTTTTGTTTGATTCATCGGAAAAATGGATATAATTTTAAAGTTCTACGTGGTGGATACCATGAGAGAAGGTTGCACAAATTTAAGCTTCAGAAAACTCACTGAAAAGTGCAGTATGCTATCCTAAGTTTCTAAAACTTGCTATGACCATCTAAATAAATTCTTCCCCCCAAGTATCCTATTTCAAATGATTGTACAACTTCCAAAATAGGTTTCTCCCTGGTAGAACTACATGGAAATAAAGATCCTATTATGTTGAAGAAAGCCAAGGGATCGGATCAGAATCCAAAATGAGTATGACAGGAGAAGATTAGAGAGAGAGAGAGAGAGAGAGAGTAATGATGCATTGTCAATTCTTATCCTAAATTTTTGATTTCCAACCTTTTAAGCATCAGATGAACTATATGTGCAATGGAACATGGAGATAAGATTTGAGAGAATCAAAATCAACAGCACAAGGAGCACCAGACCAACCCTCTAGATAATTTCACGCGAACACCTACATACATCTTCATAGAACTAGGAGTGATGAAGGAAGAGTCAAAGCTAATAACAATATTCCAATACCATGGTACACCTCACCAATCATGAAATTATAACGATAAAACCAGATACCAAGAAGGCATACTTGTTCAATAAGACAATATCCACATGCTGCAGCTGCTTCCTTACAATGTCAATGTTTATAATCTTATCGATTGATTCAGCATCAACCACCGCAACAGTGAGGTCCAAATTTATTCCAACTTCCTCCAGCTCTGCTACAAACTTGTCCGGATTTGCCAAACCAGATGTCTAAAGAACATGTTCAGTTGATTCAGATAAACAAGAACCATATGAATTGTCACCTTCCAAGTCAAATAAACAAACAGACATGTCGAGCAACATAAACACGAAAGAGTAATCAAAAGAAATGTAAGAAAACCTCGACGAGCAGGCAGTCGAAGTTGTGCTTGCTATCGACAATCCTCTGGAGAGATTCTCTGAACGGCCCGTTCACATCGCAGCAACCACAACCTGATGATGATGGTGATGACAATTCAAGAAAGATAATAAGAAGGAAAGAATTCAGGAAAATAGGATCGGCGAGTCGTCGAAAGAGGGAAGGGGTGTGAGAATGATATAAGAGAGCGTACCGTGGGTGAGGGAGACGGTGGAGAGGTTGAAGGCGGAATTGAGGCGGGCGGAGTCGAGGAGGACGGAGTCTACGTCGGAGTCGGCGAACTCGCTGACGAGGACGGCGAGGCTGAGGTCGTCTCGGTGGTCGAGGAGGTGGCGGAGGAGGGTGGTCTTGCCGCTGCCGAGGAAGCCGGTGACGAGTGTGCACCCCATCCGTCCGCCGCCCAGCCCCGACCGCCTGTTGAACACCCGGTTCTCGAACGATACGCTCATCTCGTTCCCCTCCATCCTCCCTCTCTTTCACGGCAACACTTCCTTTCGGCTGCGGATATCAATCAAGAACGCCAGGGTTTGGAATGGACCGGTTCTGATTAATAAGACATGGGCTTTTGGGTTTAAGGCCAGAGTCCGGGCACCTGTAGCTAATTTTGCTCGCCAGTAGCGGCGAATGAAGGGTTGTGCGTGGGATCCACTTACCCGGCCACCGCGTGCATCTCCCGCGACTACCGTTGGGGCTCGCCACCGAGGGACACCGATCCAGTCAACCATTGGCAGGTTTGGTCCAATTGTGTTTAGACTTTAGAATCGATCGGCTTTGGGATGAGAAAAAAGTTTTGGTACGTTGTGTACAGTATAAAACGCGTGCATCGTGAACACACGCAGGCAGAAAGTAGTAGCACGGAGCGAAGAGTTTCATAGCGACTTTGTTTCTGTGATTGTGCCACTTTGAGATTAGTGCTTTCGGTTATGCTTTCTTCGCAAGCATTGACGGAAACTCTGATCAGACTTCATCGAAAGATGGAAGAAGGTGTCCCTCTCCCTCCTACTTATGTGGATAAGGCCATTGAAGGATGGATGGCCTGGCGTCGTGCAGCGGCTAGTCGTTTTGAGTGGGTTTCCTTTTCCCTATCTTCGACGGAGATGGCAGAGTTGGAGTATTGCTTTCCGAAGGTTATCCAAATTCCCTCACCAGCTTTGGAAGAGGAAACTAGTAGATGGGTGTGTTGGGCCCATGGTCCACTTATTCAGCCCATTAAGGCAAAAGGGAGCGTTATTCCTTTTTCCACCAGAATTTATTCTCTCTCTTTTATAAAAGGAGTAGCCGCCTTCTTTTTTTGGGTTTTCTCTTTTCTAAGGAGCAGCCGTCTGAAAAAAATAGGAGAAGCATGTAGCAGGTATTTCTTTTTTTCTAGGAGCATGGATTGTTAGGGGAAGAGAAGAAAGGGCTGCTACTTGGTGCTTAACTACGTAGGAGGACTTCCACTTCAGGAATCACCTGAAGGTGCTGTAGAAGAAAAACAAGAGAAGAAGAAGAAGAGAAGGGAAGAAAATAAGGAGGTAACGCAGGAGACCATATTTTTCGGTGACGTAATCCTTATATCCCTATTATTCTCTTGTGATTGTTTCTCAAGTTCTGGCAAGGGACTTTGAGACTTGGATATTTATTATTTTATAGTGGATCTTCTTCTCTGGCTTGCCCGTAGTTTTTTTTCCTTTATCTTGAAGGAATTTTCCACGTAAATCTTGGTGTTTCTGTGATTGTGTGGTTTGCGCATTTTTATTTATTATTCCGCTGCGTATTACGGTCTGCTAATATTTGCTCGTACACGGATTCTTTCCCATCAACTGGTATCAGAGCCTGTGAAAATTTTTTTTTTGTGCGAGCATGGAGGCCGGTAATGTTTCCCGCATGATCAGTCTGAACGGAAACAATTGGATGATATGGAAACCAAGGATGAAGAACCTCTTATATTGCAAGGATCTATATGGACCTTTAGAAGGGGTCAAAGCAAAGCCCGCTACAGTGACAGACGATGCTTGGATCATGTTAGATCGAAAGGCAGTCGGTTTTATTCGGCAATGGTTGGATGATAGTATCTTTCACCATGTTTCCACTGAGACTTCTGCAAACTCTCTTTGGAAAAAGTTAGAAAGTCTATATGAGAGAAAAACAGCTGGCAACAAGGCTTTCTTGATCAGAAAACTAGTGAATCTGAAATATAAAGAGGGTGCTTCTATTGCTGAGCATTTGAATGAAATGCAGAGTATTAATAACCAGTTATCCTCTATGAAAATGTCTCTTGATGATGAGTTGCAGGCATTGTTACTTCTCAGTTCATTGCCAGAAAGTTGGGAGACACTGGTAGTTTCCCTCAGTAATTCTGCACCAGACGGTGTTATCACCATGAGTCAAGTAACTGGCAGTTTGTTGAATGAGGAGTTAAGAAGGAAAAATTCAGCAACTTCTCAGATTGATTCACAGGCACTTGTCTCAGAGAATAGAGGACGGTCAAAGTCTAGAAATAGAGACAATTCATACAAGGGTAGAAGCAAATCAAGGTCAAGAAAAGATATTACTTGCTATAACTGTGGTGAGAAAGGGCACTACAAGAATCAGTGTAAGAAGCCTAAGAAGAGTAAGAAAAAGGGAAAAGAAGTGGAGGATACAGAGTCAAAGGAGAATATCACAGCTACTGTGCAGAGTGATGATTATTTGATTTTGTCTACTTCTGATGGTATCTTCTCATGTGAGTGTCAGAATCATGAGTGGGTGATTGACACAGGTGCTTCTTATCATGCTACACCATGGAGGGAGTTTTTTTCTACATATAAGACTAGATATTTTGGTGTTGTCAAGATGGGAAATCAAGGCATAGCAGACATCATTGGCATGGGTGACATCCACATGAAGACCAATCTTGGCTGTAAGTTGGTGCTCAAGGATGTAAGGCATGTAGCTGACTTGAGGCTAAATTTAATCTCAGTTGGAAGACTTGATGATGAAGATTTTGATAGCATATTTCATAAAGGGCAATGGAAGCTCAGTAAAGGTTCACTTGTTGTAGCCAGTGGGAAGAAATGTCACACTTTATATAGGTTGCAGGCTAAAGCTTATGGTGAACAGTTGAATGTTACAGAGAACGACTTCAGCATGGAGTTGTGGCATAAACGTCTGGGATACATGAGTGAGAAGGGGCTGCAAGTTCTTTCCAAGGAAGAAGTTCTACCAGACTTCAAAGGTGTACATCTGAACCCATGTCTTGATTGTTTGGTTGGCAAGCAACATAGAGTTTCTTTTGCTAGTCCTGCTTTATCTAGAAAAATGTATGTTTTGGATCGTATATATACAGATGTTTGTGGTCCTCTGAGGATAAAAACTCCTAGTGGATCAGTTAATGTTCTAGGCATCAGTGGTGCACTTTATTTTGTCACTTTTATAGATGATTTTTCTAGAAAAGTTTGGGTCTATGGTTGAAGACTAAAGATCAGGTTATTAATGTCTTCAAAGAGTTTCATGCCAGAGTTCAAAGAGAGACAGGAAAGAAACTGAAATGTATAAGGTCAGATAATGGTGGTGAGTACACAGGGTTATTTGATAATTATTGTAGATCACATGGCATTCAACATGAGATGACAGTTTCTGGTACTCCTCAGCATAATGCAATTGCAGAGAGAATGAACCGCACCATCATAGAAAAGATCAGATGTATGCTTTCACAGTCCAAGTTACCTAAAAGATTTTGGGATGAGGCATTGAAGATAGTGGTTGATGTAATAAACTTGTCACCATGTACAGCTCTAGATGGTGATGTTGCAGAGCGTGTATGGTCAGGAAAAGATGTCTCTTATAAGCACTTGAGAGTGTTTGGTTGTCGTGCATTTGCACATGTTCCAGACATTGAGAGGTCCAAGCTGGATGGTAAGACAAAAGAATGTGATTTGCTTGGTTACTCACATGATGAGTTTGGTTATAGACTTTGGGATCCAGAAAAGCAGAAGGTATTCAGAAGCAGAGATGTGGTATTTTTTGAAGATCAAACCCTTCAAGACTTCAAGAAGGAGGTGTCAGTCAAGTCTTCTGCAGGAGGATTAATAGACTGTGATCCAGTTACTCCTCTAGTAAATCAGGGTGATAGGGGAGATGTGCAAGAAAATAGTGCAGGAGCAGGTATTAACTCACCTGTAGGACATGTTGAGCAGGAAGGAGATCAGGAGCAACCTCCTACAGAGCCTCAGCTGAGAAGATCTATCAGACAACGTCAACCTTCCAAAAGGTATTCTACAGATGAATATATAATGCTTACTGATGCAGGTGAACCAGAATGTTACCAGGAGGCAGTTGAAAGTGAGCAGAAAAAGGAGTGGTTAGTAGGTATGCTGGAAGAAATGGATGCCTTACAGAAGAACCACACATATGATTTAGTGGAACTACCAAGAGGAAGGAAGGCTTTAAAGAACAAGTGGGTTTTCAGGTTAAAGACTCAACAGCATTGTTCTCAACCAAAGTACAAGGCCAGATTGGTTGTGAAAGGCTTTGGTCAAAAGAAAGGTATTGACTTTGAAGAGATTTTTTCTCCTATTGTTAAAATGTCTTCAATTTGTGTTGCTCTAGGTATTGCTGCTAGTCTAGACTTGGAGGTTGAGCAGTTAGATGTGAAGACAGCTTTTCTTCATGGTGATTTGGAGGAGGAAATCTATATGGAGCAACCAGAAGGCTTCAAAGTCAAAGGTAAAGAAAATCTTGTCTGCAGATTGAAAAAAAGCTTATATGGGCTGAAGCAAGCTCCAAGGCAGTGGTACAAGAAATTTGATTCATTTATGGCTGAAAATGGATACAAAAGAATGGCTTCAGATCATTGTGTGTATATCAAATGGTTTAGTGAGGATTTTGTCATACTCCTACTTTATGTTGATGACATGCTTATTCTTGGGAAAGATATGTCTATGATTGACAGGTTGAAGAAGGAGCTGAGCAATTCATTTGAAATGAAGGATATGGGACCAGCAAAGCAAATACTGGGTATGCAGATTTCCCGTGATAGAAGAATCAAGAAAATATGGTTGTCACAGGAAAAGTACATTGAGAAGGTATTGGATAGGTTCAGTATGATCAATGCAAAGCCAGTTGGTTCTCCTCTTGCAGGTCACTTCAGGTTGTGCTCAGAGCAAAGTCCTTCAAGTGATGAGGAGAAGGAGAAAATGAAGAAGGTTCCTTACGCTTCAGCAGTCGGAAGTTTGATGTACGCGATGGTATGTACGAGGCCAGACATCGCATATGCAGTGGGTGTTGCTAGCAGATTTCTTGCAAATCCAGGGAAAGAGCATTGGGCAGCAGTGAAGTGGATCTTCAGATATCTCAGAGGAAGCTCCAAAGTTTGTTTAAGCTTTGGGGGTGGTCCAGCTGTGCTGATTGGTTACACAGATGCAGATATGGCGAGAGATATTGATACAAGGAAGTCCACATCAGGTTTCATACTTACTTTTGCAGGGGGAGCTGTGTCATGGCAATCCAGATTGCAAAGGTGTGTAGCTCTTTCTACCACAGAGGCAGAATATATTGCTGCTACCGAGGTCTGTAAGGAGATGCTGTGGATGAAAGAATTCTTACATGAATTGGGATTGAAACAGAAAAATTATGTGGTACATTGTGACAGCCAGAGCGCCATCCACTTGTGCAAGAACCAACTTTTCATTTCAAGTCAAAGCATATAGATGTGAGATACCACTGGATTCGAAATGTGTTTGAAGAGAAGCAGTTACAGCTTCAGAAAATTCACACAGATGAAAATGGGGCAGACATGTTGACAAAGACCTTATCAAAAGAAAGGCAAGAGATATGCCGACAGCTGGTCGACATGATTTCACACTAAGGAAGCATGAGACAGCCTCCCTTATGGGCTGAAGGGGAGGTTGTTGGGCCCATGGCCCACTTATTCAGCCCATTAGGGCAAAAGGGAGTGCTACTCCTTTTTCACTAGGATTTGTTCTCTCTCTTTTATAAAAGGAGTAGCCGCCTTTCTTTTTTTGGGTTTTCTCTTTTTTAAGGAGCAGCCGTCTGAAAAAAATAGGAGAAGCATGTAGCAGGTATTTCTTTTTTTCTAGGAGCATGGATTGCTAGGGGAAGAGAAGGAAGGGCTGCTGCTTGGTGCTTAACTACGTGGGAGGAATTCCACTCCAGGAATCACGTGAAGGTGCTGCAGAAGAAAAACAAGAGAAGAAGAAGAAGAGAAGGGAAGAAAATAAGGAGGTAACGTAGGAGACCGTATTTTTTGGTGACGTAATCCTTATATTCCTATTATTCTCTTGTGATTGTTTCTCAAGTTCTGGCAAGGGACTTTGAGACTTGGATATTTATTATTTTATAGTGGATCTTCTTCTCTGGCTTGCCCGTGGTTTTTTTTCCTTTATCTTGAAGGAATTTTCCACGTAAATCTTGGTGTTTCTGTGATTGTGTGGTTTGCGCATTTTTATTTATTATTCCGCTGCGTATTACGGTCTGCTAGTATTTGCTCGTACACGGATTCTTTCCCATCAGGGTGAACATCGCCATCCCAGCGAGAAGCATCTTTCGATGGGTTCCTTCGAAGGCCATCATTTGGAAATTTAGACAAGGAGGTGTATTCGATGAGATCGACGCCGTTTGCCTAAGCTACCAGTGCTACATCTTCCATCTCCTAGATATTGAAGCCAAGGAATTGGTGCTGGAAAGGCCATGGATGGTTAATGGTCAGCTGATAGCAATGGACGAATGGCGATCGGAGTTCGTCCCGTCGGCTGCCTCTCTGGCCTCCGCCCTTCTTTGGGTAAGATTACCCAATTTGCCTTTGGAATTTTGGTCCAATGACATCCTGCGCGCCATTCTAGCGCTGACTGGCCAATTTATCTTCTCTAATTTGGTTACCAAAGACAAAACCAGGGGAGGCTTTGCTAAGGCATGTGTGCGTGTCGACCTCTTACGACCTCTCCAGCCAAGAGTCCGCGTGAGAGGAGGTCATGCTCCCTTCTGGCAGCAGTTTGCCTTCGAGCACCTGGATAGGATTTGCTCCCAATATGGATCAATGCATTTCACTGGCCCCTGCTCGCCTCTACCAGACTCTGCATCTTCTATGGCTGGTGTCAAGTATGGTCCATGGATGGCAGCAATCTGGCAGCGGCATACTCCCCATGGCCATGTCCCGAAGTTGAGGAGGAAGAGTCAGACTGGGAAGGCTCCTCGTCTGGTTACGGAGGATGGATGGCAAACGCCGGTGAAGACAGCCCGATGACACCTCCACAAGGCTGGCCTGCCATTGGTTTCTCCCATGGCTGGGCTGAATCAGGTGACAATCGGGTTGAAGGAGGCACATCAGGTTGATGAAGGAATGAGTGGAATCAGGACTGGCATAGTGGCTGAATCTGAAACTGTGCCGGTGCCTGATACTCTAACAGAGAGGAGGGGGTCTCAGCAATCCCTAAATATTAACTTGGAGACTGAGAACCCCTTCGCCCTTCTTGGCTCTTATAAATGGGTCGAAAGGCCCAAGTCCGTAAGGACGTCAACCCTGGTCCATCTAAGAGGGCCAGGCCTGCGGAGCCGCTTACCCTCCGAGTTGTTTCCAAAACTGGGAAAGGAAAAGGAAAAGCTAATCCATCAGAATCAAAGATCATACAAGACAAATTTACTTTCTCTGCATCTCTGGAGTCAACATTGTGCCCTATCAGTTTGGTTGGCATGGGATCCAAGGCTACCCGTAGCAAGGATGTGACCCCTGTTGGAAAGAAGAATGAGGGCATCCAAGCAACTCAGTGGGAGGGACAACAACATGAATTGATTGTCTCTAGCCTCAAAGATGATATTATGGGAAATGGCCTTGGTAACCAGTTCAGGGCGTTGTCCTCACTGGTGATAGAAACGGAAAAGGTTATGGAGACCAACCAACTTATGGATTGTAGGAGCCAGAATCCGAAGGGTGGCACCTTGCATAATGGGTGCCCTCTTGATACTAACATGTTGGATGATCAGGCTGGGACTCAGTCCCCCTCAACTACAAAATGAAGATACTTATTTGGAATGTCAGAGGAGCCCAAAAACCCTCATTTCGCTCCTCCTTTAGCAGACTTATGCAATTTATAGTTTTGATATTTGTGTTCTTTTGGAAATCCGATTATCGGGTGATAGCTTGTCCCGGTTCAGGAGGTAGGTATCCAGATCGTGGTCTTCTTATGCTGTCGAGTCGATGGGACTATCAGGAGGTATTTTGGCTCTCTAGCGCAATACTTCCATTAGAGTGGATGCCTTTCATCAGTGCAACCAGCAAGTTGCCCTTGTCATCTCTAAAGGGACATCTGCCTTCTAGCTACTCTCGAGTGTTTATGCCAGTACTGATTTTTGGAAGAAGCATATTCTTTGGTCTGAGATTCAATCTCTTCTTGCTCATGGAGTTCTATCCCTCATTGCAAGAGATTTTAATTGCATTGTCGGGGCCAATGAAAAAAGGTGGCAGATAGGTTGGTGAATCAGTGGACATCTCGGAGTTTAGGACTTTCATTTCTTCTACTGGTTTGCTTGACTTGGGGTTCTCGGATCCCCAATTCACCTGGTGTAATAACCATCAAGGATCTGTGCGAGTCTGGAAGAGATTGGATAGGTATATGGTCATGGCCCACTGGCTTCAGAATTATCCATGTACCACTGTTACTTACCTACCAACGATTACTTCTGATCACTGCCCCATCTTGATATCTATAGATGTTACTGTTCAGGAGTGGAGATAGTTTCGATTTGAGCAGTTTTGGACATCCTATTCCTTCGCTTGGACCATTATCTCTCAGGTATGACGTATACCTGTGAGAGGCAGTGCTACTTACAGGCTATCTAGGCGAATTGAGCTAGTGAGGAGCAGACTCTCTAGATGGAATATACTGGAGGTTGGGGATATTGTTAGGCAAGTAGAGCAGGTGGAAGCTGATATTACTATCCTCTAAACTAAAGAAGATCAGGAGGGATGCCTTACTGAACATGACATCACATCTCTCTGAGCTAAGCTAGCTCTTCACCACTCTCTCCTACAGTAGTAGAAATTTTTTTAGAGGCAGAGGTCTCAGATATAGTGGCTTCGAGACGGGGATCGTAATATAAGATTCTTTCACCAGGCCACCCTGAAGTGTCGAGCAGCTAATAGGATTTGGTGACTTGCTGATGAGACGGGGCATTACCATAAGGATATTCAAATTATCAGGGACCATCTATTCCACTTCTTTTAGTCTAGATGGATGGAGCACACTGGTGAGGGGTTTCCTATTCATTCGGTCCTGATTACTAAGAAGGTCTCAACATAGGAGAATGACCTTTTTATTAGGCTGATTACAACAGACGAGATTCGGTTGGCTATTTGTGATATTGGACTTGAAAGGCCCCTGAGCCTGATGGGTTTTTGTCTTTCTTTTTCTGCTATTATTGGACTATTGTGAACCAAGATGTTGTGCAGGCTATCCAGAGTGTTTTCTAGTCGAAATGCATTCCTACTGATTGGAACCAGACTTTCATTACTCTAGTGCCTAAGTGCTCTAATGCTTCCATCCCTCAGCACTTTTGGCCCATTAGCCTATGCACGACCTTATACAAGGTTTGTGCGCGTATTATAGTCACCCGCTAATAGAATGTGATACCTCGCCTCATTTCTACTGAGCAGGGTGCCTTCATCAGAGGGCAGTGTATTAGTGACAATATTCTTATAGCCCAGGAATTTATGCACGACCTTTAGGGATCCTCTGCCCGTCAGTGTCTCATGGCTATTAAGCTAGACATGGAGCAAGCTTATGACAGGGTGTGCTGGGCCTTTCTGTACCACACTCTTCATGAATTTGGGTTTGATGGCCTTTTTATAGATTGGATCATAGCCTGCATTCATAGATCGTCATTCTCTATTATCATTAACGGTAGTTAAACTGCTTTCTTCCACTCTGCTGTTGGGTTGCGTCAGGAAATATTCTCTTAAAAAACTCTCTTCTAAGTCATACAAGAAAGCACTCAAACCTGAGCCTATGTACACCCATGACTTAAATGCTCTCTACTCTTGGTCACAA
The DNA here is from genome assembly GCA_900491605.1 of Calamus simplicifolius. Lineage (NCBI taxonomy): Eukaryota > Viridiplantae > Streptophyta > Magnoliopsida > Arecales > Arecaceae > Calamus > Calamus simplicifolius. Next base: position 1,170,830 of record UESW01003843.1, on the reverse strand, counting down.
GCCGACCCAAATAACTTAGGAATCTAAGAGCTTATGTAGCCTAAGCTCTCAAATCTGTGTGACTCCCCTGAACTTTGGATGTGCCATACCTGAGCTTGCAATCTCCACCTTGGTGCATCAAATTAAGATACAGTAAGCTTCACCTGGTCCATTAATCCCATCAGTGCTCTACCTTAGTGAGTGCATCTGCTGCTTTATCTTTGGTGTACACTTTTACAAGCTCCAACTTATCATCCTCCATAAGCTCCCTGATCCTGTGGTATCTGATGTCAATATGTTTGCTCCTAGCATAATAGACTAGGTTTTGGACCAAACATAAAGCACTCTGACTATTAGAAAATACCCTGATGACCCCCTATGCTATCTCCATCTCTAGTGCAAGACCTTTTAGCTAAATAGCCTCTTTTGCAGCCTTTGAAATACAAATATATTCTGACTTTGTAGTAAACAAAGCCATCACTGGTTGCAGACTTGACCTCCATGATATTGGATCACCATTTAACATAAAGACATACTCTATCGTCGACCTTCTGGTGTCCAAATCACCTCCATAGTCAACATCAACAAAACCTGCTACCCAATCCTGAGCCTCCATGGTTAGTCAGTGCCATGCTCCATGCCACTATACCCATAGCATACACCAACACTGACTGTGCCAACAAAATATTTGAAGATCCCTTTCAGAGCTCTCCAATGTGCTTTACTCAGATTAGCCATGAATATGCTAATCTCGCTAACAGTATATGCAAGGTCAGGCCTACAACACACCATAGCATACATGAGGCTACCAACTTGTAATACCTGGTTCATGTGAACCAGGGTCTTGACAATGGGATTATTCCTGCTAATGCTTACGCTCTCGGCGTAGCGTTTGGGTACTCGATTCCCTTGATCCGAGGCATCACGTGAGTGCTTAAAAGGAGATGGAAGATGACTCCCTCCTTCACCCTAGCGCACACCTTCTCCAGTAATCCTCTGTCCAAGTTTCATCACAGAGAGAGGGGGAAATGCTGAGCGAGAGAGAGACAGGGAGCCATCCCTGTGCCGACCTTAGTTCGGGTCCGGTGGCGTGCCCGTTGCCTCACCGAGCCTGAGCCTTGGCCGGTGGCCCCACCGGCATCAGAGATGGCATCCGGTGGGGTACTGGAGGTGAGAGAGAGAGAGAGGGAGGAGAGGGCCGATTGGTTCAGGCCTGGCAGCATGCTCGCTGCCTTGTCGGGCCTGGGCAGCTGCTGGTGGCCTCCACCGGCATGGGGCGTACGTCCGATGGAGGTTCGGCCAGCCATGGTGGCCGGTCGTGCCACCGGCATAGTAACATGCCGTGGAGATGTAAAAGAGAGAAAGAACGAGATAGAGAGAGAAAGGGGAGCACGGCCGCGACGACGACCGGCTCCGAGCCAGTTGCGACAGCCAGGCCACCCCGGGGAGAGGCCGGCGGCGGCCCTGGCTGTCGGCACAGTTTCCCCCTATTTCCAGTGAAACAGGGGAGCAGGGGAGGAAGAAAAGAAAAGTGGGCCGTCTGGGCTGTTTTAATTTGGGCCCTGATAGGTCGGCTCACAAGCCATTTTTGGACTGTGAATTGGGCCCTGTATTAGGCCGAGAATGGAGAAATAAAAATATGGCCCGGATCAGTGTTGATCCTAGTTTCTTGGGGTATTTTTATTTTCCCATTTGGGCATATATATTAAGAAATATTTAAGCCCCAAGTTGGGCCCAGAATTAGTTTGGGTAGAATTTAAGGGACACTTTATTATTCAAATTTTAGAGACTTAATTGTGTAAAATGATGCTGTAGGTACCCAGATGTCCAAATAGCTAGTTTACCATTTTGGATTTGTGTACTATAGTAAGTAAGCCAATTATCATGATTTCATAAATTATTTAATATATAAATATTTGGATTTATAGCTGTATGCATATTTATGAAATGAGATAAAATGGAATTCTGTTATTTAATGTGATAAATAATACCATGAGTATACAATTGGATATATGTTATAATTATATATGATTGCTAATATTTTGCAAAGTAGTGGATTATAAATATGCAAAAAATTAAATGATGTGATTATTTTGGCTTTGCAAAATATACTGGTACTATTGATGTATTTTTATGCTATGAATGTACAAACCAGTGTATATGTGATATGAGAAGCTTATGCTTATGATGATGCATGATATGTTATATGCAAATATGATGATGATATTAAGATATACTTATATGTGTCACCGCGGTTCTCATATGATGTGAAATGATTTGAAATGCCAAGTGATACGGGACCCACATTTACAGGGGAAGATATGTGGAGGACACACATCTATAGGGTGTGTTGTGATTGATTATGATATATGACATAACACTGGTACCAGGACCCTTTCTCTTAGGGGACATTTAAGAGTGATACACCAGTTGGGTGTTGTAGGGCTGTGGGATACATAAGAAATAATGTTTATATAAAATACAGTGGGTTTGTTTACATTGCATATTTTGGTATTTATTATATGATTAAGCTTCCAAAATTATTTTGAGCAGATGATATGCATGTTTTGATAACATGGTAAATATATTTGAAATTGAAAGCTTTTTACATGTAAATGTGATTTAATAATATCTTGAAATGATGAAATGATTATATTATATTATAGTAGGCTTACTTATTTAGTGTGAGCTCATTTAAATATCACAATGTTTTCAGAGCCACAAGACTGAAGAAGGAAATTATGGGGTTGATGGAGCTTCTATTAAAATAAATTAGATCCATTATGTTGATGTAACCCAGTGGTGTTTGTGTGTAGGACTTATAGCCCAAACCTTATAGTTATGGTTTGTATTAATATTATGGATTTGGATTATATATATAATTATTGCCTTGTATTGATTTATGTGTCATGATTCAGGATGCCTTGCATGTCTGGCATGCGGCGGGTTATCACCCTAGCTCAAATTTTTGGGTCTGAGGCATGACACCTGAAGCATAAGGTACTCTGGACATCTCCTCGGCCTCTGTTGCAAAACTTGGTGACATAGTCTTGAAGAGCTTAATGTGACAGGTCAATAATAATGCTGTTGGCTTTGCACTATCCATATTGTACATCTCCAAGACCCTCCTAATATATGTCCCCTAAGATAAATGAAGCAACCTCCTGTCTCTATCTCTAAAAATTTTTATCCCCAAAATCCATGTAGCAGAATCTAAATCCTTCATTTCAAACTTAGTTGATAATGCTGCCTTTAGATCCACTACAACAGCTTTACTCTTGCATGCAATTAACATATCATCCACATACAAAAGAAAGTACAATATGGAATTATCTTCTAAAATCCAGAAATAAACATAGAGATCATACTCACATCTAGATATGCAGATACTCATAAAAGTATCAAATCGTAGGTACCACTGACACGACGACTGCTTCAAACCATATAAGGATCTTTGCAAATGACATACCTTTCTTTCTGACCCCGGTTCTATGAATCCCTCCGGCTGCCCCATATAAATCTCCTCCTCCAAATACCCATGAAGGAAGGTCGTCCTGATATCCATATGCTCCAATTTCAAATTCTGCACTCTACAATGCTTAGCAACATCCTGATAGATGTATGTCGTACCATTGGTGAGAACACCTCATTGTAGTAAATGCCTTCTTTATGAGAAAATCCTTTGGCCACTAATCTAGCCTTATACCTAATCCCTTCCTTCTTTATGGCTCCTTTTTTGCACTAAAATACCAATTTGCAACCAATTGGCTTTTTTTCACTTGGCATTGATACTAACCGCTAAGTCTGATTTTTCTGTCTGCCATAGCATGAACCCATCTATCTTTATTCTGGCTTGTCACTACCTTCTGGTAGGTAACTAGTCCTCCACTGGCAATCACCAATGCATATGACATGGTCTCGCCAAACCTATATCGCTCCGGCTACCGAATGATCATCTTTGGCTTATGTAGTGCAATGCCGATGCCTATCCCAGGATGTGACTCCTCCCTCTACTTATCTTTATCGTAAGCATGCATCTGGCTAGTCCCCACATGTGAAGACATATCTGGAGTGTGCTTCACCTGAATCGCATGTCCTCCTAATGATCTTTCAAAAGGTAAAATATATATCATAAAAGGTTAGTTGTTCAGTTGCGCCCTGCTGAGCCTCCTGCTGCCCACTCGCGTCCGATTGAGTCTCCGACTAAACCTCTATCATCTCTTGCTTCTTGAGGACTGAGCTCTCATTAAAGACTACATCCCTACTGATCGTGGCCTTCTACTCCAAAGGATCCCACTGAAGGAAGAAATGACCTCCAAGGCATACATATTTTTAAATTTTGGTAACAATTACTAAGGTGGAAGCTTAAAGGTTAAATAATAATCTTTCCAATATGCATCAAGATCATATCTTTGCCTTTTACTATAGGATCGTTTGATCTAAATTATGCATATAAAATCATCAAGATCATCAAGATAAGAAGTCATACTGCTTGTCATGAAACCTGCCTTAAAATATAGGGATCATATCACTTACCTTAAGAATAAAAGTAAATTCATTGTGCTCTGCAGTCGTTCAATCATCCGGCCTCTAGAATCATCCATGCAAAGTTCCCGAATGATCGGATTTTTGGGAGTGCTAGCTCATGAAAAATAACTTTGCTGATCTTGAATTCACCCACTTGAATCTTTCTCCAAGATTTACCTAGCTTTTGCTAACACCAGAATCACACCAGAATTTTCTGTTCTAACTTTTAGAACTATAACACTTGGTTCTGACTCTTTAGAATTTCAATTAGTATCACATCTGATGAAGAATGTCCTCTATTTATAGGCACAATTTAGCCTTTAGCCCATTGAATTCTAATACTTAGAATTTTGATATTTGGTGAAAACCAAAGAGGCACATTAATTCTACACACTTGTCAATGCACAAAGAGTTGTGTGGAGTGCTTTTCCAAAAAGGCACATTGATGCACACTCTTTTTAATGCATGGAGAGTTGTGTGGTGTGCTTTTCGAAAAAGGCACATTAATTTATACTCTTGTCAAAGATGAACCTTCTAGGAATTAGCAAAATTCATTATTTTTCTTGAACTTGGGAACCGTTTGGAGAAAATTAAAAGTTATACATTAAATTCTGTATGAGAATTTAATTTCTTATGAGATGAGATTTTAGTTATCTCATCATGCGAGATCCTCATACGAGAAAACCCTTTTTAGATATGGGGTTTGGGTTTGGGTTTTAGTTTAAGCTGATTTGAATTTATTGGATTGAACCTATATAGATCATGGTCTTAGCCCAAATCAAATTTGGCTAGTCTTGAATCGATTTAAATCCAAATCAAGTTTAATTTCAAATCAATATTTGAAATTGATTAGTCCTTCTATTAGACTTAAACCTAATTAAATATTATTCACTTGTACTTTACCCAATTGATATAATTTAATCAATAAAATTGATTAATTAAATTAGATATAATTCTCAATCGTTGATCAGCAAATAGATCATCCTAGAAAACTTCAATGCGTGTGACTCTCTAGGTTCGAACTTAAGCCGGTGGCATAGGAACAATTTTTTATACTAATCGATGTGCCCATCTAGCAATGAAACTTGACGTCCGGATAGGTCGAAGAGTTGCCGACAAAACTTAAAAAACGCTAAGAAATAGTTACCGTTTAATTCATCCTTTTGACCATAAATGCTAAGGATGGCTTAAGAGCCTATCAACTCTAAACAACAAATCCATAAAGTGATTTCAACTTTAGTGATCATATGACCTTCATATGAAGTGCCTTGGCCAAGGTCTTGCTAAGTTGAAACACAAGCATTTCTCCTTTTAACAAGATAGGTCAAATTTCATCTTGATCCACAACTGACTACTATAAGTACTTGACTGCACTCAGTAACCTTTTGTAACTGGATTAAAAATCAAGATGGTTCGGCATCTAAGTACAGTGAGTTTCTTGCAAGTCACCAGTTGTGATCTTCAGGTCTTAAGGATACTTATACCCATATCTTTTCGGATCAACTCTTGATAGCAGAGTGTCTAGAAATGAGTCACGTTCGGTGAAATGTACTTCTACACTTTCACCTATATATCATACTAGTGTCTCTACACTCCTTTGTTAAGAGGACAACCAATAAATATGATATACAACATCCTATAATTGATAGTATTATGGCCCTGTCATAGTATATCATTTGGTCGTGAACACTTTTGAGGACCTTCAAAGATAAATCATCCTTTATCGTAAAAGAAGATCCTAAAGGCTTCATTACTATTAGAAGTTTTAAGAAGATGTTCTTGTAATGAATAAACTGCCAAATAACTTTTATTAATATATCAATTTATATGCAATTTACATCAGCACTATCATCAAATGATTGGCTTTAGGATACAATTTTCAACAAACTCCCACTTAGCCTAAAGCCACTCATTAAAATATCTAATACCCATTTTCAACTTATAGTCATCAAACTCCTTGATGCTGAGTGTTTTAGTAAATAGGTAGCCTAGGTTTTTCTTTCCGTCAATCTTCTGAAGATTTATGTCATCTCGTTCTACAATCTCTCGAATAAGATAAAACCGACGCAGTATATGCTTGGTGCGCTGATGTGCTCGTGGTTCCTTCGCTTGAGCTATGGCACTAGTGCTGTCATAGTACAATAGACTGATCCATCTATGGAAGGGGCTAATCCAAGCTTGGAGATGAATTTTCACAGCAATACAGCCTCTTTCATGGCATCTGATGCAGCAATGTACTCTACCTTGCACACTGAATCTGCAACTGTATGTTGTTTGAAACTTTTTCAGCAGACAGCTCCATCATTCAAGATAAACACAAAACCCAACATACTTTTGCTATCATCACAATCTGATTAGAAACTGGAATCAGTATATCCCATAAGTTTCAAATCAGACTCTCCATAAACTAACCACTGATCCTTAGTATATCACAAATACTTAAGGATTGTCTTAACAACTTGCCAGTATTTTTCTCTTGGATCATACTGGTATCTACTCACTACTCCTAGTGAGTATGCCATATCTGGTCTTGTATATGTCATGGTATACATAATCGATCCCACTGCCGAAGCATACGAAATTCGACTCATATGCTCTCTTTTCTGAGGAATTATCGGACAATCCTTCTTAAAAGATTAATTCCATGGCCTATCGGAAGAGTCTTTTTTGGAATTCTTCATATTAAATCTCTTTAGTACAGTATTAATGTACGTAGATTGGGATAAACCAAGCATCCTCTTAGATCTATCTCTATAGATCTTCATCCCTAGGATGTAGAATGCTTCTCTCAAATCTTTCATGGAGAATGGTGATGATAATCATGTTTTTATTCCTTGTAATGTAGGGATATTATTTCCAATTAAGAGAAAATCATCCACAGTTTGAATGTGCCATGCCTGTGCGACTCCCCTAGACTTTGAATGTGCCATGCCTGAGTTTACAGTTGAGGGGAGGAGGGGTCATCTAGAGCTTCTGAAAGATAGAGACGATGGCGAAGCATGGAAGGATTAGGGGAGATGGGTTTTCTCTATAAGGTATTCAATGCCAAGTGTATAGTTGACAGCACTGCATTGAAGGCAAAATGGCAATACATTAATATGGAAATCGCAAGAATGTCACTTGAGTTAAAATGGACTAGGTTAAATTGATTTGAGTCTCCTAATATTTGACCAATTTTAGAGAGTGCACCATCAAATCGAAGCTAGGTGTTCATACATGCATACATATATATATATATATATATATATATATATATATATATATATATATATAAAAGTTGAACTTGACCAAATTGTTCAAAAGTGTCATTTTTCAGCTATGAACCAGCTAGCATACAGATAAACTAAGTTGATAAAGGGTTTGGTCATTATTTGTCTTAGTCAATCTGTAATTTACATTTGTCATTGCAACTCACATTATTGGGGGTGATGAATTGAATTTCTTTTGAGCTAATTTCTAGCTTAAAGAGATGGAATGAGAAAATTTAAATTGAAAACTACAAGTTATAAGATAAGAGTATTTAAAAATAAGTATTATAAGATAAGAGTATTTAAAAATAAGTATAAATTAGTAAAGAAAATAAAGAGTAATAAGTATATGAGTTAAGAAAATTTTATAGCGGTTTGGCATTCCTTGACTACATCAACTTTTTAAGTTTTCTATTTCAAAATTTCGCTATTCCAATCTTCTTTATCTAGTGAAGACCAAACCCTTGCACTCTTCTTTTGTGGGCTAAGGAATAACCCTTACAAGCTTGCAATAAGGCTTCAAAAACATTTCTTTTGAAGATGGCAACTCAAAAGATACTCAAGGAATATAGATTTGCTAATGACAATTTAAATTTAGGAATAAAAAGAAAGTACATAATAGGCTTAAAATACTGTCTAAATGATTTACAATTGAATTTCAACTCAATTTTTTATATTCAAACCAACCGCAAACTATGAAATTTATAAAGCCAAGAAAATATGGCTGATCGAGCTTTAGGGAAACTCTAATGATCATATGCAATTTGACCATTGGAGCTTTCAGAGCTCTTGCAGTCAACCGCTTATATAGCCTATATTGGTCAGTTACTCTAGCCTGCAGTAGTCAACTGCTGGCTAGGCTGAGATATAGTTTCAGACATTATTTTGGAATGCATACTATTAGCCTTTTAATTAATATTTTATTATCATCAAAGCATCTACTATTAAATCTTAAGATTCAACAACATTGATCCCTTTTGATGTAATGCAAGGTATAGCTAGTAGACAAGTAACATAATTAGCTGGACTATATGAAGCCTCATTTCATAGTTTTGTATTCCCACAATTCAATATCTAATTTTGTAAAATTTTATAAATATATTCATTAGGTTAATTTATGAAAAAATTTCTATAGTCAACTGATAGAATTTATTTAAGAATTTCTTTCTCTGAATTGTTTTATTAGTATGAAGAGACTGACTTATATTTTATATTTTATAATAAGATAATGATTTGTTGTTATCATCTGCCTTTCATTAATAAGATCCACAAGGTTGCATTTGGATGAGATATTTTAAAAATTTATGAAGTTTTATAGTATTTCAAAATAAAGTATTTTAAAAATTTAAAATTTCACAAATTGCTTGTTTGAATGACTGTACCCAAAAACATATATATTTTTAAAAATCTTTATAAATATTTTTCTATAATATTATGTAAACAATTTAATTTTGTATAAACATTTAATATTTTTATATAAATATTAAATATTGATGTAATAATTATTTAATATTTATTTTAATATTATTGTACATATCAATAATATTTATGTAATATTAATAATTAATAATTAATATTCATATTTATCTAAATATTAATATTTTAAATAAAATATACTTCCATGTAACAATATTTAATTAAAAAAATTATATATATGAAAATAAAATAATGTAAATTTAGATGAAAAATAAAATAAATATTCATATAATATTTACATAAATTTATGACAAAAAAATTCTAATATATATGTAAATAGTTTGGCATGTAAATAAAATTAAATATTTTGACTACTTTTGGGAGAAGTTTTAGGAGGGATTATAAATAACACCTCTAGAGGTAGAATTTGAAAATAATCATTTTGATGAATTATCAGCTATATATATGGAGTTCTAGAAATTTTTCTTGGGAATAGTCAAACAAAGAATTTTGGTCTTAAAATTCTATAATCTCCAATTTAGAAGAAATTCCTCTTGAAAATCCTCAATCTAACACAACCTAATGCTATTAGTTTTATATTTTAAAAATAAGTGATCATTTGTTGCTATCCAACATGTTTGTTTTCTATTATCAATGTCTAATTATCCATAAGCATGTTTGAAGTCTAGTCCATTGTAGCTAGTTCCCAAAAGAAAATGCCATTTAATAATATCTATGTATCTACCAAAAAGGTTTGAAATATATGATAATATGGGAGGTGTTATAAGGACCTTATCAAAGAATTAGTCCGTATTCAAATCAAGTTAAAAGCCCATGATGTTATCCTTCATGATAAGTTTTTGATTCATCATGCTCTAAATTCCTTGCCTGTTAAGTTTAACTAAATCAAAGTAGCCTATAATGCTCCAGATAAACCTGAGAGTTGATAATAATATTGAAACTGAGTTTAAATTCATATAAATATTAGTTTAAATTTATAATCTATTTTCAACTTATTCCATATTGTCCTTTAGGGGAATTTAATTTTAATTTCTATTTTGGATAAATAAGGGTATTCTTTTTGTATTGGAGATAGAAAGATTGATTTGGTTTTGAGTTCATAAATTATTGAGAAGTTTCTTTTATTTGATAGTTTGTAGAAACTACGTTCACTTCCTAATAATGAATATTTATTTAGTCTAATAAAGAAAAGATTGTATTTAGAAGGCCTCTAATTAAATAAAAATATTTGATCATATTTCTAAAGGGAGAGTTGAAGGACTTATAAAATATGATATTTTACTCTCTCTTAATTTTTGAAGATATAAAGATCTGTATTGATTGCATTAAGGATGAGTTAACTAAGCCAAGAATAAGGGTGCAACCTACAATATTGATTTTACTCTCTTTTAATCTTGAAGATATAGAGACCAGTATTGATTGCATTAAGGATAAGTTAACTAAGTCAAGAATAAGGCTGCAATCTACAATTTTAATTTTCTTAAGATCATGCACATCAATATTAATGGACGTCTATCCAGTACTTGATATAATAATAAATATTTTATTACTTTTATTGATGACTTCTTTGCTTATGGTTATCTCTATTTGATCAAATAGAAATATGAAGCCCTTAAGAAATTAAGATATTCAAAACTTAGGTTTGAAAATAATTACCGAAGGTTATCCAAGCTCTAAGGTCTGATCATGATGATGAGTATTATAATAAACATTATATAATAGGGCAGCAAATGGGATCGTTTACTAAATACTTATACAAATATGGAATTATAGCCCATACAAAATACTTGGTTGCCTTGATTAGAATAATGCATTTGATGAAAAGGAATACTGAAAATTCACATGGCTAAAACTGGAGCAGCTACTTCCAAAGTAACATAAAGAAAAGCAATGACTAAAGTGGGAGAGTCACAGACAAAAAGATGATTCATCACTTATTTCTCTATGCTAAAAGGCATAATTGGATCCTTAAGGATATGATAACAAGCATGATGGTGTACTTAGTAGGTTCAATATATAGGAATAGATCTTGTAATATATTAGGATTCTTTCAAAGACCTTGATTGTGTACCTAGTAGGTTCAATATATAAAATTGTAAGCCTAAGGATGTGCCCATTGTGAAAGATGATAAGATCAGTTGAAACTAGTTCCCCAAAAATAATTTTGAGAGTGAGTCCATGAATATTGTACCTTGTATATATATTTGTGTGCGTGTTTGTATATATGTATGTACTAGATTGACACTACTTATGCAATAAGTATTTATCGAATGTTTTCAAACATTGAAAGGTTACCAAAAATGTGATAAGATATTTGATCAGAACATAAGGTTTTAATCTTAAAATAATTGGCTATTTAGATTTTGCTAGTTATTCTGATGATATCAAATCCACTTTGGGTTATATTTTTTTTATTAGCTCAAAGAGCTATATTTGCAAGAGTATTAAAAGACACTCATGAGTTCTTATATTATTGAGGCTATATTTATTGTATGCTATAAAGCTACAACACTGTTTATATGGTTAAAGAATTTTTCATCTCTAGACTACTAATGATTTATTGTGACAATAGATATGTTGTGCTCTTTTCAAAAAATAATAAAGTACTAGAAGGTCTAAACTTTATTATTGAGTGCATTGATACATATACATACATACATACATACATACATATATATATATATATATATATATATATATGTATGTATGTATTATACATACATACATACATACATACATACATACATGCATATATATATATATATATATATATATGTTGGCCTTATAGTGATTTTGATGACTACAAAATAATTAAGTATGATACTAATGATCTTGTTGTTAAGTTAAATAAATTTTAGATGAATCATCAAGAAGATGGTGTTACTTCAAATCAAAGGTAAAAAGGAAAGGTGATGAACTAATTCTATGGATGTGCTTTACAATTTAAATTATTTTCAAAAGGTTTGAAGCGATTAAATTATTTTTCCTAAGGACTTAGATTTTGTAATCACTGAACGATTTTTATATGTTTTATATTTGTACGGTTCATTTGACAAAATAACTTTCAAGTTTAATTATATTTGCATTGTCTTGAATTGATTCAATTATCCTATAAGTTTTTATTTATAATTTTATGATATTTTGAATCATCACTGGACTATGTTCTTAAACTATCTGTATTTCTATGGCATTTGGTTTGCCTTCAATTTGCCTTCAGTCGGATGCTTGCTGGCTTGCTTATATTTAATCATGTTACAGCTAGCTTCTTGGTATTTATTAAGTTGGTATGTTCCTTCTTTTGGAGCTCATGGCTGATTTTCTGGCTTTTTCGTTTTGGCATGCTAGTTGAGATTTTTAGCATGCTAATTCTTAGAAGCTCTCTGTTGGTATTCTGGTTTCAACAATTTGGTATACTAGTTTCAATCATTGGTATGCCAATTTTCAAGAGGCTTCGGTTGGCTCTCTAATTCCAAAATTTCAGCAAGCTACTGTTTGGATTTTGGCATGCTACTTTAACAAATTTAGCATACTGACTTTTAGTTTTTGGAATGCCAACATTTTGAAGTCTTCAGCTGGCTTCTTTGTGCTAATTATTGGAATTCCACTTTTGTGCTTTTGGTATGCCAATTCATTGCCTAACGGCTAGTTGCTTTCAGTTTTCAAATATTGGGTTGCCAATTCTTGTTTTTTGGGATGCTACTTTTTCTCTTGCCACCATTTGGGATTTTTACTTGTGGCCATTTTTGCTTGGCTGGTTGTTTGCCTTCAAGCTTTGCTCTCTCTCTCACTCACTCTTTTCTCTATTTCACAATGGTAATGTGTAACAGCTATATTTTTTCTTCTTGATTATATATTAAGTGTTGATTAGCTATTCTTAAGCAAGAAAGAGAAAAGAAAAATAGAAGAAAAAGAAAGAGAAAAAGAGTAAAAAATAGTATGAAAAATCGTCTGAAAATAGAGTAAAAAATATTTGTGAAAAGAATCATTTGAAAGAGAGATTTATTATTTGTAAGTGAGGTTTATTGGAGAGTTGTATTCATTATTTTAAAGCCACAGAAGTTCATTCATTACTGATTTTTGAAGTGGTCTTAAAGCTCCATTAACCTTCTTTAAAGAGCATTCAAGCTTTAATAAAGGCTTCATTGGTGCTCCAGTGTGCTTAAAGGAAGAAGCCATCTTGTGAAGTGTTCTTCAATATTTTGATAAGTATTTCTTGTTAATTATCTACTCATTTATTAGAAGCATTTTGTATCAAACATTCTATTACTTATGCTTAATCTTGTAAGGCCCACTTGTGCCCAGAAACAAGTATTGTAAAAGGTCCCTTTGTACTCGTAAATAAGAAGACTAGCTTAGAGGGTTAGTGTGTAAGGTCTTCTTGTACCCGTAAACAAGAAGACTAGCTTGGAGGACTAGCGTGTAAGGTCCCCTTGTACCCATAAACAAGAAGACTAGCTTGGAGGGCTAGTGTGTAAGGCTTGATTGCTTGTGCCCGTAAATAAGTTTGCTAGTTAGGTAGACTAGTGGTGATAGTGAAATACCCAAGGTGTTCTTGAAGAGTGGATATAGGTGCAGGTTGGCACCGAACTACTATAAATCCCTTGTGTTACTTGCATATTATCTTTACTGCACTACACTTAGTTTATTTATGAAGAAAATTTAATTACATATACTTACTAATTAGTCTAGTTAATTTTTGAGAAACCCAATTCACCCCTTCTCTTGGGTTGCTAGATTTGGGCAACAAGTGGTATCAGAGCAAGTGCTCTTGTTGTTAAGCCCTAAAAAGCTTAGAGCTAAAGATTATGGTAATCTTGTTGAGTGAGGGACAATCCACTAATAGGCCACCGTTATTTAATGGCATAAATTATGGATATTGGAAAGCTAGAATAAAAATTTTTATTTAAGCACTTGATTATGACCTATGGAGTATCATAGTAAATGGTCCTCACACACCCATAACTAGACTAGATAATATAGTGATTACTAAACTGGAAACGGAATGGGATGAACATGATAAAAAGTTGGCTCAGCTCAATGCTAAGGTCGTGAATGTTTTGTATTGCTCATTGGATGCTAATAAATTTAATCGCATATCTACATGCACATATGCTAAAAAAATTTGGGATATATTAGAGGTTACCCATGAGGATACCAATCAAGTGAAAAATCTAAGATAAATATGATTGTTCATAAATATGAACTGTTTAAAATGGAATCTTATGAAAGTATTTCTGATATGTTTACAAGATTCACTAATATTATTATTAATGGGCTTAAAAGCCTTGGTAAATCTTACATTAATGCTGATCTTGTGAGAAAGGTATTGAGATCCTTGCCTAGATCTTGGAAAGCTAAAGTCACTGCCATACAAGAAGCCAAAGACCTAAACACTCTATCTCTTGAAGAATTGATTGGATCGTTGATGACTCATGAGCTTCAACAAAGTTAACATCTTGATGAAGAAGAGTCCAAAAATAAAAATAAGAGATTTATAGCACTAAAGTGTGCTGCCCAAAAGGATGAGAATGAGAGCTCAAATGATGAAGATAATGATATAGCTCTCATTACAAGGAAATTTAAGAAATTTATGAGAAAAAAAATTTGATGGAAGAAAAAGGGCATTAATGAAGGGAGCGTCAAGCTATGAAAAAGAAAATGGAATAATTTGTTATGAATGTAATGAGCCAGGACACTACAAGCCAGATTATCCATATCTAAAGAAAGGTCCCAAGAAATTCAAGAAGAAAGCTATGGTAGCTACTTGGAGCGATAGTGACACATCAAGCTCCGAAGAAGAAGAAGAAAAGAAAAATGAAAAGGCTAATCTTTGTTTCATGGCCAATGATAATGAGTTAAGTCATAGTATTTTAGATGATTTTACATTTGATGAATTGCAATGTACATTTTATGAATTAATTGATGGTTTTGCAAAACTTAGTTCTAAGAATAAAGAATTGAAAAATCAAGTTAGAAACTTAAATTTGAAAAAGGAAAAGGTTTCAAAAGAAAATGATTCTTTAAAATAAGAAAACATGAATTTAAAAAATAAAGTAAATAAGCTTAAACTCTTAGTAGATAAATTTACTTTAAGCTCAACCAAACTAAATATAATTCTTGGAAGTCAAAAAAGTAGTTTTTGATAAAGCAGGCTTAGGATATAATCCTTTAAAGAAATAAAAGCTTTTGAAAAATATTTTTGTTCCTCAAAATAATTTTTCTAATGTTACATGTTTTAAATGTGGTTTGAAAGGTCACAAGTCATATGCGTGCAATATTGTTAAAAAGATTTGGATTCCAAAATGAACCATCTTGACTAACCTTAAAGGACCCAAGAAGGCTTGGGTACCTAGAAGCAAGACTTGATATTTTGGATGCATGTATGTCTTGCAACCCATGGAGCAAAAAGAAAATGATACATTGATAGCGGGTGTTCAAGATACATGATGGGTGATGAATCTCAATTCATCACTTTGGATATTAATGATGGAGGAGTGGTTATCTTGGAGATAATGGCCAAAATAAAATTTTTGGCATTGGTAAAATTAGTATCACTCCCTCTACTTTTATTGATAATATCCTGCTTATAAATGGACTGAATTATAACTTGCTTAATATTATCCAATTTTATGAAAAAGATTTTAAAGGTATTTTAAATTATCGTTTTGCATAGTTATTAATCTTGCTGATAATTGCATGAGATTTATTGGTCATATGTTTAGAAATGTTTATATTATTGATTTGAATGACTATAGTTTTGATTGTCTAGTTGTTATAAATGCTAAAATTGATGAATCTAGTTATGATATCGTAGACTTGCTTATATTAGCATGGATTCTCTTTCTAAATTATTCAAAAAGGATTTGGTTAAATGTTTGCCAAAATTAAATTTTGAAAAAGATAAGATTTGTGATGCATGCAAGTTTTGAAAAATAAACTAGAATTTCTTTCAAGTCTAAAAAAATATAATTTCAACTTCTAGACTATTAGAACCTTTGCATATGAATTTATAATTATTGATGATTTTCTCGATTTACATTAGTTTTATTCTTAGCTAACCAAGATAAAGCTTTTCTTGCATTTTAAAAATTCTTTAAAAGCATTTCAAATGAAAAAGATTTTTTTACTTTATCTATTAGAAGTATTCATAGAAAGAAATTTAAAAACCATCACTTTGAAAATTTTGTTAATGATTATAGTAGAAAGAAATGATAGGACCTTGAATTCAAGTCATATTCGATGAATCTAATGATCTTCCATCAAGGAAGAGAAAGGATTTGAATGATGCAGATAAAATTGATGATCAAATCAAAGAGCTCACCTTGGAAGAGAAATAAAATTGAACATGATGAACCTCAAGGTAATGCTGAATTTGAAAGAGAGCGGAGGTATGCCATAATCATCCTAAAAAATTAATTTTAAGTGATCCATCTTATGATATTAAGACTAGATCATTATTTAGGGATGCATGTAATAATTTAGTTTTGTTCCTTATATAGAACCTAAATGACATGCATGATAATGGACACTAGTTAGTAGATCACATAATCATCTAATTATTGAAACTAAATGGATATTTAGAAACTAGTTGGATGAGCATGGTAATTTTATTAGAAATAAAGCAAGACTAATAGCTATAGAATATAATCAGTAGAACTATATTGATTTGGATGAATCTTATGTTTGTATTGATAGATTAGAAACTATTAGACCACTCCTTGCATTCAAATATTATATGATTATATTAAATGATTATTGAAAGCACTTTTCTTAATGAATATATTGCTGAACAAGTATTTGTTGATCAACCATCCGGATTTGAGAATCACTTATTTTCAAACCATGTTTTCAAATTGAACAAAGCTTTATATGGTTTGAGACAAGTACCCTGAAAGTGGTATGATAGGCTTATTAAGTTCTTGATTAGTAATAAATTTATTAGTAAAAATGTTGATGCTTCATTATTTATTAAAAGAAAAATGATGATATATTAATATGGTAAATTTATATTGATGACATTATATTTGGTACTACTAATGATTTCTTGTATCAAGACTTTACAAAGTGTACATAGGAAAAGTTTGAGATGAGCATGATCGGTAAATTCAATTATATTCTCGGACTTCAAATCAAGCAATCAAAGAAGGAAATCTTCATAAGCCAATCCATGTATATTAAGAAATTTTTGAAGAAATTTTGCATGGAGAAATCCAAATGTATCGGTACCCCTACGAGCTCATCACGTAGATTAGATTCTAATGGTACAGATGAAATTATTAATTTAAAATTTTATAGAAGCATGATTGGCAATAATTGGTATCAACAACTATTGATATCAGTTTGATTTTATATTCCTTGCTTGACATGATTCTATTATGAATCTTGAATCATTAAATGCATATTTTTAATTGGTATCATTTCTTGATCATATCTTATAATTAATTGTTTATATGTGAAATGAAAAGGACTTGATAGAATTGATACAAAATATCTTATGGAATGTGTATTTGATATGTGGTGATTGCTATAAAATGTCTATGTATTGAGATTAGCATAATACATTTATAAAATGCTTGGATCATATGATATTGGTATCATTTCTTGCTTGAAACTCTTATTGCATATAGATCAAATTTGAAATATTTAGGGAAAGAACAATGTGAGCATATATATGAATTCAAACATTTTTTTTTGGTAATTGTTAACATTGTATCTCAACATTTTTTTTAAATTAGTAAGGGAAAGAAGGAATCTATTTAAATAATTAGATACTTTGATGCATTAAGCACCGTAGTGTATTGAGTATTAAATATATTATTGTGATAAGTGCTTTGATATATAAAAGTGGTTTGATGTATTGAAAATATATTTTCTTATTGGTATCAAACTATAAAATATACTACCCTGCTTTGATATGAAAAAGTGACGTTTTGATCCTAAATTTTTTTAATTGATATGAAAAAGTGATATTTTGATCATAAATTTTTTAATTGGTATGAAAAAGTGATATTCAAGAATTATGAATGATGATTGTTATTAAATATTGAATCTCTTTATGCTTTAGTTATGCTATTCCTTATTACTATTGAAGAAAAGACAAAAAAAGTGTGCACATTCATTCATCTCTTTTTGATTGATGATAAAAAGGGGAAGAGAATAGCATATAGTTCAATCATGAAAGAGAGAATTCAATCATGGGGAAAATAATATCATACATTTCATTCATGAGAGACAATTTCATTCGTAGGAGAGAATAACATGCATTGTGGTATTTTAAAAGGAAAAAAAAATATATATACATTTAAAAGAAAAGAAAATAGTATATCGTGAGAAAAATGCATATATTCATGGTATTTCAAAGCAATGCATATATTCAAAACCTAAGGGGAAGTTATGCAATATATTTTTTAAAATATCATATTTTAAGTGTTCTTGAAATTTAGAGTTTCGTACGATACGCAAAATTTTGGCATGTTTCGTCTTATACTTTAAATTGTCAAGGATTGGTATGATTGAAATTTTTTATTTCTTGTTATATACTTAATAGTTTTATCATCATAAAAAAGGAGGAGATTGTTGGCCTTATAGTAATTTTGATGACTACAAAATAATTAAGTATGATACTAATGATCTTGTGGTTAAGTTAAATGAATTTCAGATGAATCATTAAGAAGATGGTGTTACTTCAACTCAAAGGTAAAATTAAAGGCGATGTATTAATTCTATGGATGTGCTTTACAATTTAAATTATTTTCAAAAGGTTTGGAGCGATTAAATTATTTTTTCAAAGGACTTGGATTTCGTAATCACTGAACGATTTTCATATATTTTATGTTTGTATGGTTCATTTGACAAAATGACTTTCAAGTTTAATTATATTTGCATTGTCTTGAATTGGATTCAATTATCCTACAAGTTTCTATTTATAATTCTATGATATTTTGAATCATCATCGGATTATGTTCTTAAACTATCTATATTTCTATTGCATTCGGTTTGCTTTCGGTTTGCCTTCAGTCGGATGCTTACTGGATTGCTTATATTTAATCATGTTATAGCTGGCTTTTTGGTATTTATTAAGTTTGTATGTTCCTTCTTTTGGAGCTCACGGCTGATTCCCTGGCTTTCTCGTTTTGGCATGCTAGTTGAGATTTTTGGCATGCTAATTATTGGAAGCTCTCTGTTGGTATTCTGGTTTCAACAATTTGGCATACCGGTTTCAATCGTTGGCTTGCCAATTTTCAAGAGGTTTCGGTTGGCTCCCTGATTCCAAAATTTCAGCATGCTACCATTTGGATTTTGGCATGCTACTTTAACAAATTTAGCATACTGACTTTTGGTTTTTGGAATGCCAACATTTTGAAGTCTTCGGCTGGCTTTTTTGTGCTAATTATTGGAATGCCGCTTTTGTGCTTTTGGCATGCCAATTCATTGCCTAACGGCTAGCTGCTTCCAGTTTTCAAATATTGGGCTGCCGATTCTTATTTTTTGGGATGCTACTTTTTCTCTTGCCACCGTTTAGGATTTTTACTCATGGCCGTTTTTCTTTGCTGGTTGTTTTTCTTCAAGTTTTGCTCTCTCTCTCTAACTCTCTTCTCTATTTCACAACGATAATAATAGCTATATTTTTCTTCTTGATTATATATTGAGCTGTTGATTAGTTATTCTTGAGCAAGAAAAGAGGGAAGAAAAATAGAAGAAAAAAAAAAAGAAAAAGAGTGAAAAATGGTGTAAAAAATCATATGAAAAATAGAGTGAAAATCTTATTGAAAATATTTATGAAAAGAATCATTTGAAAGAAAGATTTATTGTTTGTAAGAGAGGTTTATTGAAGAGTTGTATTCATTATTTCAAAGCCACCGAAGTTCATTCATTGCTGATTTTTGAAGTGGTCTTAAATCTTCATCAACCTTCTTTGAAGAGCATTTAAGCTTCAATCAAAGGCTTCATTGGTGCTCCAATGTGCTCAAATGAAGAAGCCATCTTGTGAAGTATTCTTCAATATTTTGATAAGTATTTCTTGTTAATTATCTGCTCATTTATTAGGAGCATCTTGTATCAAACATTCTATTACTTGTGCTTAATCTTGTAAGGTCCACTTGTGCCAAAAAATAAGTATTGTGAAAGGTTTTCTTGTACCCATAAACAAGAAGACTAGCTTAGAGGGCTAGTGTGTAAGGTCCCCTTGTACCCGTAAATAAAAAGACTAGCTTGGAGGGCTAGTATGTAAGGTCCTCTTGTACCTATAAACAAGAAGACTAGCTTGGAGGGCTAGTGTGTAAGGCTTGATTGCTTGTGCCCGTAAACAAGTTTGCTAGCCAGGTAGGCTAGTGGTGATAGTGGAATACCCAAGGTATTCTTGAAGAGTGGATGTAGGTGCAGGTTGGCACCAAACAACTATAAATTCCTTGTGTTTCGTTGTGCTATGTATTGTGTTACTTGCATATTATCTTAACTGTACTACACTTAGTTTATTTGTGAAAAAAATTTAATTGTACATATTTGCTAATTAGTCTAGTTAATTTTTGAGAAACCCAATTCACCCCCTCTCTTGGGTTGCTAGATCTG
Source organism: Calamus simplicifolius (assembly GCA_900491605.1). Classification (NCBI taxonomy): domain Eukaryota; kingdom Viridiplantae; phylum Streptophyta; class Magnoliopsida; order Arecales; family Arecaceae; genus Calamus; species Calamus simplicifolius. Next base: position 1,150,071 of record UESW01003843.1, on the reverse strand, counting down.
GGCAACAATATATATATTATACATATGTATGTATATATGCATTTGTATATGTGTGTGTGTTTGTACGTATATATGTATTAGATTGACACTACTTATGCAAGAACAACTCTTGATAAATATTTATCAAACATTAGTTCAAACATTGAAAGGTTACCAAAAATGTGATAAGATATTTGATCAGAACATAAGTTTTTAATCTTGAAATAATTGGCTATTTAGATTTTGCTGGTTATTCTGATGATATGAATCCACTTCAAGTTATATATTTTTTTAATTCGCTCAGAGAACTATATTTTGCAAGAGTATTAAAAGACACTCACGAGTTCTTATATTATGGAGACTATATTTATTCTATGCTATAAAGCTACAACACTATTTTTATGGTTAAAGAATTTTTCATCTCTAAACCACTAACGACTTATTGAGATAATAGATATGTTGTGCTCTTTTCAAAGAATAATAATATACTAGGTATAAACTTATTGAGATTAAATATCTCACGGGGTAAAGAAAGGAGATATTATTATTGAGCGTATTGATACAGAAAGCATGGTCATTGATCTATTAATCAATTTATTGAGTTATGAAACATGATAATGTTTAGGGTCTTTTAATGTTATTGGTTAGCGAAAGTTGGTTATGTATGATAAACTTTTATATTGATTTATTATTTTGGAACCCATTTTATTCCTAGATATATTTATGATGATCATCATTGATTCTGTTAATATTATGTTGCTTTGATATATGTATATGCAAATTGTGGATATATAACACATTATATTGTTGAAAATCTAGAGATTTGATGTTAGTTTTGAGTACCAGTTATGTATGTTTCATTGGTAACCATAAAGAAACCTTCAAATATTTTATTAGAGGCATATGAGGCATAATATTGATGTTGTTCAGGATTTTTCTACCTTCTAGTTGAAGCCTAGTGCTTGATTAGAAATCATTAGAGAGACCAATAATCATAGTAGCACTTAATAGATTACATATATTGTTCTATTTTCTTGCTGCATTCCCACATCATGATCTATGCTAGAGGAGGTTATCAGCATTTACAAACATGGATTGGTTGTATATCATTTACGGGCATAATGATTGCCATGATTCAATGTTGGTAGCTTTCATAAGACTAAAATTTTTCTATGGTACTATGTTAGAGAACTAAATAAATATTATTAAAATTTAAACAACTTTAATTAATATTGCCCAAGTGAAAGAATGTTAAAAATCTTTTGTGTGGGCTACCATTAATTGTTAGTTACAAAATTGGCTAAACAAATTTTATCAAATGATAAAAGCAGGATGAGCCCACTATTGATATATGTCATTTATATGGTTTCGGTCTAAGTGCACCTTTGTTGGATGATGTGTTATATAAGTCCTAAAGCCCAATAGTGATGGGAGGGCTATGAAAGTTTTATTACAAATAGATCAAATCCTCTCTTCTCTCATATTTTGCGATCAATTTTTTTCATCGATAATATCATCTGAAGGATTAAAAAGCAAAAGATCTAAGCTCTAGCATTCCTAACGAGTGCTTCTCTCAATTGATAGATTTTACGTAAATATTGCATAAATCAAAGTTAGGACAAAATAGGTATGAAAAATATTTTATTATTCTTTATTACTCTAAAATTTCACATGATTCTTACAAATTCCTACGATAGGTCCGAGCACAAAACCACCATCAAGATAGGGTGTAGGTCTGGATGACATGCACGATGGGGATGAGGGAGAGGAAGGAGCTAGCCCTAAATTTCTTAACTAAATGGAGATTGGCAAATATCATATCCTAGCAAGCTCTACCATCCTTCTTCATCCACACTTGCACCCCACACCCAACCACCCACCAGAGCTCAAATTATATCGATTAAGGAGGATGAAAGTTACTTCAAAATAAGTTATACAATAACAAGGATAAATGGAAAATACAATAGCAAAGTGGTTTTTGTTGTGCATTAAGGGACAACCAAGTATCTATTACTGCATTTTGCCTTTGTCAAACCTTTATAGCTAATGTTTGGTAATGGTTCTCTTTTCTTCATTAAATATGTCATCTTCTATCTTTCATCAAAAATACTATGCCGTCCTCTATTTGGGTTATTTGGCTGATCCAGATACATTATCATGACAGAAAAGATCACATGAAAGGCTAAGTCCTCATTTTGGCTCCTTGGGGGCATGCCTAGATGGAGAGAAATAAAAGGACATTCCACATATCTCGTCCAGAGAAATATTGTTTCAGCATATTAATCTTTCTTCTTCTTCTGAGCAGTCATCTATTTCTTCAAAATACTTGGTGTATGACTTGGGTCCTGTAGTACCCGGTTCCTACGAACCAGGTTTAGGTTAATTCTAACCCGGTTCATGCGAACCAGGTCTGGGTTAATTCTAACCCGGTTCATGCGAACCAGGTCTGGGTTAATTCTAACCCGGTTCATGTGAACCAGGTCTGGGTTGATTTAATGTATTGAGTAACGCTTCGCTCGCAGTGATGACGCTTTGGTTCTCCAGATCTTATAACCGAAGCATCTCGCTGTGACGTTAAAAAGGCAGGGGTGCCCTCCCTCCTGCTGCTCAGAGTCCGCATCCCATCCAGGTAATCCCCTGCCTCTCAGAGAGCATGAGAGAGAGAAAGAGAACCAGAGAGAGAGAGAGCCTGAGAGAGAGAGAAAGAGAACCAAAGAGAGATACAGAGTGAGCGCGGGAGACTATGTAGCAGGAAACCCGGTCGTCCCCCTTGGTTCAGGCCCGGCGGCGTGCTCGCCGCCGCGCCGGGCCTGATACTTGGCCGATGACTCCACCGGTGCCGGGGGAGGCATCCGGCGGGTGGTGGTGGAGAGAGAGAGGAGAGGGAGGGCCAATTGGCCCTCCTCTCGCGCGGTGGCGGAAGCCGAACCAGATTTCGCCGGTTGGTTCGGGCCCGGCGGCGTGCTCGCCGCCTCGCCGGGCCCGAGGTTTGGCCTGTCGCCTCCACCGGCGCCGGGCGTGCGTCCAGTGGAGGTCCGGCCGGCCATGGTGGCCGGCCGTGCCATCGGCACAGTTCTGTGCCGCGCGGAGGAGTTAGGGAAGATGAAAGAAATTGAGGGGGAGAGAGGAGGTTTGGCGGCCGGCCACGGCGGCGGCCCCGCGGCCGGCTCTGGCCCGGCCACCGGCGGCCGGGCCGCCCTCAATTTGACCGGCGGTGGCCCCGGCCGCCGGCCATGTTCCCGTCCCCTGTTCGGTGAAACAGGGGATCGGGCGGATCTAAGGCTGAACCGGGCCGGCTGGGCCGGCCGGTTTAGGCCTTTTGGGCCGTGCAGCATAGGAAGTTTGGGCTGGTTTTTGGGCCCTGTTGCGGGCCGGATTAGAAAAATAATTATATGGCTAGAATCTTGGTGAATTCTAGTTTCTTAGGGTATTTTTAATTTCCCAATCAGGTGTGTGTAGTGGGAGATATTCGAGCCCAAAGTAGGGCCCGTGAACTAGTCTGAGTAGAAATTCTAAGGGTCATTTTAATATTCCTTGCTAATCAATTAATTGTGTAAATGATCCTGTAGGTGCTCAGACATCTGACTAGCTTATTTATACCTGTTGGATTGCGTACTAAGGTAAGTAGGCCAGTTATCAGTATTTAATAATTGATTCATGAATGTTTAAATTGTGAATTGTGATGTGAAGAATTGTAATTGGCTAAATTGTAAGTAGATGTATATTATGAATACATGGCTGTTTATGTGCTATGATTTCATATGTGGATGCTATGCATGAGAGATGCAGTTATTATGACATTGATGTGATATATTACATGCAATTGTTCAGTAGGTATAATCCACTGTTTATGCAATATTGAGTTGTTGTTGACATGATGAGTGCATGTGATGTGAGGTACTGTTATGTGTCGCCGCGGTCCTCCCTTATCCTGTCATACCACACACACGTCCAGAAGACGTGTTCGGGTGGATTTTGACATGGCATGACCCTGGTATCTCAACCTTTCGGTAGGGGGGATGCTTTAAGGGAATGCTTGTTGGTACATTATTGGCATGACCCTGGTATCTCGACCTTTCGGTAGGGGGGATGCTTTAAGGGAATGCTTGTTGGTACATTATTGGCGTGACCCTGGTATCTCGACCTTTCGGTAGGGGGGATGCTTTAAGGGAATGCTTGTTGGTACATTATTGGCGTGACCCTGGTATCTCGACCTTTCAGTAGGGGGGTGCTTTAAGGGAATGCTTGTTGGTACGTTATTGGCGTGACCCTGGTATCTCGACCTTTCGTAGGGGGATGCTTTAAGGGAATGCTTGTTGGTACATTATTGGCGTGACCCTGGTATCTCGACCTTTCGGTAGGGGGGATGCTTTAAGGGAATGCTTGTTGGTACATTATTGGCGTGACCCTGGTATCTCGACCTTTCAGTAGGGGGGTGCTTTAAGGGAATGCTTGTTGGTACATTATTGGCATGACCCTGGTATCTCGACCTTTCAGTAGGGGGGTGCTTTAAGGGAATGCTTGTTGGTACGTTATTGGCGTGACCCTGGTATCTTGACCTTTCATTAGGGGGATGCTTTAAGGGGATGCTGGCTGGTACACTATTGAGATATTGCAGGGCCGTGGGTCATATTTACAGTTACCATTGAGGGTATAAACAGTGGGTTTACTTATATAGTACAATTGAGCGGTTATGGATGCAAATGATTGGTATTATATTCATAAGTGCCGCCGCGGTTCTCCTTTGCTATGGCCATACACATCTAGAGGATGTGCTCAGATGAGGCATTGCAGGGCCATGGGACACGCATGATATAATATTTACATTGCATAATGGAGTGATTGTGAATGCAAAAGAATGAATTATATTGATATGTGCGCCGCGGTTCTCCTTTGTTAGGGCATGTAGAGGCCACACATCTAGAGGATGTGATCAGATGAGGCATTGCAGGGCCGTGGGACACATATAATATAATATGACAATGAATTGTTTATATGCACTGATAATTTGCTATGATATAATACAACAATGATGAGTGCAAATGATTTGAATTATATTATATGTGCCGCCGCGGCTCTCCTTTGTTATGGGGCATTGCAGGGCCATGGGACACATATGATATAATATAACAATGATGGGTTACTTACATTGCATGTTTGAGTATTTGTGAAATGTTTATGCATGCAGATCATTTATATGCTTATTGATTGCTATGCTATGATTTGACTGTATAATGTGGTTTACTTACTGAGTGTAATCTCATAAAAATATTATAATGTTTTTGCTACAGGACCATGAGATTTGAGAATAATATGTTGGAGTGATGGACCTCAACTCAAATAAATATAGATTTTGTTTTATTGCTATACCAGTGTATTTATGTGTAGGGCTTGATGCCCAGACTATATTATGGTGGTGTGTAAGGACCCATAGGTTCGTTGGAGCTTCTATTTAAAATAAAGTGGATTCATATGTTGATGTAACCCCTGTAATGCTTATGTGTAGGGCTTGTAGCCCAAATCTTTAGTTATGGATTGTATTAAAGACATGTACTTGAATATATATAGGTTGTTGCTTTTCTTGAATTCAGTGTCATGTTTCGGGACGCCTTGCGTGCCCGGCACGCGGCGGGTTGTCACCCTAGCTCAAAATTTTTGGGTCTGGGGCGTGACAGCTTTTATGGTATCAGAGCACTAGGTTATGACCTTAGGGACACAGACATATTGACATGATACAGTTATGACCCTAGGGACACAGACATATGGACATGATAACACGGAGAGAACATATTTTGATGACATTATATTTAGAGACACATGACACATTAGTTTATGATGATATTAACCACATCCAATTTAACAGAAAATAGTTATGGCTCATCGTACTAGGAGCCAATGTATGAGGAGGACTCTCTGGCCAGTAATGCTGATCAGCCGGTGGGTCAAGGAACTACTGGAGGTGCGGCCCCTGCCAACCCAGTAGGAGCTGAGCACCAGCGATTCCAGTCCGAGATGCTTCAAGCTCTCTCGGGTATGGCGCAGTCTATGCATGACATGTAGCATCAGAGTGCGCAGCGAAAGCGTGGTGGGCCCATAACCCACAGGACCCAGGTTATGATCTTAGGGACATATGCATAATGACACTCTAGGAAAAAGGAGGGAGATGAAATTTTAATTGGATATGCAATAAAAGATAGATGAATATAGGGAATAAACATAGTAGTGAAAAATTTCAATTGATGACTAATATAGCTAAACACCATTATGTCCATATTGCAATTGAGTTGATATATGGATCTTGAGGTATTAAATCTGAATTTGAATGTGGATGAATATAATGAATCTTAATTGTAGAACTTACATTATTGATATTGTAAGATTATGAACTCATCTGCTGGTTATAGGGATGATTAATATTGATGATATTTTGGGAATGGAATAGTTAATTACATGTTTTTGATTAATCACAATTGAGTACTTTCTGAATTCGAGTCTGGATGGATAAATTATCAATCAGCCATGAGTGGCATATCTATTTTCAAGGAAAAAGGAGGGAGATGATTTTATCAATTATGGATTATGGTTAAGGATACATGTTATATCACTTTCAAGTCATGATGAGATCACTATAATTTTCTAATTATGTCTTTTGGATGGTAAGTGCATTTTCATTCTTAATTGATCTTATAAGTATGTATCCATCTGAGCTAGATCAGTGAGATCACTTTGAGTTATTCGAAGGGTTTGAATTAGTTGGTCATGTTATGGAATGAGACATTACATAATCTATAGATAATTTTGATAGTCATTGGTAACAAAATAATCAACTCATGGATTTGAATCATTTAAATTATAATATTCATTGAGAATAAACTGACCTATTTAAAGAGAAATTGATTGGTTATGGTGGTATTATTGATAAATATGAAGGAGATAAATTAATTATACTGATGATTAGTGATGACACCATTATTCAAAGAAAATGAATTTTAATTACGATAATTATGAAAGATATCTTAAATGATTGGCATAATATTCATTGATGTTAGCTTGAAGTATTCAAGAGTGAAACCAAGTATATTATGATGATTGATATAAGTATCGTAATGATTAATGGTACATTCAACTATTCAAGAGTTGAGAGAGCATTGAAAGAAAATTATCTTATATCTAATTCACAAGAATTTCGAACTGTCTTATCAAGGAATCGAGAGTACCTGATATGTTGCTAACCTTAAGTATGGAAGACATTATACATGTAATAGACAACTGCAGAAACCAATAAGATTTTAGATGTTATACTGTGAGCATGTGTAATGGATTTAAGAGGTGCTTGGTATTGTTCTTACCCTTAATGAAATTACTTAATTATTGATTACCAAGCCAATATTCAAATGGATTCATTTCAATTGTCTACGATATAAGGTATAGATTTCCTTCATATTGAGATGATGTGAAAGCGACAATTTTGGACTGAGCTTGTTTAGCAGCTATGAAAAGTATCATTAATTAAAGCAGTTTTTGTAGCTCAAAGTTAATAGAAAAGTTATGTTAATGATCAAAAGAAAGATTTGAAATTTCAGGTTAAAGATCATT